>JAOTON010001300.1:0-399609 GCA_034440635.1 Lepas anatifera
TTAAGATGTTGGCTGAATCATGTAGCTGAATCAAATTAATTCAATGCATATTGCATTTAAACACAACTTACACCGTAGGCCCTCCCTAAGCTTAGTAAAAACAAGATATGGTGTAATTTTTAATAGTATCTATCAGTTCCGTAAAAGACGTGCAACCGCCTTTGCTATTCTTGCTCTAACTATCTAAAGAAACTTTAATCAAAGATCGGCCACTGGTCTACCATGCTACATGAAGCATGCCTGGCTGCTCTTATTCCAGCTTAACACGGCCATGACCCCTGAGGAGAAATTAACAAAATCAGCGCAGCCAGGCATCATTCATATTGCTCTAAGTGCACGAATGTGTAAATATCCTTAAACGGGCGGGTGCTGCAAGTCAGCCGTTGGGAGCCTCAAGTCTGGTGATCGGTGATAGAGTCATCAGAGTTCCAAATGAGTCGCATGCTTAACATTCCCTTTGATTAGAGTTCACTAGATTGTTTGAATTGGTGTTTCCTCTTAATTTCATCTGGCTTCCATTTGAGCACTACTAAGGGGTTATTTTAGTGCCCACCCCCAGCCCTGCTTCATAGATTCATTGATTCGCTAATGGTTTATACCTCCAGTAGACTGTTTTCCTGGTCAAGGCATGGTTCGCATTCCAGCACCGGCCTTCATCAGCTCGCCATCCCCTTCGTCAGCCAGGCCCTCGCGCAAAGGAAAATCCTGGATGCACGCCTGCAGACTGTCTGTCTGCTCTTGCTTGGTGAGCGGGTTAATCACATTATGCTGGGGGATAATGAAATGTCTGGAGAGCATGTAAATGCCTGGATATTATGACATCGTGGCACATCTGGATATCACATTGTCGGAGCTCTGCGGCCCCGCTTGCCGAATTTTGGCTGGATGGATGCGTGGAATCGTATCAAGAAAATCGGTGGTAAACGTGTTTTATGGTGTTTTCATATTTTCTCCTTTTTATTTAATCACTGGATAAAGCCCGGTCAGATTTTGCTCATTTACAGGACAAAAAATAGATAAGACATTTGAAAAACATTTTAACATCAAGAAATCTAAAGAATAAAAAACACGAAGCAAGTTATAGGTCTAAAAATAGTCTGTAATTTGGCCTTTCATTTCGACATATATGCCAATAAGTCATCAAATACAGCTTCCAACCTTAAACTATTGCCTGGAAATGAAAACACGTACCATTCCGTTTCAATTAAAGTGTACCAACACCAGTTTCATTCAGTATTTCATGAGATAATATGAAAAAATGATATTCCCGGCAATTTCACACGACAATCTTAAGGGTTTTTTGCTCGTAACTTTGTAGAGAGGTTTCGAAAATACAAATTTGAGAAAAAAATGTGCATTTGCAAGACGTGAATTTTCAGCCTGCATGCAAGACATTTGGACGTGTCGTTTGGGATATCAGCAAAAAAGCCATATCAACGGGCAGTCATTGTTTTTACCATGCGACTACAGTGCAAGTGCCTAGTGAGTTGTCTGCTCCGACACTGCATTTTTTCCCAGAGTTCTGCATCTGGCCAATGTTTTAGTCCTGACATGACCCTAAATGTTCGCTTGTTCAACCAATTTAAACTTAAAGCTTAGCTTTGAAATTTGGCACACATAGAGCCAATGAATGGGGGTAGCTATGGCAACGAGCTCCGTCTCCTTATTCACCCTAGAAACTGAGAAATCAGCAGGGTTATTTGTGACGACGATTGAGCAACTTCCCTCAGGCTGCCCGAGGGGAAGTGCGCGAACGGCCGGTAGAAGGTAGAGCTTGCAAGACGAGAGTAGCAGTGAAGAAGATTGAGAAGCTTAGCAGTGAAGAAGATTGTGAGACTTGTGCTTGAGATAGAGCTCTGAAATTTTGTACCAACAGAGAAAAGCAATCGGGCCAGGGGTGAAGCCAGGATTCAATTTGATGTGGTCAATTTTTTGGTCACCCCATTAAGTCTATGGTGAAAAATAGAATGGACTCGTTTTTCAGGAAATACTGGATAGATAAGGCTGAAAATTCTCAAACTGTCTATTCTTACCACGATCTTAACCATAAAGTTGAGTTTTTGAGCATCTGACCTCTCAAAGGTCATATCAGGTCACGGAGCAGAGAGTGGTTGTTTTGCCAATAACTTCTGACTGAATTGAGATAAAGCTCCCATTTTGTTTGCATTGTGTTTATATTGTCACGGGGAGTCGATTGATATGCAGCATGACCATACCAGGTCACTCTGTGACCCTGACCTAGGCCGAGCTCAGGTCATTTTGAATATTGAAACCGTGACACGTTTATTCAGCAGCATCACATAATGACAGACACGGGTACTCTGCATAACGGTAATAGCGTAACAGTACTTGATGAAGGGACAGAGAGGAGGTGATGAAGTTATCCCGGGAGTCGTCCCCACATGAGGGAGAGAACGCTAGCGGTGCAGCTCACGAACCCCACCCCCCCCCCCGAGACCCCCGCGACGGAAGCACCGCGGCCGCGCAACGAATCACGGGCGGGAGCGCCACCCGGCCACGACAGCGGACGGAGCGAGAACGACGGAGGGGAGCCCGGTCAGGTCGAGGATAATATGACCTAGCAAGGTCATATTATGCATCATTCGATTCGCTGCGATGAGAGGAATCCAATGATGCATGAAGATCTGCTCTAGCTTTGGGCAGATCTAGAGGGGGAAACGTACACTGCTCTGTTGTAAGCCTATGGAGCCTTCTTTGACCTATGCTGACCTCAATATTGATCTGACGTAAAAATTCTACCTATAAATTCTCTTCGTCTTGGCAAGAGCTCTCGAACGCCGCCCGTAATTTTCCTTTAGCTTTCGTGGGAAACGAGATACGGAAGGGGGCGAAAAACGCCCCCCAGCGGGGCGCGTCATGCAAGGGACCCCAGCGGGGCGCGTGTTAAGTTAAGATAATTCATCATTATTCAGTGGCGGATCCAGGGGGGCAAAAAGGCAATTGTCCCCCCAAACGGGAAAAGCTCGGGGCAAAACTATGTTTTTGCCCCCCAAAGCGATCGACCTCCCTTTTCCCCGACTCCTTTTTAGCTTGTAAGCAAGATTTTGGTGCTTCAACTCTCAACTTCAAACAGAATTATTGAAGTTCAGTGTAAATATTGGGGCTTGGATAGGAAAAAAGTATCTCTTGAGTCCATATTTTTCACCCCGTGTGGTTTTTTTCGCTTTTCGTCTCCAGTTCCCAAAATCCTACCGAAAAGGCATATTGTAACGCAATTTTTCACTGCGCGACGTTTTTTTGCTTTTCGACTTTGGTTTGCCCCTCCCAAACCACCCGGCTAGATCCGCCACTGTCATTATTATCATATTAAGTTAAGATTATTTAGCCTGTAGTTATCTTAGTTATGACCCTAGGCGTTAGACTGTTGACCAGCAAATTTCTTAGTGCTGACATGGCCCTAAATGTTTGCCTGTTTATATAAGTGTCTCCACCGGCAAAAAAGTGGGGGGGGGGTGGGGGGCAGCCAAACTTCAACTTGATGCTGACAAAAAATTTCAATATCAGGACCAAAAACTGTTCGAATTTGGGCTCCTTGTTGACTTCTGCAGCGGCTGGATATAGGAATGTCCATTTTTCTCTCATTTTGACTGAGATCAGGAAATTTTTGCCAAAAGTGGGAGCCAGGCCCCCCTGCCCCTCCTTTTCCGACGCGTATGCCTGTTTACCCCTTTGAAACTTTAAACTTAGCTTTGAAATTTGACTCAAATGGAGTCAATAAACGGGGTAAACTAGGGAACGAACAGCTGGGGGCACACCACTTATGAGGGGCACCCCGGGAGAAAAATGGCACTTTTTAATGCAAGTACCTAAAAAACTTGTCATGACATTCGCCTATGCAAGTGTTGAAACCAAAATCGGAAAATGTGTTAATGCTCCCCCTCCTGGCTCTGCCACTGCTGCAATGTAATGAGCATCGCAACCGACGCAACTACCATGCACGGCACTAAGCCCATCGCCCGACGACAGCACTGGGGCAAAAAACTGCGTCTCCTTATTTACCCTTAAAATCTGAGAAATCCGTAGGGTTACTTCTGACGGAGATTGAGCAACTTCCTTCAGGCTAACCGTGGGAAAGTGCGCGAACGGCCGGTAGCAGGCAGGGGCGCAGCAAGAGCTTTGGTATGGGGGCACATCACTTTCGAGGGGCAGCCCGGGAGAAGAAATGTCACTTTTTAACGTACCCTAAAACATGGGCGGATCCAGGATTGCCGATCGGGGGGGCACCTTCCCGGGGGCGCCATCCGGACCGGGGGCGCCATCCGGACCAGGGGGCGCCACTTATGACCAGCAAAACCTATCAGGTGGGCGCCAAATCCTATCGGTGGGCGCAGGATTTCGTATCCTAGGGGGGTGGGAAGCGGAAATTTCAGGGGGCGCCGTGACCATTTCAGGGGGCGCCGAGGGTCGATCGGGAGGGGGCACGTGCCCCCTTGCCCCCTGGACCCGCCTATGCCCTAAAAACTTATCATGTCATTCGCCTATACAAGTGTTGAAACCAAAATCGGAAATGTGTTAACCCGCGCCCCACCGGGGGTCCGGCGCCACCTTCGCCCCACCGGGGGGCCATCGATGGCCCCCCCTCTAACTCCGAAAATATGGGCGTTAGCGCAAATCTGCAAAGTGCAATAGAAAGCTCGCGTGAATTCAGTAAGAAATTACTTCGCATGTTTTAGTGCTCAGGTCAATGGTTTGACCTCCAGAGGTCAAATTAGGTCAAGATCGGCTATTTTCACTCAAATATGCAATGATTAAGCCAACTGGGCATAACTCTTATGTCATTAGAGCTATTGAGGCCTGGTAAAGTACATTTGATAGCAAATTGCCAGTACTTTTTCTGCTATGTGGAACGTAAACACCTCCCGCCAGTGGTTTGACCGCCAGAGGTCACCTCGTGACCTAATATGACCTGAGGTCACGAAAGGTCAAAAAGTGACCTTGCCGTATATCAAATGAAAGCCAGTGACAAGACAAACACGATGGTGTTTGTTTCAGCGCTCTAGCTTAATTAGGTCAAAAGTTATTCTCAAAATACTGTTTTTGACCTCTGGTGACCTTGCATGACCTTGGAAAAGTCAAAGGGCAAATATGACCCCTGGGATCCGTGAAAGGGTGTCCAAAAACGTTGTTCTGAGCAGTCTGAGTATTTGCAATCATTTTTGTGGCTTTTATATCATGAAATAGCTTTTCCCCATGCTTTTCCAATGGGAGAGGTCGCCTCGTGACCTGACCTCAGGGCACGAAATCGAAAAATCCCGGATATACACCTTGTAGACCCTGGAGGGGTTATGAAGTGTAGGAAGTTTCAAATCGATCGACTTTGAAATGTAGCTCTTACAGAGCTCTAAAGGTGAAGTGAGGTGACCTTGGTTGACCTCGTCTGGTGACCTGACCTTGGGTGACCCGGGATAAAAAATTTCAGGGATGATGGGAAAATGATGCAGTGAGAGGTAGAGCCCTCAACCGCGGTGCTGCGCCTCGTCGTTTTTCTGCTATCCCGGAAAAACCTTAGGGGGGGCCATCGATGGCCCCCCGGTGGGGCGAGGGTTAATGCTCCCCCTCCTGGCTCTGACACTGCTGAAATGAATGAACATCGCAGCCGACGCAACCCCCATGCACCGCACTAAGCAAATCGCCCGATGACAACACTGCTGTACCGATAATTATATCACATTTCTTGACTACGCAAGATAAAAAACTAGATAAGAAAACTTAGATAGGTCCCCTTTCCTGCATCCGCCACTGCTGCAACATGATGTTCATCGCATGCGAGCATGCGAGACAATTCCTGTGCAGGACGGCCAGCCAGCCATGCCATCGCCGCCCTTGACCGCCGCCGTTACTCCTCCGCCCTTGATTTGCCCTCCGCCAGGCGTCGCCACCGGCCGATGTCAATTGCCCAACACCGCACTGAACCCTGTAAAAAGACTCGTTTTATTCACCTCACCTCATCACTATTTTAGACATTTACTCCTGTTTCGGGTGCTTATTTCAAGGTTTGAAGTTTTATACCTCGGCCTGGGTTTATGACGTAGGAGCCGGGACTTTAACAGTATACTAAAAAACCTTGGCTCTGAAGTAAACTTTACTGTGGAACTTTTGACCGTGGGGAAGAATTGATCGTGGGAAAGATTGATCGTGGGGAAGAATTGAACAAGGGGAAGAACTGATCGTGGGGAAATATGATTTGTGGAACATCTGATATAGACCCGTTGAGACGATACCAGATATGGTGTTTCCAATCTCGCATTGATGCAAATAAGAACCTTTAAATTAATAAACGTTTTAAATAACTCCAGATAGTAACAAAATCCTTTAAAACGTCAAAATTTTCTTTGGAAACATGACATAACCTAACCGTACCTAACCATGTTTTGATTTAGCGACGTTGCCTGCGGCGCACCTAACCTGCGGCGCCGACTTTCGCCTCCGGCGGCCTCGGCTTTGCCGGCTAACGCCGGCAAAGGCCGGGCCTTCGGAGGACTCAAGTCCGCTCGCTTCGCTCGCGGGCTGCGCTCGCTTCGCTCGCGTACTGTCCTGATTAGCGAAAGCTTTGAACCACACTGCGTTGGAAATATACGGATTTTCCTTCAGTGCCGGTCAGGTCAAAGGTCAGTCGAAGGTTGAGGTTACCTCCTGCGGGAAATCTGCTGAATCATCAACACTTTTTTGGAGTATTTATCAGTATTCTGGAGTATTTACTAAAATTGAGTTATTATGCTGGAATTGAATCTGGCATCGCGTTTTACCGTCATGTTTGTTTATTGCACAGTTCTTTCGGCGGTGAAGCAACAACACATGAGGTATACGAGGGATTTGGTGCCGAATTATATAGTAAAACAAAGTCAGCGCGGGCAGTGAGTATTATATTTGAGCTCAGTATGTGTGTTGATGTATGTAACCACTCATTACTAGTCCGTAATGCATTTGTTTGGCTTCCTTCAGTTATACCCAATTCCATAGTACTAAAAGCCAATAGGGCATTAGGCCTTCTCATTCGAACCTTCTTGTCAGCTTCCCCCAGACACAAACTGGACAAGCGTGCGGCCGTATCTGTATTCAACGCAAATGTTCGGTCAATTCTTGAATACTGCTCCGTCATTTGGGGCGGAGCAGCAAAATGCCATCGCATTCGCGTGGAGATGGTTCAGCATAAATTCCTCATGTGGCTAGCCAACCATACTGAGCCTGCCAGTGCTGTGCTGGACTACAAGTATCTCCTTAGTTTCTACAATGTGCAATCCATCCAGGCTCGGCGCCACCAAAGTGATATATTGTTTTTATGTTAAGTTTTTAGAGGCCTTATCTCATCATCAGGTATTTTAGGAGGTTTTACGGTACATGTGCCGGTCAGAACCACTATGGATTTCACGTTCTACTTTGTTTAGTGTACCTCCGGCTAGAGTGAACGCTGTTGCTGCAGGAGTTTTTAATCGTTTACCTCGTGTGGTGAACAGCTTTTTAAACGTGTCACCCCTCAGCGATATATTCTGTGATCCGCTCGGGGTACTAAATAAAAATATAGCTGTTTGCGGCCGCGAGCCAGTACTGAGCTGATGTGAGTATTTATGTTGTATTTAGGCCTCCATGTGTTTTTAATTCTACTGGCTTTACCTGTTATCTGGTTTTTAAAGACCTGTTGGTGATTTAATACAGATAAAACAGATACAGCGAAGTGGCGCGCGACCATGCGCTCCCTTAACCCTATTTCCGTCAGGCTCCCGGCTACCCTATTTCCGGCAGGGGGGCAATATCGGCCCCCTAAGATCTCGTAATCTAACCGGCCGATTTTGAAAATTCAAAGTGCCATAGATTCCTCTGCTGCTAAACTTTATTTTGAAAAAGAAAATTTCAAAATTTTTATTTTTTAGGAGAAGGTCGTGCAAAATATACAATTTTTGTGTATTTTTTAGATTTTCCATAACCCTTGTCTCTGTTGTACGATTTTCACAAAACTAGTTCAGATTTACAAATAATTGACCCAAAATTTTCATATACTCGAGTTACGCAAAAATTCGAAATTCAATGGCAGATCCAGGACCAGGACTATGAGGGGAAATATATACAACCTAAAAAGTTTTTGTTACGTGGATTAGAAGCCGTCATATACTGCTTGGCATCTTTGACACATAAATAAATGAGAAAAAAGTGAAAAACTCATCAGGGGCGGATGCAGTAAGGTAAAACAGTGGGGTAAAATACATACCAACAATATGCGAATGGTATGCATGAGTATATTAGTCCCTCGACTAGTTGAAATTTAATTTCTGATAATTTTTACCCTCCCATGGCAGCTCTGGGAAAGGGGGTGACATAGGCGGATCAAGGACTCGTCGTGGGGGGGTGGGGGTGATTGGAAACACATTTTCAATATACAACGATATTGAGTCGCGGCGGTGATACTGGCTGGGAATATACATTTTGAAAATGTGTAGTGACTGGACACGCCTCTGGTAATCTAGAATTGGGTTGTAACTATTTTGAATTTTCATATACCCAATTGTATTCGCCCTGACACGGCTGTAAGCAGTCTTCTCACTTACTAACGTTTAGTCCTTCTTGATAACATTCCCCCATTTTGAACTGCTGTAACCGCCCCTGATGAATACAAATAGTAACAATTGTGAATGCACCATCATCTCACATAAAAAATGATATAATAAAACCATATAACTGGTATCAGGATCAGCAGAGACGGCTTCCTTATACAAAAAAACCCATCGCATACGATAATACTTGGTTTGTGGATAGAACCTCCCCAAAAACCCAGCCATAGCTCCGCCTCTGGTAAATATATAATCTTGAAAATTTCAGAAAACCTGCCTGTACTAGTTTTAGGAAAAGTCAGCAAGTTTCAAAGTTCTATCGCAAGCCGTTTCGGAGATATTCTCGAAAAACCTGAAGGGGGGCAATATTAGCCCCCCTGCCGGAAATAGGGTTAAGGACTTTGCGCTGTACCGTAGCTGAATTCCCCTTGATTATGTTTGCATAAGTGTCCCGCATAGCAAATGTTCTTTACTCCTGTACGGCCCCGATATCACGCCGAAGGATATGGACACCCGGCTATCGGATAGGGACAACCGATGGATACATGGACCACCCCTCTTCTCGTCTTTCTTCTTCATCGCGGTTTTTTACTTTATAACCGCCTGAGGTTGGCCTCCACACCTGGCCTCCTCCATTATCGGCTCAGTGACGTCCATGTTTTGGTGCGGCTCGTCTGGCGACGCATCCGTTGCCGCCGCCCCTGGCTGTCACAGAACGCCACCGCTTCTTTATCTCCGAACTACATCAGGTCTCTGCGCTCGTCCGAGCTCTAACCACCGGACGCGAGCGTCTGCGGCTGCTCTCTTATCGCCGCCCCCCTGGCTCACCTGTCTACCTCGGTCGGCTGTAACACTCGTATATACTTCAGTGTACTTACAATCAGTGGCAATCCAATTGTGCATTGATCTAACCATATGCAACGACACTCGTATATTTTTTGTACACCTGTCTGCCTGTGTAGGCCGGTTGAATATAAACTGCCTCTTCAGGGCAGCCCTCCTTTCTTACTATGTTGTCTGATGTCGTGTATTGTTTCAGGCTCCCTTACGCAACTGGTAGAGAGCTGACGCCTGTTCCACCCGTTGATTCACTCACGCCGCTAAGCCTGGAATATGTAAATCACTCTTAGTTGGTCTCAACCTGGACATGGTCAACGGTGCATCCATCACACTTGGACACCGAGTTTAGTTCGCTGGTCTCCACCAACTTCTCCAGGAAGCAGCACATCCGATACACGTCTGATCCATTGATCAGGGACGTCTGATCCCCGCCCTGCAGCGGAACAATCTCCGGATGTGACCTGCGGTGCAAGCAGCCTCGCAGCGTTATCGTCTGCGTTCAAAGCATCCGCAATTATGCTAGCCCGAGTCACTGTGCAGCTTCATATGTCATCTTGATCAGACGGAAGCCACCAATTTCGTCCTGTTCAGGGTTGGTTCCAGCGCTGGACACAGCAGCGCGTCAGAGCAGTAGCTGTACTTGACCTGGGCAATAGCACCGGGTCCGGAAGTAAACTCCAGCCGCGTCACAGATAGCACGCAGCTTGACACCGGCGAGACCAGCAATGACCTCATATGACCTCATACCCACGTTGGGACCATCTCATACCAAATATATACCATTCCCAGTGCTTAACAGTTGGCGTTACCAAATTTCAGTAACATTTTCAGGTTTTTCTTGTCTGATAGGCTTCAGCTCCGCCAGACATGTTGTGCTTGTAAGGGCACGACATGCAGCGTTTGGTAACGATGATAGTAAGTGACATATTGACCACATGTTTATTTTATATGGAAGAGAGGAACGTATAAAGTGTTCCTTGACGAAAATGTAAATGTGTGATGTGAAGAACATGTACAAAAGAGGAATGTGTCGAAGTGTTATATGACGAAAATGGGAAGGTGTGTGTTGAGCGTGCAAAAAATGTATGAACATGAACTGTATGACGATGTTTTCAAATTTGGTTGAATGAAAACAATGAGGAAACCTTGACCAGAGTAAAAGAGTTAAACAACTGTTATTTATGGGGTAAAGGTGCAGTGTGGTGATGTATACGGAACCCGCCAAACAAACATAGCCAGCCCGTCTCAAGGACAGGAAATGGTCTCGACTCAGAGTGTGTTTTGTGAGTGTTTTTGTCGCGGTGGTTATGCTAACAAGAGTGCATAAGTGTGCCTGCGACGTACACTAGAAGCATCGGTCCAGCATTCGTCTTCTCTCCCCAACATCACAGCAGCACACACGGACAGGTGTTTGGTGGCAAGGCCTTGTCCTGTGGACGCATATAAACCGTGTTCATTCACTGATACAATGATTCAGCCTCCAAAATTTTTCCCTACAACATTACGATAGGGAACTAGTGAATTAGAGAAGGCGGACAATAAGGTGCGCCATGACTCATCCTACCAATGCTGGCATGACTCCTCTTTCTCCACTTTCCACAAATTTGGGAGGCTGCTTGTTACGCGAACCGTTTACTTCCCAGCCCTCACCCGAAACATCGTATGTTATAAGACAAAAAGCCGGCAAGGTACCCAAAGAGCAACATGCTAATAAATAATGTTTGTTCAGAGATAGCACGACTCAAACACATCCTAAAAATGTTAGTTTAACACGCCAAATTCAATGTTTGTCTCTAGCTTATCCACTCGCGTCCGTTCCGAGACAGCGCATCAAGAGAAAGGCCGCGGTGTAGGGGAGACTGTGGTAAAACGGGCATAGTTATGTTTTAGACTGTGTGTCTCAGTCGCTTTTCATAAGATGGTGATGCAGTTTTGCTTTAGGCTTCAGAAAACATTGATTTGCTCCTGCGCTTAAACATACTAGGATCCGTGCATATTCCAAAGAGCCGTAACGTTTATCGTAGATAGCTGCAAAAGGCTGTCTTAGCCCAACATGCGGAGTAAGACGGACCCTTAAAATAGTTTACCATATGCAAGAAATTTTGAACATAAACCGCACTATGTTGAGCAAAAATGAGTTCTGAAACACTGTACAGTGCGTTGTTTGGATAAAATAGCTGACAAAAATTAGTTTGTTGAATTTTCATAAAATTTCAATATTTTTCATTGAAATTTATAGTCAATAATTTAAATTTCAAAACCGGTTTGCAGCACACTTTGAGACTGATTCCTTTCAACCATGTGAAAACAGCAGCGATGAAAATTATGCTCGTTATGGCAATGTTATGGTGATATGGTATTTTACTACGTGCCCGTCTTGCCCCATATCAATGTGTTCGAACATTTCATTCTTTGGGGCCCTGCTTAGTGGGTGGTGTGGGCTCCGATGAGTATTCTGAAGGATGGCCTTATGAAACCTTTTACCGGCAGAGTGATATGTGAAACACGGAGCAAATGTCCCAGATTGTGTTTAGACCGCCTTTCACCCAGTATAGGCAATATATGCGGTTGACATTAGGTCTTTAGAGTCAGCCGCGGATGAGGGTGAACCCGTCAGTCGCCATATCAGTGCTCCTATCGCTACAGTGCACTGTGAGTGAAAAAAACACACACACGGACAAAGAATGCTCAGGTGCTAGCGGGGCAGGTAACCGAGTGGCACGGGGGACTCGCGGGTTATATTGAGCTGATCGGAGTGCAAGATCTCTGGACCATAACTTAACACACTCATTGACAAGGGTCTAAGCCACCTTCGGCGGCTTTACGGGGGCGGGTACCCACCCCTAACATCTCAAAAACCGCGCTAGGTAGCGAAAAACGGTAAACGGCGTTGGATAGCCTATCCACTTCTCCATCGAAAACATTTGGACTATTTTTTGTCCGGTCACATTTAAGGTCACTAGAAGTCAAAACATACCGTAGCGGGGATAACATGTAAATCAAGTTTTTCGGCGATTACATCTCAGCAGGTAAAGATATAGTAAAACGATTTGAACTATATGAATTCTCGCAGCAAGCCGAATCGAATGATATATAAAATGACCTTGCTAGGCCAAATCAAGGATTTGATCTGACCTGAGATCAGGTCAAGGTCAAATTGGTAAAAATGCATATCATTAGAACCGCAAAGACAAGGCAAATCTAATGAAGTTAAAATAAACGCTCTATCTTTATTCATTACAAAGTTATTCAGCTAAAACCATTTTCCCATGTATTTCCAATAGAGAGGTCATAGCTCGTACTTTACCTTAGGTCATCGATATAAAAAATAACGGAACATATTTTAGAGAACTCAGTAGGGTTACTATGTGATATGAGTTTCAATCGGATAAGTTAACCCTGTTCCGACTTATGCTATCTTAAACTTTTTTTTGAGGTCAGGCCACTTGACCTGTACTGGTGACCTGACCGTAGATGACCTAACGTTAAAATTTTGGCAAAAGTTGTAAAAATGACGAGGTAAAAGGTATGCCAAGTACGGCGGCGCTGCGCGCCGCCGGGGGACGGGTTCGTCAATGCGCTTGTTAATTGACGCGCTGGTCATAACAATAGCAAAACATGCATTATATAAAGCAAGAATTTCAAATACTATGTCGTCTGTCAAACATTGGAAGGTCGCTTTCCTGTCTAAGAAAAAGAGATCGAACAATTCGCAGAAGTTTTGAATTTAATGAGACACGCATAAGGCGAAGTGGAAGGAACTAGAATGTTTATTTAGAAATGAATGATTCATACCTATAGATCTACGGAGCTTAGCAGATATACGCGCCATACCTACGAGTATGCTCCGTTGATGTACCCTGTATTGTCGCGATTTCATGGTGTACTTGTGAGGAGAGGGGAATTGAAGCGGCGTTCGAGATAGTTACAAGGGAGGTGTAACGCAATCTAATGTAGTGTAAATAAGAAGCATACGTTGGGTGTTTCTGAGTGTATGCTTTGTGTACACTGCGGCTGTTTGCACGGCGCGTCGTTGGCCCGTCGGTGGACTCTGTGTCACACCGACCGTCATTCTTATCCTTGCTCAGTGCTCTACTATGCGCACATGATGATCGGAAGACATGATGATTGACGCGATGAAAATGGTCCGACTCGGGTCTGGATCCCCCTCGCTCGGCGGGAGTCTGCGCGGCCGGCGCCACCTCAGAGTGAGCCAGTGCGACGATCGGTGCTGTTTTGAAAGCGAAGCGGGATGGTTTTGCTTCGCTGCTTGCTAGCCGTTACCGTAACCGATGGATGGAGCCAAATGTCGAATCCTTTGTGGCGGGCATCCGTCCGAAACGCTCAGTTTTTGTGGTGTTTGAAAGTTGCTGTGCCTAGCATTCGTAGTTCAGTGGGCAGGTTGTTCAATTTTTTTGTATCTCGTGTGAGCCGGTGGGATAGGATTCTTGAATGGGTGGAACTGTTAAATAGAGATTGCACTTTAAACAAAGTATGCACTTATTTCCTGGTTGTGCCAGAAAAGTATAGTTGGGACTATACATCCAAATTCATTGGGAAAGTAGGCACAATTTGTCTTAACACGCGCATTGACGGGGGCGGGTACCCGCCCCCCTCGGGTTTTTCGGAGACAGCAGAAAAACGGCGGCGCGTAGCGCCGCCGTACTTGGTATACCTTTTCCCTCATCATTTTACAACTTCTGTGAAAATTTTAAGGTTAGGTCATCTCAGGTCAGGTCACCAGTACAGGTCAAGTGACCCGACCTCAAAAAAAGTTTAAGATAGCATAAGTCGGAGCAGGGTGAACTTATCCGATTGAAACTCACATCACATAATGGCCCCACCGAGTTCTCTAAAATATGTTCCGGTATTTTTAATATCGATGACCTAAGGTCAGGTACGAGGCATGACCTCTCCGTTGGAAATACATGGGAAAAATAGTTTTTACGGGATAACTCAGTAACGGATGGTGATAGAGCATTTATTTTAGCTGCATTAGACTCGCCTGGGCTTTGCGGTTCTAATGATATGCATTTTATATAATTTGACCGTGACCTGACCTCAGGTCAGGTCAAATCCTTGATTTGACCTAGCAAGGTCAAATTATATATCATTCGATTCGGCTTGCTAAGAGGATTCATATAGTTCAAGTCGTTTTGCTCTATCTTTACTTGTTCAGATTTCATGGCCGAAAAACTGAATTTACATGTTATCCCTATGACGGGCATGTTTTGACCTCTCGTGACCTTAAATGTGACCTGACAAAAAAATGGTTCAAATGTTTTCGATGGAGAAGTGGATGGGTAGCCCAACGCCGTTTACCGTTTTTCGCTACCTACCGTGGTTCTCGAGATCTTAGGGGGGCGGGTACCCGCCCCCCGTCAATGCGAAGGTGGCTCAGACCCCCGTCAATGCGCGTGTTAACACAAGGGAGAAGGTGCAAAAAAGTATAAGAACCTCACTGCATGAACATTCTCGACGTTGAAAAACACAGTCGACCGAACAGGAGCGGAACTCGGCTGCTAATTCAATCGTGATGTTCTGCACTGCACATTCTGCACGTTATGTAAACCCTGAAAAATACCTGGAGCTAAGCCTTTGTCCTCTTTTTGGGAGGGGGAAGGGGGATTCTTGTGCAACCAGTATAGGTTGGTAGGGTCCCAAAGTCCAATATACGTATCATACCAGAGTCCATGGCAATCGCTGCCCCGTAATGCTTCTGGTTGACGCCAAGGAACATCTAGTGCTTTAGCCAGGACTGTAAAGTATTTTGTGCGTTCATTCCCTAGTCGAAACAGAATGCGAATAGTAGCTTACGAATTTCCACAACATTTCCTTAAAATGAAACCAAAACAATACATGCCCTGGACATATCCTCGGAAACACTTCGATTATAATTCATGCCTTAATTTGCAGACACCCTGTAAAAGTGTACCTCCACAGTATTTGCCGTATATTCCCCTAAGCCCTTCAGCAGATGCCTTCATGTGCATGTTCCGCCTGCAGATATCGCATAGATCAAATGTCCCTTGAAGGTACTCTACAAATGCACGTGCTGAATAACCTAGTTCCGAAAATTGTTTCACGAGGAAGACATGGAATGAAAGCTCAATGCTGTACAGTATTAATACCACCAAATTACACCGGTCACAGCTTCCAAATGCTTTATGAGCCGTGCAGTAAAGTTATGATGATAATTGGGGTTTTAGGGCACTGCAGCTGCCGAGGCTATATGTGCCCGACACAGAACAGTTAGTCCAAATTACCTTCAATTACATACCTTCAGTTTTGTGAAACTGAATTTGTTCGAACAGTGTTCTTTTCGTGCAGCCGATTTTTAGTAGTGCTGTGCACCGTGTTATGTCGTGTATTAAGTGTGATTATATTGCATATACAGGGGTGTAACCAAGGGGGGCGGCAGGGACAGCCGCCCCCCTGAGGGCCCGAAGAGCCCCCGTGAGGACACGGGCCGCGCGAAGCGCGCCTCGCCCGCACTATGCTCTGCGGCCAAATTTGATATTTCATACCAGACAGGGCCCTCTTAACCCTATTTCCGTCAGGCTCCCGGCCACCCCTATTTCCGGCAGGGGGGCAATATCGGCCCCCCTAAGATCTCGTAATCTAACCGGCCGATTTTGAAAATTCAAAGTGCCATAGATTCCTCTGCTGCTAAACTTTATTTTTAAAAAAGAAAATTTCAAAATTTTCATTTTTTAGGAGAAGGTCGTGCAAAATATACAATTTTTGTGTATTTTTTTAGATTTTCCATAACCCTTGTCTCTGTTGTACGATTTTCACAAAACTAGTTCAGATTTACAAATAATTGACCCAAAATTTTCATATACTCGGGTTACGCAAAAATTCGAAATTCAATGGCAGTTCCAGGACCAGGACTATGAGGGGAAATATATACAACCTAAAAGTTTTTGTTACGCGGATTAGAAGCCGTCATATACTGCTTGGCATCTTTGACACATAAATAAATGAGAAAAAAGTGAAAAACTCATCAGGGGCGGATGCAGTAAGGTAAAACAGTGGGGTAAAATGCATACCAACAATATGCGAATGGTATGCATGAGTATATTAGTCCCTTGACTAGTTGAAATTTAATTTCTGATAATTTTTACCCTCCCATGGCAGCTCTGGGAAAGGGGGTGACATAGGCGGATCAAGGACTCGTCGTGGGGGGTGGGGGTGATTGGAAACACATTTTCAATATACAACGATATTGAGTCGCGGCGGTGATACTGGCTGGGAATATACATCTTGAAAATGTGTAGTGACTGGACACGCCTCTGGTAATCTAGAATTGGGTTATAACTATTTTGAATTTTCATATACCCAATTGTATTCGCCCTGACACGGCTGTAAGCAGTCTTCTCACTTACTAACGTTTAGTCCTTCTTGATAACATTCCCCCCATTTTGAACTGCTGTAACCGCCCCTGATGAATACAAATAGTGACAATTGTGAATGCACTATCATCTCACATAAAAAATGATATAATAAAACCATATAACTGGTATCAGGATCAGCTGAGACGGCTTCCTTTTACAAAAAACCCATCGCATACGATAATACTTGGTTTGTGGATAGAACCTCCCCAAAAACCCAGCCATAGCTCCGCCCCTGGTAAATATATAATCTTGAAAATTTCAGAAAATCTGCCTGTACTAGTTTTAGGAAAAGTCAGGAAGTTTCAAAGTTCTATCGCAAGCCGTTTCGGAGATATTCTCGAAAAACCTGAAGGGGGGGCAATATTAGCCCCCCTGCCGGAAATAGGGTTAACCCTCGCCCCACGGGGGCCATCGATGCCCCTAAGGTTTTTCCGGGATAGCAGAAGAACGACGAGGCGCAGCACCGCAGTTGAGGGCTCTACCTCTCACTGCATCATTTTCCCATCATCCCTGAAATTTTTTACCCCGGGTCACCCAAGGTCAGGTCACCAGACGAGGTCAACCAAGGTCACCTCACTTCACTTTAGAGCTCTGTAAGAGCTACATTTCAAAGTCGATCGATTTGAAACTTCCTACACTTTATAACCCCTCCAGGGTCTACAAGGTGTATATCCGGGATTTTTAGATTTCGTGCCCTGAGGTCAGGTCACGAGGCGACCTCTCTCGTTGGAAAAGCATAGGGAAAAGTTGTTTCATGATATAAAAGCCACAAAAATGATTGCAAATACTCAGACTGCTCAGAACAGCGTTTTTGGACACCCTTTCACGGATCCCAGGGGTCATATTTGCCCTTTGACTTTTCCAAGGTCATCCAAGGTCACAGAGGTCAAAAACAGTATTTTGGCAATAACTTTTGACCTAATTAAGCTAGAGCGCTGAAACAAACACCATCGTGTCTGTCTTGTCACTGGCTTTCATTTGATATACGGCAAGGTCACTTTCTGACCTTTCGTGACCTCAGGTCATATTAGGTCACGAGGTGACCTCTGGAGGTCAAACCACTGGCGGGAGGTCTTTACGTTCCACATAGCGGAAAAAGTACTGGCAATTTGCTATCAAATGTACTTTACCAGGCCTCAATAGCTCTAATGACATAAGAGTTATGCCCAGTTTGCTCAATCATTGCATATTTGAGTGAAAATAGCCGATCTTGACCTAATTTGACCTCTGGAGGTCAAACCATTGACCTGAGCACTAAAACATGGGAAGTAATTTCTTACTGAATTCACGCAAGCTTTCTATTGCACTTTGCAGACTTGCGCTAACGCCCATATTTTCGGAGTTAGAGGGGGAGCCATCGATGGCCCCCCGGTGGGGCGAAGGTGGCGCCTGACCCCCGGTGGGGCACGGGTTAAGCACTCTTCAGCACTCTATTCTGTAACAAGCAGGCCCTTTTTACGCATCAGGGCCCTTTTGGCGCTGTCACGGGGCCCTTTTCGGGGCACCGCCCCCCTGAGCGAAATCCTGGTTACGCCCTTGTGTATGTACATCATATGCATCTTGAACGGTGTAAATTATGCCTTGGAGATAGTCCTGCTTGGAGAATATAAACTTCAATCACATAATGCACGTTAATGTTCTTTCGAGACGGATTTTGCATATTTTTGCCTTCAAAATAGGGCCATGCTTGGTCAGAATCTTAGAATCAAAGCCACTAACAATGGTAAGGTGAGCCACCAATTTTTTTCTAAAATTTTAGAAAACAGCAAAGGTTAGGAATTCGTGTTTTGGCTCAAGATGGGGCGTCCCAAGACTCACTAATGCAGGTAAAGGGACATTTATACCATTGCTAGTTTGCCTTACAGCGCCTGTGCCCATCTTACCTACCATGCCCGTCTTACCACCCTCTCCCCTAATTTTCGACTAATACACGTCAGGTCATGATAGCCTGACGTCATAGAACTTGAGTGACGTCATAAGGGAGTGGCTAAACTTTCCCCGAAGCTTATCTTACCTCATCCTACTCTATCACAGTAATGAGCATAACGCTAGGATTCAAAATGCAACATGACCTTGAAAGGTAATAGTTTGACTTTGACCTAATGACAAGAGTATAATTTGACCTTACAGGGCCATGCTCTATATCTTTTGAATTCTTATGTCAATACGAACGCAGTGGCTTCTTGTGTTTTTTTCTAGATGTAATGGTGCCTGAGCTTTAATATATTTTCTAAAAGGGTCTAAATTTGATCCATCTTAGCCCACTGTGACGTCATGGGTTGACTGATATGGTTTAACCTCAGTTCCAGAGAAAAAGACGGTAAAGTGCGTCTTGGACTGTTTCATTTACACTGTATCCATTCCGGTTCTCAGCTGGTAGAGGGTACTGATCGGACCACCGCGCTGGTGGGTGAGAAAAGAGCCCACTTTACAGGAAACACCTTATCTATGATCGATTCTGCTACTTTCCCTGAAATTTCAAGGTTGGATCGAATCATGTCAGGTCACTTGTACAGGCCAAGTGCATTCACCTCCAAAAAAGTTTAAGATAGCATAAGTAAGAATAGGGTTAATATATTGCATTGAAAGTCATAGCACATAATGGGCCCATCGCATACTGCAAAACATAATACGGAATTTTTCATACCTATGATCTCGGACCAGGTACGGATAATGATTTTCTCATTAGAAATGCATGGAGAAACGGGGGTTGGGCGAAAAATTGTTATATTTCTGTAGTTACAACTCAGGATACCTTCCCAGTCTCAAAATTATAGTGTCATAGGCCCCTTTCCAGGTTTATGCTGCAAGTTTTGACCTGTGACCTCTGAGAGGCCATCTGGGACTAGTTAAGCAGCGTTTGTGTTTGTATTTGTATTTGTATTCTCATCAAAGGACACTTCTACAATTTATCGTGGCTATTATGCCCCAGAGTCGAGGAATGTAGGCAAAAATCTTACTCGTCTGACAAGTAGGTAAGGTTAGGTTAGGTCACTAGTGGTCAAAACATACCGCCATATGGATAACATGTAAATTAAGGTTTTCGGTGATTACATCTGAACAAGTAAAGATAGAGCAAAACACCACCTATCCCCCGTTTGACAAGAACAGGTTAAAAACAGATTAAAAGTCATACGCTGTTATGACAATCAATAAAATCACACCTACCAACAATCCGTCCACCAGGAACAGGACATACGAGACAGCTACGGCAGCAGCGACCGAAAACAAAGAAAACAAGATCGTTCCCCATGGTCCAGCAGGTGGATGCACGCGCATTGACTAGGGTCTGAGCCACCTTCGCTTTGACGAGGGGGTACCCGCCTCCCTAAGATCTCGAGAACCACGCTAGGTAGCGAAAAACCGTAAGCAGTATTGGGTAGCCCATCCACTTCTCCATCGAAAATATTTAGACCATTTTTTGTCAGGTCACATTTGAGGTCACGAGAGGTCAAAACATGCCGTCATAGGGATAACATGTAAATTAGGTTTCTCGGCCATTACATCTGAACAAGTAAAGATAGAGCAAAACGACTTAAACTGTATGAATCCTCGTATCAAGCCGATTCAAATGATATATAATTTGACCTTGCTAGGTCAAATCAAGAATTTGACCTGAACTGAGGTCACGTCAGGGTCAAATTATATAAAATGAGTATCATTAAAACCGCAAAGCCAAGGCGAGTCTAATGGAGCCAAAATAAACGCTCTATCACCATCCGTTACTGAGTTATTTAGTAAAAAAATTTTCCTATCTATTTCCAATGGAGAGGTCATGCCTCATAACTGACCTTAGGTCATCGATATCAAAAATACCAGAACATATTTTGGAGAACTTGGTGGGCCCATTATGTGATCTGAGTTTCAACCTGATAAACTTACCCTGCTCCGACTTATGCTATCTTAAACTTTTTTGAGGTCAGGTCACTTGACCTGTACTGGTGACCTGACCTGAGATGACCTAACCTTAAAATTTTGTACATGAGTTGTAAAAATGATGAGGGAAAAGGTATGCAAAGTACGGCGGCGCTACGCGCCGCCGTTTTTCTGCTCTCTCCGAAAAACCCGAGGGTAGGTGGGTACCCGCCCCCGTCAATGCGCGTGTTAAATCCGTCAGACGCCAGAACTCAAAAACTCCGTCTTTACCAATCACCTTCTTTGACCCGTCATGGCCTGAATATAGACCTCACAAAAATTGACCGATGTAGCTTCTTCATGAATTATATTTTCTATCCACCAGCCCGTGCGTTTTATTTGCTATCTCGCATAGGAGCCGAAATCGAGGGGGGTTTGAAACTCGCCACCAGAGCAAAGTTGGCTCGGAGACTGAGTTAATGAGCAGCAAATCCCCGTTCGGAAAAGCCACAAACCACTGGGATTAACCCGCGTCCCGGTGGGCCTCCGACCCACCTTTGCCCTGATGAGGGAGGGGGCGGGGGTGTTTGAACACCGCCCTCGAACTCGGCCCCCTATGCGGGATATCAACAAATTCGAAGGCTGATGGATAGCTCATACAAATTAATGAAGAAACTATTTGTTGTCACCTTTTTGCTCAGGTCAATATTGAGGCAATGACAGGTCAAAGAAAGTGTCATTTTAAGCATATTTTTGGGCTCTAGCATCCTACAGAGTTGAGTTAGAATTATTTGTTAGGCACCATTCGCTTCCCCTCGTCACGGCAAAGCGAATGAAATCTAATATGACCATACTAGGCCAAAACACAAAAATGACCTGACCTCAGGTCATACCAAGGCCGCTTTTTAACCTAGCATGGTCAATGTGCATATCAATTGACTTTCAATTGCAATCAAAAACTAATGATATCAAAATAAAAGCTGTATCATTATTTCATGCCAAGTTATTGACCTAGTCTGAAAACTGCTTAAATAGCCCCAAATGACCTCTCAGAAGTCACAGGTCAAAAATTTTCAAATTAACCTGGAAAGGGGCCAGGATGCTACGATTTGGAGAATATGAAGGTACTATCAGTCGTATCTACACAAATACAGCCCAATTTATGTTTTTCCCATGTATTTCCAATGGAGAGTTCATGCTCCATACCTACTTGACATTAGGTCGTCGATATAAAAATCCCAGAATATATTTTGTAACACTCAATGGGCCCATTATGTGATGTACGTTTTAATCCTATAGATTCACCCATTTATTCCTTATGTCACCTTAAAAATTTTTTGGAGGTGATATCACTTGATCTGCACTGGTAACCTGCCCTGAGATGAATCAACCTTAACACACGCATTGACGGGGGCGGGTACCCGCCCCCCCTCGGGTTTTTCGGGGACAGCAGAAAAACGGCGGCGCGTAGCGCCGCCGTACCTGGCATAGCTTTTCCCTCATCATTTTTACAACTCCTGTGAAAATTTTAAGGTTAGGTCATCTCAGGTCAGGTCACCAGCACAGGTCAAGTGACCCGACCTCAAAAAAGTTTAAGATAGCATAAGTGGGAGCAGGGTAAACTTTTCCAATTGAAACTCATATCACATATTGGCCCCACCGAGTTCTCTAAAATTTGTTCCGGTATTTTTGATATCGATGACCTAAGGTCAGGTACGAGGCATGACCTCTCCTTTGGAAATACATGGGAAAATTGTTTTTACGGAATACCTCAGTAACGGATGGTGATAGAGCATTTATTTTAGCTGCATTAAACTCGCCTGGGCTTTGCGGTTCTAATGATATACATTTTATATAATTTGACCCTGACCTGACCTCAGGTCAGGTCAAATCCTTGATTTGACCTAGCAAGTTTGAATTATATATCATTCGATTCGGCCTGCTGAGAGGATTCATATAGTTTCAGTCGTTTTTCTCTATCTTTACTTGTTCAGATGTAATAGCCGAAAAACTTAGTTTACATGTTATCCCTTTTACGGCATGTTTTGACCTCTCGTGACCTAAAATGTGACCTGAGAAAAAAATGGTCTAAATGTTTTCGATGGAGAAGTAGATGGGCAACGCAACGCCGTTTACCGTTTTTCGCTACCTACCGTGGTTCTCGAGATCTTAGGGGGGCGGGTACCCGCCCCCCGTCAAAGCGAAGGTGGCTCAGACCCCCGTCAATGCGCGTGTTAAAATGTGAGAAAAGTTTTGGAATTACTCAGAATAAGGATTGCCAAATACGGCGGTGCTTCGCGCCGCCGTTTTTTTGGGCCACCGGAAAAATCAGAGGGGTTCTTCAAACACCCCCACCGGGGCGAGGGTTAAACTGTGCTTCTGACTTGCTCTTCACCACCACATCCACGAAATTATCAAGAAAGTAACACGAACTCTTGGCTCAATTTACCCTGTCACTCCATTTTTACTAAAGGAAAGTCTTGCCATAATCTACAGACTGTGCATTTGAAGCTACTCCGATTATTGTGATATAACTTAGGATCAAATGATAACAATAGATGACGGCATGCGCCCCGAACGTTTACAAATCAAGATCCTAACTGGGTCTTGATCCTTAGGCTCAACAAGGTCGTAAAGCTCATGACTGGTGCTCTATTTAGAAATCAATAACGACTGCCATAATGGTTTTAGATGAAGGTTATCGAAGCGTTCAGCACTGCTATTCACCGAAAACGCTCCGTGCAAATCTCTGCGCCAAAAATACGATTTGCTTCCTCATTATATTGTGAACGATTTAGTATCTATATAAGCCTCGACCCTATGAAGAAATTGAAAAACGATACCCTCTAACTTCAAAACTAATTTCATCCTTCCACACTCACAAATATTTCAGAGATTGACCTATCATATTTCTCTGACCTCTAGTTTCTTAGAAAACTGCCTTGTAAAACAACTGGGATCCGAGAACCTCAGGAACTTACGGGCATGGTTCCCCTCGAAGCTGATGGGCTGGTACTCGCACCAGCAGATGTTCTGCTCCTTCATGTAAGTGTTGATGAGTTCCTGCCCCTCAGGGAATGCTTTGATCATGTGATTGACTATTGTCCCCACTGTTCCAGTCGTGACAAGAAGCCCGGGGAACGTAAGCAGCTCCAGTGTGGTGAGCGGCTCCCTGTGGAACAGAGCTCGCCTGATGCAGTTGTTGAACTGCTTGGCGGTGGACTTTTAACCTCCGGTCGTGATGAAGTTGCTGTGGTGGCTGACCAGGGACCTAAGTGCGTTGACTGGGCAGGGGCAGGAGAATGGAGCCTGACTCTCACATTAGTGGCAGGGGTGCTTTCTGGTGGCCGACTGCTTCCCGCAAAGCATCAGCTGGAACTTCATGTCCAATATATTCATATTCATATCCGTGTGTCGGGTACATATTTGGCACTAAATACGTACCCGACACGTGCGAATGTCAAGTGTTGACTTATGATAAAGAACATCGATAACGACACTGAAATTATACTTTGATATTGTCCAGAAATGTAAACATTGCAAGTCTTAATCGGCCCGGAAAATGAAGGGACACAGTCTGAATGAAACACAGCAATGTCTTCATTCGAGTTCTTAATTAGATGCAAAAATGTAAATATCTTATTGCTAGGAGTTGCAATTTATGCCTTAGTGGTTGCAGAATATTCTTGTTTCCGATAAAATACTGTTCTCCTGCACAACACTTTGTACAGAATATTACATGACATGCATCATTTCAGGACAGGTCTGGAACCAAATGTTGTACTCACTTGCATGATTAGAAAATTTAGGATACAAAAATGAGGCTGGTATTGTAGGATTCAACTCGGCCACGCAAGAACTTAGTCAATCTACCAATCGAAGGAAAGAAGTCGACAATGATAATGTCCAATTTATTGATGCAATGGCCAAACAGCGGATGAAAGAAAACAATGACAACCGACAACAACAGCGCCAATATTTACAAATGGGAACATATACCCATTCCAATGGGAAATAACAAAATCCCAGAGAAATACGTAACACTCGATATGGACGCGTGTAGAGTGAGTGAGAGCGTGAGTGGTTGTGAGAGCGCGCGACGGCTAGGAATAAATCGCCGGCAGGTCTGATGCCGTAATCGACATTAAATCCAGCGACGGCTTCAAACCAAAATCGAAAATCGAAAATCAATTGATCAAAATCGGCTTGAAAATTATGAAAATTGTACGGATTCTTTTCGGCATCCTAAGGACAAATTTGCTTTCAATTTCAGAGAAGCTTTTGAATCACACTTTAAGATGTTCCCTGGCCTCTCCCCTTGAATCCGGAAATGTAAAAAACACTGAAGATTATATATTCGGGCACAGCCCTTCATCAGAATCGTGGGTAATATATATTCTAGTCTAATATAACCAGGCTCGAATTCGAGGTCTGGCTATACTAGGACTGAGAATTATTGATATTTACTCCACGATTCTGATGAAGGGCTGTGCCCGAATATATAATCTTCAGTGTTTTTTACATTTCCGGATTCGAGGGGAGAGGCCAGGGAACATCTTAACAACTCATCATCATGCTCCTCGCCGCAGCACTTCAAAACTTATCAACGTTTGAATCACACTTTGATTAAAGTGTATCATTTTTACTATTCATGTTAACACGCGCATTGATGGAGGTCTGAGCCACCTTCTCTTTGACGGGGGAGAGGGTGGGTACCCAACCCCCCTAAGATCTCGAGAACCACGGTAGGTAGCGAAAAACGGTAAACGGCGTTGGGTAGCCTATCCACTTATCCATCGAAAATATGTGTACTATTTTTTGTCAGGTCACATTTAAAGTCACAAGAGGTCAAAACATGCCGTCATAGGGAAACATGTTAATTAAGATTTTTGGCCATTTCATCTGAACAAGTAAAGATGGAGCAAAACGACTTAAACTATATGAATAATCCCAGCAAGCCAAATCGAATAATATATCATTTGACCTAGCTAGGTAAAATCAAGGAGTTGACCTGACCTGAGGTCAGTGGAACTCCATATCATTAGAACTGCAAAGACAAGACAAGTCTTTAAATCAATGCTGTATCACCATCCGTTACTGAGTTATTTAGTAAAAACCATTTTTCCCATGTATTTCCAATGGAGAGGTCATGCCTCGTACCTGACCTTAGGTCATCGATATCAAAAATACCAGAACATATTTTAGAGAACTCGGTGGGCCCATTATATGATATGAGTTTCAATCAGATAAGTTTACCCTGCTCCGACTTATGCTATCTTAAACTTTGAGGTCAGGTCACTTGATCTTTACTGGTGACCTGACCTATGATGACCTAACCTTTAAATTTTCACAGAAGTTGTAAAAATGATGAGGAAAAAGGCATGCAACGTACGGTGGCGCTACGCGCCGCCGTTTTTCTGCTACCTCCGAAAAACCCGAGGGGGTGGGTACCCGCCCCCGTCAATGCGCGTGTTAAGACTGAAATGGTGCTAAGTTCTTGTTTCGAATATTCATAGCCTGAGCAAATATTTTTGGATTAAGGCTTCTACCCTTAAGTTGCTCCAAACTGGCTTAGATATGGATGTCCAAGCTACTACCATCATCTTCAGGATGCTGGCTTTTCATTGGTGTATAACACTATAATTTTTTCTCAGAAAGCATGAAAAAATGGCCAAAAAACATGTAATGCATAAAAGGACGGAATGTAAGAAGGGTCTCCCTTCTCAAAATTTCCACTAAATGTGAATGGGTAATTTCTCTAGAACGTTTGTTATGTAGGACTTAAACTTGATTTCTTCCCACAAGTAATATTACATCAACTTTAAGGTTTTTTGTTTAGTTTCTGGTAATGTATAAAAAATTTATTTAAATAACTTTTTATATTTATATATATTATATATATATATATATATATATATATATATATATATTACCAGAAACTAAATCCCGAAAATTTTAAAGTTGATTTTGTAGAACGGTCCACTGTATGACTTTAAGTCATGCACCCATATTTTCCATTTCAAGTGATTATTTTGGCCGCATAAATCACCCTGCTCGATAGATTCAATTTTTTGCACACCAAGTTGGGCAGGTGTGTGGTATTTAAACGGTCAATGATAACAGGTTGATGAGACTCGACTCGATTCAACTAGACCCCATCCGACCCCTCTCAACAAGATTCATAACACACATAACAACAACAAGCAGAATGGAAAGGACATTTCGCGGGCTCAAGATGCATATTCAACGGCACGTCCAGTCACCTGTTGCAGATTCAACACCACGTCCAGTCACCTGTTGCAGATTCAACAGCACATCCATTCACCTGTTACAGATTCAACAGCACGTCCAATCACCTGAGATTATTTGCCAAGAAGCCGTATTCTGAAGTGGGTCCTTCGCAGGAATGGTCGCACGTGCGCCGATTTGCGATTCAGTTATTTGGCGAACATACGCGCTGCATAGACAGGGGGAAAACGGTATTCTGATCTCAATGCATACGCCAGCCCGGTATTCTCATATTGTGCCTAGCGTACAGTTGATGCTGGGAACTTCTTACCTACACCCCATATGCTCGGAGGATTTTATGAAACTGTAATACTTTTAACACTCGCATTGACGGGGATCTGAGCTACCTTCGCTTTGACGGGGGCGTGTACCCGCCCCCGCCCCTAAGATCTCGAGAACTACGGTAGGTAGCGAAAAACGGTAAACGGCGTTGGGTAGCCCATCCACTTATCCATCGAAAATATTTGAACCGTTTTTTCAGGTCACATTTAAGGTCAAGAGAGGTCAAAACATTCCGTCATGGGGATAACATGTAAATTAAGGTTTTCCGCCATTTCATCTGAAGAAGTAAAGATACAGGAAAACGACTTATATTATATGAATCCTCGCAGCAAGCCAAATCGAATGATATATAATTTGACCTTGCTAGGTCAATCAAGGAATTGACCTGACCTGAGGTCAGGTCAAGGTAAAATTATATAGAATGCATATCATTAGAACTGCAAAGACAAGGCAAATCTAATGCAGCTAAAATAAACGCTCTATCACCATCCGTTACTGAGTTATTCAGTAAAAAACATTTTTCCCGTGTATTTCCAATGGAGAGGTCATGCCTCGTACCTGACTTTAGGTCATCGATATCAAAAATATCGGAACACATTTTAGAGAACTCGGTGGGCCCATTATGTGATATGAGTTTCAATCGGACAAGTTCACCCTGCTCCGAGTTATGCTATCTTAAACTTTTTTGAGGTCAGGTCACTTGACCTGTACTGGTGACCTGACCAGAGATGACCTAACATTAAGATTTTCACAGAAGTTGTCAAAATGATGAAGGAAAAGGTATGCTAGGTACGGTGGCGCTACGCGAGGCCGTTTATCTGCTATCTTCGAAAAACCCAAGGGGGCCGGTACCCACCCCCCGTCAATGCGCGTGTTAAGGCTGAAGTAACTATGTTTCTGGTGATAGGATGCGTTGAATGTTAAGTCCATGTTCAGGACTGCCAAACGGCATGCACAACTTGGGATCAGTGTGGAAATGTAATGAACCATCGCCTGAAATATAATAAGTTAGGTATTCTGTTTGAGCCGGAAACACATTGTTCAGGTTCTCTGTGCCCGATAAATGTGGAGGTGTGGATGGCGGGACCATCACAATCCATGAACACAAGCACAGGACGTTTCAACACTGGATTCGAACGCAGATGAGCGAGGAACACTTATTGTCACAAAAAATTCCAATCTCAGCTAGACTGGAAAACAAGATTTAAAGTTTTCGCGGGCATGAACATACCTAATTGAGAACAAAAAGCTTGCATTCAAAAGATTCCCGAGAGCTAGAGAGGACTGTTGTCATTGCTTAGCGAATCGATCGCATCCAATTCCAGCTTCGTCCCCATCGATTCTCTCGGCTCTGTCCGCCAACCCACCCCCACTGCGCAGTTCCACGCCTGAATGCCGTGGTGTTTGCAAGCGATGTTTCAATTTAGCGGGTATAGAGCGCCTATTTTTTTCTGAAGACAGTGCGCAACAGTGTGAAAACCTAACGTTTTGCTTATGTTTATGGAATATTTGTCTATACCTCGAAAAAAAGATTCGTGATATGGTTTCAAAGCGGTTCAGCAACCTTTTGTAAAGCGGCACAGCAAATTCTTTGTGTGGACGTTAACTGCTCTGATGGCGTAAAACTAGAAAATTTATCGGATGGCATTGCCACTTATTTGTGGGCTTACCGTAAATATAAGCCCAGTGCAAGGGTTTAAATTTCCTCTCTTCATTATAAAGACTTTTAAGCGTAAAATAAGGGCATCAGTGATAAGTTGTGAGCAGCCTCTCGCGTCGCCGGCTTGTAGGGACTCCGTAGTGGTGTGTGCTATTCCGTGGTGTCGGGTAATAAATGTGTCAGCGCGTATGTATGCGATTGTTGGAACTAGAAGCCGACGGGCGCACCTTATAGCTGAGTCTCAGCTGAGTGCCTGAATATGGCGGCCGCCACTGTTGTGACGCTCCGTGAATTTTCTCTATTTTATTGTGTACTGCATCGTATTTGCTGCGGAAAACTGGCGTGGATCTCTTGTGAAAGTGTTCTATTTAGTGATACTGTCTGTTTCTGGCTTTGACTCTGGTCTCTGGTTACCTTTCTTTTGACTCTGTCAATTTGTTGTAGTCATCGCCCTGAGGACGCATCGCGCTGGGTGTTTGCGCCTTCTACCGGTTTTGGAACCGGTATAAGGCCCTCTCCTCCAATCAGAGCTAGCTACGCTTTGCCGTGGACCGTGACGTCACTGTGACCCAGTCATGTCAAGCCCAGGCCGCTCGGCCGACAGAGGGCAGGCTGCAGCAGATCAGAGGCGTTCGCGGAAACCGTCGGGGGAGGCGCACGGGTCATCGCATTCAGCAACGCCGCACCGGACCACAACAGCAACGATGGGGAGGCCTTATGTCCAATTATGAGCGTGAACTTGTACCCGTTCCGATCGATATCGAACCTGATAACGCCATGGTCAATAACCTAGCAATACCAGTACTGGTTACTCAACTCCCCGACGCACAAGTTTACAATGGGACAGGCAATGGAATGGACGCACCATACCAAACTTACAGGCCGGCAGCCAATGCTGGCACCCGGCAGCTGGTTGAACCGCTTCGCCTTACCATGCACCAAACACTACGAGCCGTGACTGGAGTTCAGGCAAGGACGGATGTTGCGGCAATAGCCACTGACTGTCATCTTAAAGTGGAGCTGCTCAACATCCAGCCCTTACTTAAAACAATGTCTGATATTCGAACCCATGTCTAATGCGGCAACCCGATGTCATCTGTTACACGGAAACAAACCTGAAATCGTCTACTTCCAACTATCTGCTTTCCGTCGATGGATACGGACTTTTCCGCCGGGACCGCGTCCTGGGATGAACGAGAAGTGGTGGAGGCGTCTCCGTCTACGTAAAAAGGATCTCCATGTCGAAAAACTCACCGTCCAATAATCTCTAGCTGTTCAATCCCATGTTGAACCGCTCTGGATGGAAGTTAAATTTGATCGACGTAAGACAGCCGTACTTGGATGCATCTACCGACCGCCGACAACACATCAGTCTCAGATAAATTCTGACTACAATGACAAAAGAGAACAAATTCAAAATGTGATTGCTTCATTCAATCGCAGTGGATTATCATTGCTGGTGATTTAAATTCGGACTCGGGGACTAATCCAACCGCGTTTAACCCACTGAAGTAGTTAGATAAATTTGGTATGCACCGTGTTGTTGAAGAAACTACTTTCTTTAGTGGTGAGACTAGATTTGTTCTAGACGTCATATTACTTTCGGATGCTTTAAATCGTGTCGAATCATTTGTGAAATGTTCCGTAGGAGTGTGTGATTACTCAAGTCATCACTGCATAGTTTATTTAACGACCAGAATACCCCGTGCAAAAGCCCCAGCTGTCTATCGAACCGGGCGTAATTGGCGACGTTTTTGTGTAGATGATTTCTCATCCGATGTTGAAAATGTGAATTGGTCATTGGTAGTAAATCACAACCAGAGCTGCGAGGAACAATGGGATGCGCTTTCTTCGCAGATCTTACTCATTTTGGACGAGCGCGCACACAATCGTGGTTTTAGAGTCCGGAACCCTCATCACCCACCTTTGTCTGAAGACACGTTCAAGCTAGTGAACCTTCGTAGGTTGGCTAAGCAAAGCAATGTTTCAGCCTGTCATCAACTCAATACGTGAGCAAAACGAGCGATTAGAAAAGACATCCGTGAATCAATTACATTGCGAGTGGAAAATTCATTTCCGTCTTCCCTCTTTAGACAAATTCAACCTGTCATTACACCTAAACGCGGAAAATCAGTTCAACCTGAAAATCTGAGTCCAGATGATTTGAATAGATATTTCACCTCAATCGAGGCTAATACTCGAGGAAAGGTTTTTACCCAGTTTTCGTCAATCTGGCCGAGAGCCTCTCAGTGTACGGCTGCCACGAGTTACCGCTGGAACCTTGGCCCCCACGCCTGTTACTTTGGAGCAGCTCAGGTGTGTTCTATTTTCCCTGCCGAATAAGACGTCACTTGTTGATGGTGATACCCCGATCAAAATCATGAAAATGTGTTTTCACATTATAAGCCATGTTTTGCTGAGGATCATTAACAAGAGTTCCGTCGCGGAAACTGTGCCACCAAGCTGGAAAAAAGCTGTTGTCATTCCTCTGCATGAAAAAGGCTCAGCCTCTGAAGCGTCCAATTCTATAGGCCATTAACGTTCGTCCCATCTATATGCAAGGTCGTGGAAAAACTAGTACATAGCCAGTATCATACATATTATACACTTAGTAACCACTCAATACATAGTAACCACTTATCTTAAAGTACAGCACCCTCGTGCATAGATCTGGTGGGTAAAAGTGAAGACTTTTTAATCAATCGCACCGGTTCTTTTGAAGGGAATGTGGTGCAGTCATGATGTGATTTGAACTGAGACAGTCTCGTAATAGAGCATGCAGTGAAACCACTTTATCGATATTTCATCTGTCGCAGAACTCACCTTTCGCGGAGAAAAAGGCAAACGTTCCCCCTATCCACTCCGTCCTCCCCAGGAGGTAACGTATTATGAGGTGACCTTAGGAAAGCTTAGGACACATTGAAGCCTTGCTCCGTGGAAACATTTTTCTTGCATGGGACTCGTGAAACCTACGTGCTAAACAATATTTTGGTACTGGCACCTAGAATTGCGATACTGCGCTTTATTGACTTGTTCAAGCGTGAAATATGTTTTAATAAATGGAGAAAAATGTCTGAAGCATCATTTTAGGCCCCCTAAAATAACATTTCAGCTAAAAGTGTTCACTCGTACACGCAATTATTTGTGGTCTAAATGACCAGGTTTCTCACAGAATGAAACATGATCAGATCGCACGGCAATTTGACGTCGGGGCGATTTGGAGATATTTTACCGATAAAAGAATGCAATTAGATAAAACAAAATATTAGGCCCGTAAATAACTTTCAATAGAAATGAGGTCACATCAATTATGTTCAATAAACATCGCCCCTAAAATCCCAACAGTCTGCAATCTCACCAAAGAGCCACATTCCCTTTCAACTCACAAAACATACCTCTGAAGCTAGAGCATTATTGCTTTCAATAATGTCATAGAATATTCCTCTGAGGCCGTAGAAGGCTGATGGCTTGCAACCCTAGTGCAATTTACTCCTATTTGCTTATCGCTTATTATTCCCACCAGATTTTGCGTTTTCCTTTGTATCCCGATGGAAACAATGCAGTTTACTGCAGTTTACTTTACCAGAGGTCAGAAAAAGTGATTTGGTTTCCCAACGCAGACCAGTTGGTGCACCGAGATGAGATAAATGTTCCCCAGAGGCAATTATAGCTTGTGGAACAGAAACCTGAGCACATAGCCTGTATTTTTCACATTCAGGTAATAAAAATATAGTATGTATTAGGGGGTATTATTCAAAACTAGTTTAGATGGTCTTGAGGCCATGACACATATTTTTAAAGTGTAATATAATCCAAAATTGTATAATCCTTTTAAATTCTGAGGAGTTAATAAATTTAAATATGTTGGCAATTTCAAAAGCTAAGGGCGCATAAACGTTCGACGCACTCATAAAGGCCTTCATGGATAACTCCATAATCTCATAGTATATGTCCAATTGCTTTCAAAGTTTGTTTTTATGTGTTTCTGACATCTTCATTCACGATCTGCGCTTTAAATCAAAATTTGAATAGACCATGTTTTTTTTAAATTTTAATCTTAATTCAAGGATGTCAAAGGTAGTCTAAAACAAAATTAAAAATTATAGGCAGATATGTCATCCCGACAAGATTAAGAGTTAATCATTAATTTCTTTAAAACATATTGTTCAATTGCAAAGTCAAGTTTATTCTCCCAAACTATACAACTAAATTGGTCGGTTTAAAAGTTTACCAGGCTGCAGCCTGATGATATATAGTAAGTGAAAGACCAAGAACAATTTAACTATACAGGTACTTCCTACACACAGCATGACATGCTGGCTGTAAAAATTACAGTTGTGTCCATTGAAACATTTACGTTATCAATGAAAACTTGAGTCTTGCTTGCAGGAAGGTAGGTAGGTACCTGGAGTAATGCATACTTACCTTATTTTAATGTTACAAAATGTCTAATAAATCATTTTATCATGCTCTCCCCGTCACCCATTTTGAGCATTGGCCATTCAATACCCAGTTGAGATGGTCCACTCCAGACCCCACTTTTCAAAGTTTCCCAGTCTCAGCCAAACTGGAAAAAGGTAACAACAGCCCAGAACTGCTAAGCCCTTGTTCCTAGTGGAGGAAGCTCCTTGTCAGCAATGCGTAGATTGTCTCCCCACACACTCCTAAGTTTCCAGAGTGCACAAGTGTAAATCGGTAGCTATGTTGGCCAGCCAGTCTCAGTTTCCTTACTCTATTACCTTGCTCCTATCTTTTAGGATCTTGCCGTGCTCCTGTAATATACATCTTCATAGCGAGGTTGAAAGGTTCAAATCCACAGCCTAAACAACTCTGTCGACGAGGCCAGCGCACTTTTTTATATTGTGCTCTATAACAATTTGCAATGCATGCGCCAGCTTGTCAGCCGAGGCCCAACGGGTGCCAACTATTTCCACTCAGACGCGAACGGAATCACTTAGCCACAATCCCCGGGTTCCCCGGCTCGACCTTCCGAATGACTGAAAACATATTTTTTTCTAGTGCTAGTGCCAGTAAAAACAATGAAGCGGAAGGACTACAGAGGTGTGAATTGACGCGATGTTCGAACAGTCAACTGTTCAAATAGTTCATATTCTAATTCGACCTAAAGAACAAAGACCCATAGCCAGAACGTCCCAATGAATAACTATATAAATGTCCAATAATCGAACAGTCCAAAAAGTGGGAAAATTAACAGATAAAAATACCTAAAACATAATGCTCACTTGGCAGGAGACCAGATATACTGCCGTAGAGGAAGAATGAAAAATTTACAGACTCCCCGGGAGCTGAAGATCTTCCGCACTATGTGGGCACGTTCGGACTTTATCTGACCCCTGTTCGTTACTTTACATACTGGCGTTGCCCAGTATGACGAATATGCTATGACGTCATATTTTTTATTTCTACTCTCAAGCCGAATTTGAGCCATATCCGTTGACCTGCGACGTCACAGAAGGTCAGAATAGGTCAAGTGGTAATCAATTTGAGAAATATTGTATAACTTGGGAACCATTAGACATAGAAACAAGCTAACGACATCAATTTATTCATCCTGACTCGAGGATTCCAATAATTTGTGGCATGGCCTTGAAAGGTGACGTCGTGACCACGGCCTCAGGTCAGGGTCAAATAATAGCCCTCCAGGATCATGTTGCACATCATTCAAATTGTTGGGTTATGTCCGTCACTACGATATCATGTGTATTCCTGTATCTTTCCTCGTTCAAATGTTATACACAGAAATAATTTCGAAAAACGGCACTTTTGATGACCTCTGATTACCTTGTTATTAACCTGACCTCAGAATGGATCCCGGCACTCATGCCTATTCTTTCAAGAGCCTTCCAATGATGTTCAGAAGCTTCTAAAATCTAGCTCTTCTAAAATCCGAGTTACACTCTGGTTTTGCCAGCCTCATTTTAGAAGACCATTATCGCCTTATATGGGTTTAGAAATGGCGTCATAACTCATTGATTTGACCGGATAAAAATTTTTGGTCACAAGCTGTTAAATTTGTCACCCTGGGGTGTGCAAAGTGACGCGTCTCTCATTTAAATCGGCTCGGAATCATTTACAAAAAAAACGAGAGGGTCCGATCTGACCCGCAGGTGGTGAAGGGTCAATCACGGTATTTCCCGACGAGTCCCCAATACGGTCAATATTTGACCTTTATGACCTTCGGTGACCTTGAAGATATTATCCTAAGTCAATACAAATTTAATGTATTCTATGATTATAATCAGAATTAGTGTATTCGCAATCATCATCGATCAGCCGAGGCTTGCCATGCTTGCAATTCAGGTAGGCACACATGAAATTGGTAATACAAAATGTGTTACAAAAATACTAAGGTGGTTAGATCACATGCATTCCCAAAACTGCGAACATAAACATATTTATAAAAAAATCATGAATAATGCACTGTTCTGTCAGAGGGCCCTTAAAACCCACTTAAAAGTACCACGGCCCGAGGCGTCACGCACGTCAGGTGGTGGTGCGTTGTACTTTGTGACGCCAACACTCACCACTTCCTATAGATCACCATAGCGCCTACCTACCCCCCGACCGGCGCTTTTCTAAGCCTAATAGTTTCCAAAATCTCAGGGGGATGCCAGTTCCCCTCCAGTACACGTTAGTACAAGACCATTCTCCAGTGCGGATGCTAAGGGTGGGGTGTGTCCTACAGCACACCAGAAACCGATTCCCCACCAGTTTTACCCGTGTTTGGGAGCTGGCGTGGATGACGAGTTTCCTAACCTTGAATAGCTCTCCGGTTGCGCGCGTGGCCAGTGCTGCCGCGGCAATTCCGTCACGTCAGTGGGACGGCAGTAAGTGGGTGGAGGGAGCACCGCGAGGGGCATCAGCCCGGGTCAATCAGCACATATTACTCAGTGTCGAGTTACTTTAAGCCTTTTGCAAACTGACGGTTAGTACAGTTCTCGGCGATTGTGCCTGCTATTTGCGTTCAGCTGCTGGTGTTCAGCTATTTGTGTTCGGCGAAGTGTCGTGATAGACGATGGCCAACAGGGGTGACGACTCAGAGGCGAATAATGCGAGACCATTAGTTAACGGTGCAGTCGTCGCCACAGATTCTCCTCAGAAAGTTGACAGCACCGAAGAGCAGCACCAGCCGACCAGAGATCAGGTTTCACACGACACAGGTGCGGACGGCGACGGTGCCGGAGCGCGCTTTGAGGCGGTGCTTGCGCAGTGCGGCAACGCCGGCGCGTGGCAGTGGCGGGTGCTATTTCTGACGTCGCTGGTGGGCACCCTGAGCGCCTTCCACAACATCGGCAGCGTGTTCCTGGGAGCCACGCCGGACCACTGGTGCCAGTGGGAGGACACCAACGGCACGGAGGAGTCGCAGCTCTCTTCGGCGGCTGAGGAAGCGGCTGCCGACCAGCGGCGGCAGTGCGAGAAGGCGGTGCCTGTCGGCAACGGCAGCTTCTCCTACGTCAGCTGCGACGCCTGGGAATTCAACAGGACCCAGTACCAGTCGACCATAGTGACCGAGTGGTCGCTGGTGTGCGACCGGCGAGCGCTCTACTCCACCGTACAAGCCTCCTTCATGCTCGGCAAGCTGTTTGGATACCCGATACTGGGTGCGCTCAGCGACTGTTTTGGTCGGCGGAAAGTCTCACTGGTCGGGGTGGTAGCCCAGCTTGTCGTGGCTAGTTGTACTTCTTTCAGCGGGAACTATACAGTCTTCATTGCCCTCCGCTTCTTTGTGGCCGCTCTGACCGGCATCAACAGCACCGCATTCACTCTCGCCGTTGAAGCCTCCGGACCGAAGATCCGAGCCCTGACTGGTATCCTCTTCGTCATCCCGTACAGCTTGGGCTTGATGATGCTGCCCGGCGTTGCCTACCTGGTCAGCGAGTGGCGTGACCTGCAGCTGGCTATATCCCTTCCGTACGCCGCAGTGGTTGTGATTGTGTACATGCTTCCCGAATCGCCGCGCTGGCTGGCCGAGCGAGGCAGGAGCAAGGAGGCTCTCAGCGTGTTGAAGGACGTGGCGCGGATAAACAAACGGCAGCTTCCAGCCGATGAAGAAATGCTGAAGCAGCTAGAAGGGTGCCGCTCTCCACAGGCCACCAATGCCGGCTGTTTGAACAAGGTTCGGGCCAGCTTCCCAGTGTACCTGCTGTTCCGGGGGCCAGTGATGAGGTACCGGATGCTGGCCAGCATGTGGGTGTTCATTGTGACCAACGCCATCTACTACGGCATCCAGTTTGACTCGGCGCAGCTGAGCCGCAGTCCGTACCTGGCCATCTTCCTCTCGGGGCTGGTGGAGATTCCCGCTAATCTGACCGCAGGACCGCTCATCAACAGGTAACCTCATCATCACCATCACTATCATCACCACCATCATCATCATCATTCTAGTTCAGACGTGCCTTGACTTGTGTGGCTATGCACAACAGTCGTATCTGTGCAGTGTTTCTGAGCACTTACTCGCGTTCTTGCCAGTACTTATAAGATGGGTGGGGAGCTAGGGATCGCAGCACTTATTTTTTAAACTTATTCTAAGGTATATTCTGTCGCGAATGCCGACCTCCCCTGATGTTCAAGTCGTTCTTAACCCTATTTCCGTCAGGCTCCCGGCTACCCCTATTTCCGGCAAGGGGGGCAATATCGGCCCCCTAAGATCTCGTAATCTAACCGGCCGATTTTGAAAATTCAAAGTGCCATAGATTCCTCTGCTGCTAAACTTTTATTTTGAAAAAAGAAAATTTCAAAATTTTTATTTTTTTAGGAGAAGGTCGTGCAAAATATACAATTTTTGTGTATTTCTTAGATTTTCCATAACCCTTGTCTCTGTTGTACGATTTTCACAAAACTAGTTCAGATTTACAAATAACTGACCCAAAATTTTCATATACTCGAGTTAGGCAAAAATTCGAAATTCAATGGCAGTTCCAGGACCAGGACTATGAGGGGAAATATATACAACCTAAAAGTTTTTGTTACGCGGATTAGAAGCCGTCATATACTGCTTGGCATCTTTGACACATAAATAAATGAGAAAAAGTGAAAAACTCATCAGGGGCGGATGCAGTAAGGTAAAACAGTGGGGTAAAATACATACCAACAATATGCGAATGGTATGCATGAGTATATTAGTCCCTCGACTAGTTGAAATTTAATTTCTGATAATTTTTACCCTCCCATGGCAGCTCTGGGAAAGGGGGTGACATAGGCAGATCAAGGACTCGTCGTGGGGGGTGGGGGTGATTGGAAACACATTTTCAATATACAACGATATTGAGTCGCGGCGGTGATACTGGCTGGGAATATACATTTTGAAAATGTGTAGTGACTGGACACGCCTCTGGTAATCTAGAATTGGGTTATAACTATTTTGAATTTTCATATACCCAATTGTATTCGCCCTGGCACGGCTGTAAGCAGTCTACTCACTTACTAACGTTTAGTCCTTCTTGATAACATTCCCCCCATTTTCAACTGCTGTAACCGCCCCTGATGAATACAAATAGTGACAATTGTGAATGCACTATCATCTCACATAAAAAATGATATAATAAAACCATATAACTGGTATCAGGATCAGCAGAGACGGCTTCCTTTTACAAAAAACCCATCGCATACGATAATACTTGGTTTGTGGATAGAACCTCCCCAAAAACCCAGCCATAGCTCCGCCCCTGGTGAATATATAAGCTTGAAAATTTCAGAAAACCTGCCTGTGCTAGTTTTAGGAAAAGTCAGGAAGTTTCAAAGTTCTATCGCAAGCCGTTTCGGAGATATTCTCGAAAAACCTGAAGGGGGGCAATATTAGCCCCCCTGCCGGAAATAGGGTTAAGTTTGCGTCACGTGCTGAGCTACTGCCTGATGTTGCGAAAACGTCGGACAGGTAGGTGTGCCTGGGCCAACAGTCTGTAAGGGCGTACGAGGGAGGTGTGGCCATGTTTTCGAGAAATGCGGTCAAATAATGGTTCCGGTTAATTATAAAGGGGTGTTATACCCGCAATCACAACTTTTATTATCACCACTCAAAGGGTCCGTATGATTAAAATTTTTACCTTTTGCCTCTCCACCAGCCCTCACAGATCGAAATGAGATTATTTTGTTGGGGTGGACTCTCTCGGCGGAATATAACAGTTGCCGTTTAGAACACACATAAGAGACTTATGAACTATAGGGCGGAGCTTGTAGAGCGGTTGAAGGCAAGCCTTGTCTCTATTTGAGACCAGTTGTTACATTAAAAATGTAGTACATTATAAATTTAAGGATTTCTGCGATGCTAAAATCGCCACCTTTTTTCGAGTATTTTTACTCCGCTGTAAGCTTGTTTAAAATCGATATCGTTCTAACACTTTTAAGGATAACATTACTCTCACCTCACGTTTTCACCTATGAAAATTAGACACGCTGTAAGAAATAATTTCGCGCCACCTAGTAAAGTTCAAAAACATTTGGGAGTATATACACTCAGTGCTAACATTGTAACCCTTTTTCAATCTTTTTTAACACGCGCATTGACGCGGGGGGCGGGTACCCGCCCCCCTCGGGTTTTTCGGAGACAGCAGAAAAACGGCGGCGCGTAGCGCCGCCGTACTTGGTATACCTTTTCCCTCATCATTTTTACAACTTCTGTGAAAATTTTAAGGTTAGGTCATCTCAGGTCATGTCACTAGTACAGGTCAAGTGACCCGACCTCAAAAAAAGTTTAAGATAGCATAAGTCGGAGCAGGGTGAACTTATCCGATTGAAACTCACATCACATACTGGCCCCACCGAGTTCTCTAAAATATGTTCCGGTATTTTTGATATCGATGACCTAAGGTCAAGTACGAGGCATGACCTCTCCATTGGAAATACATGGGAAAAATGGTTTTTACGGAATAACTCAGTAACGGATGGTGATAGAGCATTTATTTTAGCTGCATTAGACTCGCCTGGGCTTTGCGGTTCTAATGATATGCATTTTATATAATTTGACCCTGACCTGACCTCAGGTCAGGTCAAATCCTTGATTTGACCTAGCAAGGTCAAATTATATATCATTCGATTCGGCTTGCTAAGAGGATTCATATAGTTCAAGTCGTTTTGCTCTATCTTTACTTGTTCAGATTTCATGGCCGAAAAACTGAATTTACATGTTATCCCTATGACGGGCATGTTTTGACCTCTCGTGACCTTAAATGTGACCTGACAAAAAAATGGTTCAAATGTTTTCGATGGAGAAGTGGATGGGCAGCCCAACGCCGTTTACCGTTTTTCGCTACCTACCGTGGTTCTCGAGATCTTAGGGGGGCGGGTACCCGCCCCCCGTCAATGCGAAGGTGGCTCAGACCCCCGTCAATGCGCGTGTTAACATTAGCGTCAGCTTCATGAATACGTAACTTTGAGGAAAACAAATTTGCGTAATAATGCATTAACATTTTATGGAGTAGGTAGGTGTAAAAAAAGCACCCACGGAGTAAGTTGGGCTGCTAAGATACGCATGGACTGAATTCTGAGGCGTGGATTTATATCTTATACATATAAATATATAGTCTGTTAATAATCACATTAAAAGGAAACACAAGAAGCAGTTATATGATGTATTTGACTACTATTCCACTGGTAAATATTACTGGGTATATCCAGGTGCTATGATATGTACACTCGTTCACAAGGAGGCAAATATATCTACTGTTGAGAAAACAACTCATAAAACCGCCGTCAGTAGTGCGATTTACATGCAAATTTTAAAGGCACAGGCATCGGCGATGCCGGGGATGATTTTGGGGTGCAAGTGGTAAGGCGATGTTGATATATTTCTTGCTGTAAGGCCTGTTGGTGATATATATATATATATATATATATATATATATATATATTAATAAGGATTTCAAGTATAACCAAACAACACAACATGCTGTAATTTCTTTCGGACAACAACTTAAGTCCTTAAAAACAACAAAATCCATGGTTGTCCCAGTGTTCCATTGGTCTCCTTGCTGGACGCGCAATTGACTTGCATCCAGGAAGCCAGGCCTGTGTTCAGCGTTGAACCAAGTGAGGTATTGGGACAACGCTGGATTTTGTACTGTTTAAGAACGCAAGTTGTCAGAAAGAAGTTACATCTTCTCACGGTGTAGCCCTATCTTAGCACTTGCCCCCTCCCCCTCCCGAAAAAAATTGTTCGCTGGCATCTGTGCTCTGCCGTACCGTTTCGTTCGGCACCACCGGGTCTTTATGCACCCACTACCTCCCGGTTTGGGGGTCCGATCGGACCCTTACGATCTCGATATGGTGATATGGAAAAAATTGAAGAGGTGCTGTAAGCTCCTGGCGGTTTTCTACTCTTAAGTCGAATTTGCACCATCTCAATTTACCCGTGAGGTCACACAGGATCAAATTTGGACCCCTTTAGTAGACCCTCCATAATTCTGCAACCATAAGATTTAGAACACAGTCACAGGCATCAATGTGCTCGTCTTGAACCATCGATTCGAATGATATGTAGCATGGCCATACAAGCTCACATAGTAAACTTGACATCAGGTCAAGGTGAAATAATGTTTTTTCTTAGAGTCATGTTGTGCATTGTTCGAATCCGTAGGTCATGCCCCTTGCTCTGATACCAAATGTATTGCTGAATCTTATCTCGTTCAAAAGTTATAGAGACTAAAAATTCAAAGACCGTTGACTTTGGTGAACTCTGGGTGACGTTGTTCTTGGCCTGACCTAAAAATAGAATCCAGCATACATATTTTTCCTTTCAAATTATGTTTGTAGACTTCATCTAGCCGTTCTAGAAGCTGAGTTACACCCTGTTCTTTTAGCCTTGTTTTAGAAGACCATAATCTCCAATGATGTCATAACTCGTCGACCTGGCCTGATTCATTCTAGAGGTGTTCAAAGTGACACGCCTCTCATTTAAATCATTCGGAATCATTTGTTAAAAGCTGAGGGGGAGGCCCGACCGGGCCCCCGGCGGTCAAGCGTTTAATTACCGTGTAAACTCCATTAGTTCAATGGGCAGTTACTAAACATATACGAAATAATAACGGGAATTAACCACATGAATCACAGTATGGAATAGTATGGGATCTAGAGTTGGGTCTGATCCACCAACTGTTCAAGATCATACTTTTCCAAATAAAACATTTAAGAGAGATAATATATTAACCCTCGCCCCACCGGGGGGCCATCGATGGCCCCCCTAAGGTTTTTCCGGGATAGCAGAAAAACAACGAGGCGCAGCACCGCGGTTGAGGGCTCTACCTCTCACTGCATCATTTTCCCATCATCCCTGAAATTTTTTACCCCGGGTCACCCAAGGTCAGGTCACCAGACGAGGTCAACCAAGGTCACCTCACTTCACCTTTAGAGCTCTGTAAGAGCTACATTTCAAAGTCGATCGATTTGAAACTTCCTACACTTCATGACCCCTCCAGGGTCTACAAGGTGTATATCCGGGATTTTTCGATTTCGTGCCCTGAGGTCAGGTCACGAGGCGACCTCTCCCATTGGAAAAGCATGGGGAAAACCTATTTCATGATATAAAAGCCACAAAAATGAATGCAAATACTCAAGACTGCTCAGAACAACGTTTTTGGACACCCTTTCACGGATCCCAGGGGTCATATTTGCCCTTTGACTTTTCCAAGGTCATCCAAGGTCACCAGAGGTTAAAAACAGTATTTTGACAATAACTTTTGCCCTAATTGAGCTAGAGCGGCGAAACAAACACCATCGTGTTTGTCTTGTCACTGGCTTTCATTTGATATACGGCAAGGTCACTTTTTGACCTTTCGTGACCTCAGGTCATATTAGGTCACGAGGTGACCTCTGGAGGTCAAACTACTGGCGGGAGGTCTTTACGTTCCACATAGCGGAAAAAGTACTGGCAATTTGCTATCAAATGTACTTTACCAGGCCTCAATAGCTCTAATGACATAAGAGTTATGCCCAGTTTGCATAATCATTGCATATTTGAGTGAAAATAGCCGATCTTGACCTAATTTGACCTCTGGAGGTCAAACCATTGACCTGAGCACTAAAACATGCGAAGTAATTTCTTACTGAATTCACGCGAGCTTTCTATTGCACTTTGCAGATTTGCGCTAACGCCCATATTTTTGGAGTTAGAGGGGGAGGGCTATCGATGCGCCCCCGTTGGGGCGAAGGTGGCGCCGGACCCCCGGTGGGGCGCGGGTTAAGAGATAATATATTCATCAACTAACCAGTGTAGCTTACACGGTAATTTGAACGGTACGTAACATACAACACTAGCGCAGGGTCTGTGCCTGGGCTGTCTGTGTCGTTTAAACCACCGTGTAAGCTGCATTACTGAAAGCCGGGAGTCTTCGCAAATACCAACTGCTTCTCTCCAGCTTACTCCTGTGGAGGAATACAGGTCTACACTTTCTGGACCACATCTGGAAGACGGCTGTCAGAGCCTCCCCCTTTCTGTAAATGACCTGCACAGGGCTCTGGTAGGCCCAGTAAACATCAGATAAAGCTCAGCGTGGGCCGCCACTGCCTGTGCTGCCATCTACGGCTGACTTCGATACAACGCACGATCACTCCACACGCCAAACACTGCCGTGGTGGTCGAAATGTACACGTTGCTACTGCAACTGTGGAATAAGCTAATGCTTCACGAATGCATGCTACGCCACTCACTAAAAACAGGTATCAAAAATACTGAATGAACTGATTACTAAATTGTAATAGTGGACACTCTGTAATTGCATCCTGACTTGAACTCTTTCCTGTCTTCCCATATCATGGGATATCATGTTTTCCCATGTATTCCAATCACCCATCCTCATCACATGCACAAAAATGTGAAACCATGCGGGTAAACATATCCATTTGCCCTGCAAAAAAATGGGATTTTGCCGGTAAATTTTATCAGGGCAGTGAAAGAAGTAAGAACGGGATGTACGTCAAAGTTCCATACCAAAAATGCACGAGTCCACTTGGTACCAGTTCTAGTATAATATGCTAAGAATAGGCTAGAAATTATCTTAGGAAAGTACATACGTACAAGCCAAATGCAAATGTGGCTGGTTACGGTTATTTCTTGAAATAAAACAGTTGATTTGGTTTCCAATGAGCCGGGATAATAATTTCATTTTTAAAGTAAGCCTTCATTACAGACCCCGATAGTCGAGCCTAAAATATTTTACCATTTTTTAATGTTATATCTTATTCTTTCTCGAGGTGTAACTGAGACCCCGAGACAGACCAAGGAAACCTGGGCAAGCCAAGGGGTAAAAAATATACCAATGAAACTGAACCACTCAGGCAAAATCAAAGCCTTGAGCTTTTCCTCAAAGCTTGAGTAAGAACTGAATTCAAATTTCCTAAAATTACTTTTTTTACATTTTTACTAAGTGACCCCGAAACGTGGTATATGTGATCAACTTTGCATTGAACCACTTTAAAATAGCTTCGTATCGAAAACTAATAACAAAATGAGTGTTAAATTCCAAAATAAAGGAAGGGTGGGAGCCGGAATTGGTCTACGTTTTTCCTATATGGAATGTAAGTAAGGGCAGGATAAAATATAATGAATTTGCGAGTGTAATGCTAAGGTTTCGTGGACATCCACCAAATGTTGAATGCAGATACTGCGTAAACAGAGTGTAGAAAGATAGAGAATTGAGTAGGGAGCAGGGATGACAAATACCGCGGGGGGGTGTGCAGTCTCACACCCTAGAAAAATTGAGGTTGTGCAAAAGTATCTTTTTGTACTCTCAGTTTTGTCATAGTCCGGGAAGGCTCCTCTTAATTTGGCCGACGCTCCCCAGATATTGCCGGCACGCCAGCCCGGTCAAGATAAAAATTAAGCCTCAACTCCGCCTACCTGAAGAGATAGGACCCTCTATGTGAAATAAATATATTTTTACAAATGAATGGCGCCTCCTGGCATCAAAGTCGCCCCATGGAGTGAAAATAGGTGCCCCCAGGAGAGAAAAGGCGCCTCCATCCCGAAAATCTTGCACACCCGCTCGAAAATAGAATCCACCATCCCTGACAGAAAACTGGGTATGTTTATGCATACGTGGCTTAACCCTCGCCCCACCGGGGGCCATCGATGGCCCCTAAGGTTTTTTCCGGGATAGCAGAAAAACGACGAGGCGCAGCACCGCAGTTGAGGGTTCTACCTCTCACTGCATCATTTTCCCATCATCCCTGAAATTTTTTACCCCGGGTCACCCAAGGTCAGGTCACCAGACAAGGTCAACCAAGGTCACCTCACTTCAACTTTAGAGCTCTGTAAGAGCTACATTTCAAAGTCGATCGATTTGAAACTTCCCACACTTCATGACCCCTCCAGGGTCTACAAGGTGTATATCCGGGATTTTTCGATTTCGTGCCCTGAGGTCAGGTCACGAGGCGACCTCTCCCATTGGAAAAGCAAGGGAAAAGCTGTGCATTGATATAAAAGCCACAAAAATGATTTCAAAGACTCAGACTGCTCAGAACAGCGTTTTGGGACACCTTTTCACGGATCCCAGGGGTCATATTTGCCCTTTGACTTTTCCAAGGTCATCCAAGGTCACCAGAGGTCAAAAACAGTATTTTGACAATAACTTTTGACCTAATTAAGCTAGAGCGGTGAAACAAATACCGTCGTGTTCGTCTTGTCACTGGCTTTCATATGATATACGGAAAGGTCACTTTTTGACCTTTCGTGACCTCAGGTCATATTAGGTCACGAGGTGACCTCTGGAGGTCAAACCACTGGCGGGAGGTCTTTACGTTCCAGATAGCGGAAAAGTACTGGCAATTTCCTATCAAATGTACTTTACCAGGCCTAAATAGCTCTAATAACATAAGAGTTATGCCCAGTTTACTTAATCATTGCATATTTGAGTGAAAATAGCCGATCTTGACCTAATTTGACCTCTGGAGGTCAAACCATTGACCTGAGCACTAAAACATGCTAAGTAATTTCTTACTGAATTCACGCGAGCTTTCTAATGCACTTTGCAGATTTGCGCTAACGCCCATATTTTCGGAGTTAGAGGGGGCCATCGATGGCCCCGGTGGGGCGAAGGTGGCGCCGGACCCCCGGTGGGGCGCGGGTTAAAACCAAAGGCTTTCTTGAAACGGGCGGGGTTTTGATAGCTATGAGCGTCTCCAATGTTTGCGATCACGACATTTTACAGAGTCATAGAACCCTCCACTTTGCAGTGGAAATCACGCACAAAGTCGGCGCATAGATCACGTTGAATGAAACAACTTTTAGAAACGGTGGGTGAACATCTAACATTGAGGACTCTTTAAGCACTGTGGATCCAAGGGGAGCCAAAGGGGCCGTGGCCCCCTTCAAAAAGCCTAAAATAGTGTTTCCCCAAAAGGACCGAATTTTAGCCGCGTTTCCTTGAAAATACTACGTTTTCGCGATTATTTCTCGATGTGGCCCTCCAAAACATTGATTTGGCCTCCTCCAAAGACTGCTTCTGGATCCGCCAATGTTTCCGAGGGTGATTCCTACAAAGGTGTCGCAGGTATGTATCGTTCACTCTGGATTTGGCTTCGGTAGGTTCGGGCGCCGGATCTGCACGGCTGTCCTCTTCCTGCTGACTGGTGGCGCCATCTTAGCCATCCTAGCCGTGCCAGCGCACCTCGCCTGGCCCAAACTGCTGCTGGCCATTATAGGTGAGTCTCGGAAGAATGACTGTTTGATTATTTGGGCTATGCCCAGGTTACCTGTGCGGCCACATACCGTTAATTCCACCTCCCAGGACAAAGTCCTCACAGAGTTCGACCGGCGAAATTTTGAGGTTTCCACTTTTCCAGGACAGGTAGGTCCTACCCTTCAGTCCCTTTCCCACGCGATGGACCCGCTGTGCATGAGTTTATGAGTGCTTAGAAGGTAGCTTTCACTGTCATCCTATGATGCGCCAGACGGACTTCGCGCTAGCTCACCGTGGCTCAAGAAATTCTATGTTTCGACATATCGTCATCCAGATCAACTTTGAGGGAACTATAGTTGGTGTGTGGCAAAAATGAAACAAAAATACATTTCACTGCTGGACAGACAGTCCGAAGTGCTGGAACCCTTCATGCCAGTTATAGATGACGTAGATACCAACCCGCTGCTGCACAGGGAAGCTGTTCATCACAGCCGTCTTCAGCACCATCTACCTCTACGTCATCGAGTACATACCCACGACGCTGCGGAACGTTGGCCTCGGCCTGACCACCAGCAGCGGCCGCATCGGCTCGGTCACTGCCCCCTACGTGGTGGACCTGCTCACGCTCTACCACTGGTCCCTGCCCAGCTGTGTGTTCGGCCTGGCCGCCGTCTCCGGAGCTCTGGTGAGTGGGAGGGGAACTGCCCACAGACCTGTTGGGACGTCTCCGGAGCTCTGGTGAGTGGGAGGGAAACTACGCGCTGACCTGTTGGGACATCTCCGGAGCTCTGGTGAGTGGGAGGGAAACTACCTGTAGACCTGTTGGGACGTCTCCGGAGCTCTGGTGAGTGGGAGGGAAATTACCCGTAGACCTGTTAGGACGTCTCCGGAGCTCTGGTGAGTGGGAGGGGAAACTACCCGCAGACAAGTCTCCGGAGCTCTGGTGAGTGGGAGGGAAACTACCTGCAGACAAGTCTCCGGAGCTCTGGTGAGTGGGAGGGAAACTACCCGCAGACCTGTTGGGATGTCTCCGGAGCTCTGGTGAGTGGGAGGGAAACTACCCGCAGACAAGCCTCCGGAGCTCTGGTGAGTGGGAGGGAAACTACCCGCAGACCTGTTGGGACGTCTCCGGAGCTCTGGTGAGTGGGAGGGAAACTACCCGCAGACCTGTTGGGACGTCTCCGGAGCTCTGGTGAGTGGGAGGGAAACTACCCGCAGACCTGTTGGGACGTCTCCGGAGCTCTGGTGAGTGGGAGGGAAACTACCCGCAGATCTGTTGGGACGTCTCCGGAGCTCTGCTGAGTGGAATGGGAACTACCCGCAGACCTGTTGGGACGTCTCCGGAGCTCTACTTAATTCTCAAACTTACTGATCTTGTGATAAAAACAAACGCTAATTGTAGTACACAAGTTCCCTATTGATCTGCTACCAAAAGCTATACTAAAAGGGTTTCATGTTAGGCAGCTAAGACCGTATGATACGAGACGCGCCTTTACTTTGGATCAACCTTTTTAAACAAGAATTAGCGTCTTTTTACTACGCTTAGCCTGAAACCTAGGATTTGTAGGAAATTTTTTAAACAAATTAAAAAAAAAATAAAGAAGTCCCAAGGAATAAGCTTTGTATAAAACATATTACGTAATCATTTCATTCGGAGGACAAATAATGAGAGAAACGTCTAATGAAAAGCGAAACCGCGCCAAAACAGTCATCTTTGTCAAAGTAAATTTATCCTGGAACTTTTTATGACTTGAGTATCGACTTAAATCATCTGTTTTTTTTTATTTTATCGGATGCGACAACTAGACGAGACATTCAACTGCAAGGCAAATATAAATCGCAAGTTTATTTTCGCCACCTTGGAGGACCAGTGACCACCATGTGTTATCTCCCTCGCTGGCCTGACAGGGCAACGGAATGAAAATACTGTAATTATGCTCTCATCTTGAATCATCTCACCTGATCATCATCTAAAAAGATACCTCAAAACACCTCCCGTCAAATAATACTCTCGCCAACGTATGACCGATATCAAACATGTCCGTGGTTCCGCACCCGGTGTCGCACACTGTGGTGCTTCCACGCGGGACAAACGTTACAAAAAATTGCCCCATTTGATCCGCATATTTAGCAATATGTTATCAATGTTAGCAATATTTGTTATCAAACATACTCATTCTGTCAGCTGGAGATGATTATTTTCTCTTTTGTAAGAATCTAAAAGCCCTTTTTAGTTCACGGAAACTTCCAGATTTCGGGGAAAACTGATCTCTGTTCGGGAAAGTGAATGATTTTTTTTCTGACGTCTGGGGAAAAATTCCTGATTAGAGAGGGACAAAAAATATAAAGGTACACACTGACAAGTTGGTTATTAAATATAATGCAGTCTGTTATATTTACTTAATTTTGTTGTTAACAATTGTTAAAGTATTGGTGGTTGCTGCACTATCTGTACTCCGAAGGGCTACCGCACCAGCCTGCTCCACAGCTGCGCTGAGATGGAGATATTATAGCGCCTTTTCTCGGTCTCATGTTCGAACGCAACCATCGGGTTTTTAATAAGGCCACACACTACGTTTTCTGTGCAGCAAGAGCAACAGCACTGTTAAATTCGCATGCTGTTAGCATCACTAAATAAATGATATATACGACACTACGCTAAAATTGCGGAGACTCACCAGCGTAAACGATGTGACGAGCGGTATTCCACTATGAGAAGCTCTTTGATTCGTGCTAAATGCTGCTTAAAAAGTCAGATTCCTGAAATGAGCTACGTCCGAATGCAGAAACATGTTAATGGTAGATATAAATACGGGAGCCGAATCCTGTATCCCCAATAAATACGGGGATTAAATTAATGTTGGCAGGTTCCTGTTCATAGTACGTCATCAGCGGAATGGTGCTAATTTTCGGACACATGCTTTACCACCATGCTCTTTTATGATTAACTTGATCCTTTCGCACATACTGGGAAGATGGGTACCCGCGTCGCTGCTTTCTTGCAGAGCTTTCGGAATGATTTAATTCGATAATCGCTGATTTATATGAACAAAGCTTATGTTCAAACAATTACCAAACCGTGGGCTCTAGACAAAGTTGACTGTTCTTTAGAGCCTCATTTCATCAACGTGAAAACCAAATATATAAGAAATTCTTCCCAAAGGAAGCCCACTGTGCAGTGTGCACCCGGGTCATACATGACCCAACCGGCAGAAGTGTAGTCAAAAAGTCAAGGAACGGATCACCACGGCGGGACAACTTCTCTGCTGATTTTCTGGCTTTAGTTGATACAAATAGGCACTGTGAAACGTGTCGTATATTTTTAAGTCTGAAACGATAAGCAATGTAGGATTTATTTACAACAACAAAAAACACCCACCGGCACCAGCACTTCCACCATTCACTGTTGCGCACGGAGACGAGGGTCACACCGCCGAACCTCTTATTGTCTTGCTGCATTCATTATGCCCTGTGATTGATTAATTTTGGTGACCTGTTGAGTTGATCGAACCTTGCAAAATGAATCAGACCGATCCAGCCTGGGGCTGTCGGCCAGGAGGAGGTATTCTGAGAGCTTGTCGAGCGTGTCTCGCCTCATCGAATGACTAACCAGCTCATTGCGGAGATCAGGATCAGTCTTCCAGTATGGCCTGCGACAAGGCATGTCTACACACCCGGATAGGAGCAGAATTCCACAGAATGTCATCAGCTCATCAGCTCTCGTGCTCCACACGTGAGGGGCCAGGGGGATCGCATCTGTATGTACAGGGCGTTGTGGGTTCGAGCCCACCAAGAGGCAGGATTTGGCGCCCTGCCCTAGCTCAAGCCTAGCTAATTCCCCTCCCCCTTCCGACGTCATATAACCTCTGCCATTGGTGCGTAGTTAAACCACAAACATTATTAGTCCACCCACAAACGTTGTACTGAGCTGCGTACAACTCAGTTTGCTGAGCGACGAGGTCAAGGAACTCGTCATTGACGAATAGCCTGAATAAGTTGTACGCAGAATGGTAATGCTCTTTCACAATACATTGGTCTCACTGTTGGAAAGATATATTGACAGAAACGGTGGGAGGTATTTGAGGTTCTTCACTGGTCTATCAGTCCAGAGACGTCGCCGCATCCTACTTTTCTTTCGTTTTGTTTCTGGGGTTCATCTAGTGACGTCAGGGAACCTCTATCTCCGTCCCCGTCGCCATCCTCAAAAATGTCGTCATTTGATCTCGTCGGCTCAGCTTCAGGTACCAAGATAACCCTAGGAACATAGGCGGATCCATGATACCAATGGAGGATACCTTGCCGGGGGGTGCCACCTTTGGCCTGCAAAACCTGTCAGGTGGGCGCCGATTTTTTTCGACTTAGCCCCCTAAAACGTTGATTTCGCCCCCTCCAAAAATGCTCCTAGATCCACCAACGATCATATGTGTATGTACCTAAGTGTGATACTGAGTAGTTGCGATACTGAAAGCATTACAAACGAACGGCAATGCTTGAACAAAATCACAATTCTTCGTCAGAGCGTACACACATTTGCCGGGTGGGTCATTTATGACCCAGACAGATTCAAATTAAAAAATAAGTGCATTGCACCTATATTGACATTATTATGAAAGCATCAACGGCAAGAGCAATAATTCTGAAGGATAAATAATAAGAAACAGCAACTATAAATGAATATCAAACTTAAATTATCTTGCCTTTTATCTCCCCGCGCCATGACAGAGATCCGAGCCGACAACACCCGCTCATGTAAGGACGCTCTGAGCGAAGCTTGTAAGTTCAGTGATCGTGTTTACGGTCTATTTTGACGGTAAAATGTCCAATTGTTGCAGTGAAGTACTTTGGCATGTGCTCAACCACTTTATTGTACTTCTGTGAGAAGAAAAAGTTGCTGAGTGTTTTGGGTCATTTATGACCCGACCGGCATATATGGGTTAAGTAACCAGGAGGATGGCACAGGTGAACGGCTGCAATTGTGTTCTTTGGTACGTTATCGTATTGTTTTATATCATGTTATCTTTGATTCATTTTATGATGTCATACTACAGAAGACCTCTATAGGGGAAGTCTGTGCAAGAGTGCGCACTTAACTTTCTAAAGGCTTTCAATTTTCTCCTATAAGTCTAACAGATAAATTTCTTATGTGGTTGTTTAGCCTGAAGAATTGTCTATGTATGGTCCATGTTTCAACTCGATGTCTCTGAAAGGAACTCACCACGAGCCCGTCAAAAATAAAGTCACGTGCGTACTCTTGCCGGAGTGGGTCGGTAAGAGTACGCAAGAGAAGAGGCTGGAGTACGCATTGATGCCCCGCTGTGCTTTAGGTGCATAGGCCATGTCGCAAAGTTTTTTGTCGCCAAACTAGGCGATTGTATGATTTTATATCGTTCTGAATATACAAGAACTATGTTGCATCGTTTGGTTTTCCAAATATGAATTGCGGACTCCGTCCCGAGAGAAAATTAAATTTTCCTATCTCTCAAGCATGCGCACTCTTGCCCAATGGTCTACTGCGTACTCTTGCTGGACATGCTCCCTTGTGAAGAAAGTCTTCATAGACATGTTGGCAGGCGTTTTAGCGTGAGCTCCGGTCCTGGAGCACACTCCTAGCTCAGCTTTCTTACTGAGACGGATTTCATAAACGTCAAAACGATGCAATTTTTACAGTTCAGCTGTAAAATGTACGAATCTAATTTCATAAAACGGGCGGATCTTACAATTTACAGGCGTGAATTTACAGCCGAGATTTTACAGTTAACAGTCGTCCACGATTGGACGGCTGAACTGTAAAATTTTCTTGCGATGCGCTGATTGGTCGATGAATTTCATAAAGCAGAGACGACTGTAAGATTGATTCTAAAATTTTACAACTGTAAAATCTGAATTTAACAGTGGGTCATAGCACTGTAACATTCCTCGGTCGCCATCTTGTTGATTTGTGTGTTGAGTTGACTTCGGAATGAAGAATGAAGAATGATGAAAGAATGAGAAGAAGTGTTTTCTGACCATGGATCCATCTCGAATGGGGACTCAGCGACCATTTTTGGTAAGTTACGGAGATGACAGTATTGATATTCGCTATCTGTCAATGCTCAATTCCCTACCAATGTAGCAATACTTAACGGCTTAAGCACGGCATGGGGATTGCCCCCACCCCATGGGTGAAACATTTTCAGATTTACGTAAGGCAGCAAGTTTGCATTGCCTCCCAAATTTAAATGAAGTTTCAACGCGCCAAAAAAATATATACCTAAGGTATATTCGATGTTTTATTCTGGTAGACTTACCTAGGAGGGTATTTCGTAGTGTTCTTTTGGTGATTCTTTTGTTACAAGACCGTAAGTAGGTAATATCCAAGATACAATATCCACACGCACTTTTTCAGCTTCCCTTCCTACAGGTAAACGCAGGCCGCCCGTCGTCAAAGAGTTTGGTGGTCGCCCCCACACTTTTCAGAATTCAACACTGAATATATTGGTCTTCTCTTCTATGTTTAATATTACCTTTTATCTCAACGACCACCCCATCCCCCCCACCTACCAATTACTTTAAATGATGGCGTCTGCCTGCGCGCCGGCGACGGGCCGTTGCTAGGCGTTGCTACGCGGGTACTGCCATCTAGTGCCGAAACTATCCGTTTGTGAAAAGCGTGGCGCCCTCTATTCTATGTCCTCTACTACCTTGGTGGCGCCAGCAGGCAGTGGGGAATGCTAGAAGATGCGTGCGTGGACCATTGGCTGAAATGGGGGGGTGGGCGGGTCGGGGGTCACGACCCCCTGAAATAAGGGTCTCCCATAGGCTTTGCTTAGGACTTGTATTTACGTGCCAGCGTTAACCCATGCAGGACCCCCTGGATCGAGAAGCCATATCCAGCTTTGGCAGCAAGAGATCTCAAAGTCAATAGGGGCTTGCATTTTGTTTTGGGCGCGTAATGGGTGAGCTAGCCGTTTCAAGAAGGAACATCCAGCAGAGGCGGATGTAAGGGGGAGGGTCGATGGGGCGACCGCCCCTCCTCCACTTGGGCTGAGTTTAACCACTGCAAAGGGCCTCAAATATGTCTGATGGGCGCTCCAGGGGAACCCAAACACCTTTCGAATGCTGGTCCAGAGGGCTCCAAGAGTTTGTCTCGGGTCGTGAAGTATTAACCCTCGCCCCACCGGGGGGGGCCATCGATGGCCCCCCTAAGGTTTTTCCGGGATAGCAGAAAAACGACGAGGCGCAGCACCGCGGTTGAGGGCTCTACCTCTCACTGCATCATTTTCCCATCATCCCTGAAATTTTTTACCCCGGGTCATCCAAGGTCAGGTCACCAGACGAGGTCAACCAAGGTCACCTCACTTCACCTTTAGAGGTCTGTAAGAGCTACATTTCAAAGTCGATCGATTTGAAACTTCCTACACTTCATGACCCCTCCAGGGTCTACAAGGTGTATATCCGGGATTTTTCGATTTCGTGCCCTGAGGTCAGGTCGCGAGGCGACCTCTCCCATTGGAAAAGCATGGGGAAAAGCTATTTCATGATATGAAAGCCACAAAAATGATTGCAAATACTCAGACTGCTCAGAACAACGTTTTTCGACACCCTTTCACGGATCCCAGGGGTCATATTTGCCCTTTGACTTTTCCAAGGTCATCCAAGGTCACCAGGGGTCAAAAACAGTATTTTGACAATAACTTTTGACCTAATTGGGCTAGAGCGGTGAAACAAACACCATCGTGTTTGTCTTGTCACTGGCTTTCATTTGATATACGGCAGCAGGTCACTTTTTGACCTTTCGTGACCTCAGGTCATATTAGGTCACGAGGTGACCTCTGGCGGTCAAACCACTGGCGGGAGGTCTTTACGTTCCACATAGCGGAAAAAGAACTGGCAATTTGCTATCAAATGTACTTTACCAGGCCTCAATAGCTCTAATGACATAAGAGTTATGCCCAGTTTGCTTAATCATTGCATATTTGAGTGAAAATAGCCGATCTTGACCTAATTTGACCTCTGGAGGTCAAACCATTGACCTGAGCACTAAAACATGCGAAGTAATTTCTTACTGAATTCACGCGAGCTTTCTATTGCACTTTGCAGATTTGCGCTAACGCCCATATTTTCGGAGTTAGAGGGGGGGCCATCGATGGCCCCCCGGTGGGGCGAAGGTGGCGCCGGACCCCCGGTGGGGCGCGGGTTAATAGTTAGTTCCGGGAGTCCCAAGTAGCAGTCTCAGGGGCTCCCAGAGCATGGACAGATCCAGAATTAGCAATGTGGGCACCATCCCGGGGGGCACCACTTTCGGTCGACAAAACCTATAAAGTGGGTGCTTAATCTTATTTCCTATGAATCTTATTAATCCCCCCATGGTGGCGATTTTCCCATTCTATGGGGTTGGAGGAGTTTGGGAAGCGACATTTCAGGGGGCGCTATTGACTTTTCAGGGGGTGCTGTGACCATTTCAGGGGCGCTGAGAGTTGGAAACTGAAACAAATTGAACTTTCTTAGCGCATTAGAAATAGGTGCCAGTGGCGGATCCAAGGGGGGGATAAAAAGGCATTTGCCCCCTCCCCAAACGGAAAAGCTCGGGGCAAAACTATGTTTTTGCCCCCCCAGTGATCGACCTCCTTTTTCCCCGACTCCTTTTTAGTTTATAAGTAAGATTTTGGTGCTTCAACTCTCGACTTCAAAACAGAACCAGTTAAGTTCAGTGTAAATATCGGGCCTTCGACTGGTAAAAGTATCTCGAGGCCATATTTTTCTTCCCGGGACATTTTTTTGCCTCAAATACCCAAAATTCTACAGGCAAGGGACATTGCAGCTCATCTTTTCCGGCGTGAGGTTTTTTTTTTGCTTTTCGACTTTTGACTTTGGTTTCCCCTCCCAAACCCACCGGCTAGATCCGTTGCTGATAGGCGCCTTTCAGATTATTTATTTGTCAAATATTTCACTTGGTTTCAATAAATTGAAGATTGAGCGCCATCCGAGCAGGGAACCCGATAGTTTTATCCACCCACCCGCCTGGAGGAAATGCTGGATCCGTCCCTGCATCTAGCAAGTTTGCCAATTTGCAAAACAATTACACTCATTCAACACATTGGTGGAAGCAGGGGGTCATTCCGGCCATGCCCCTCCCCCAAAGTGCTGGAAGGAGGGCCAAACTATCTTTTGGCCCCTAAAGGCCCCCCTCCCAAGGAGAGCAATCATGTACTTGGAGAGAGATAGCTTATACTAGGTCTGTCGAGCACCAAAATCGCATGTCCCTACTCGCTTGTCGCATGCCCCCTACTCTTACAGGGGCCCCCGAGGAGAGTCCACCGAGGCTAACATCGTGCCTTCCCACTTTAGGAAATCCTGGATCCGGCCCTGGCATTCAGAGCCCATCCCAACCCTGGGAATCTTCAACTGGCAACCCAGGTGCACCTCAACACCTCCGGAATCTTTCATCGCCAGAGCATCGCTTCGCTACTCATTTTTTTTTAACTACGGAATTTCTTCCAGGCCTCGCGTCACCATGCATATCTGCATCGCGGGAGGAGACAATGGCGGGTGGTTGCTGGAGGAGGCGGCGGTTCAGCAGCGGCTGGTGCTTCCTCGAGAGCTCATCGGAGACGCCTGCGCTGATGAAGCGGCACACAAAGACGTGGTCCTGAGACGTGGCGCAGAGCGCTGAAGTGCGGGGCCACCCGGCGCTAGGATCCGGAGCGGCTGTACCGCTAGCGCGCGCCAGTCTGTCATGGTTTCTACAGTTGTTGGTTCTTATCTAATGCTATTATTTTTGTTCCTACAGTTATTATCATTACCACATCTTCTTCGCCGCCAACAAGTTACGACTCCGACTGCTTCACCTGTCTTGTTAATAGAGAATTGAGATTGATTCTGCTCGTTTTACCGTGAATCGAAAGCTAGGGTGTAGTACCTATACACTTTTGGGGAAAATTAGGAACTGAAAATATCAGAATTAGAGTGATTTCCGATGTGTGAATTAGAGCGATGTTCAAAACTGATATAAGCCCAAACATCGCTGAATGAAAACAAAACAGAATTTTCGACATTTTTATGTAAGTCCCTAACGTTGAGGAAAAAAAAAACAGTAAGGAACGATGACAGTAGCGCATTCAGGATTTCATTTCGGGAGAGGCCATGTTTTGAAAGTGTGCCTCCATATTCTTGAAGTCTGCGAAAACCATGCACTTATTTTGGAGTGTGCCCCCGAGACCCTCAAGACCAACTTTTGAGGCCCCGAAACCAGCTTCAGGACACCAGAAAAGGACTCTTGAGGGACCTCTGAGACCAGGTTCTGGAGGCCCGAGGCAAAATCTTGTGCAAACCCCGAGACCAATTATTAGGACCCCATAGGCCCAACTCTTGGAACCCTCAAAAACAGCTTCAGGGGCCCCGACACCTACTCTGGGGGCCTTTTGAGACGAACTTCTTGAGGTCTGAGTAGTCATGGATCTAGTCAGTCGGTTTGGGAGGGGCAAACCAAAGTCGAAAAGCAAAAAAACGACACGCAGTAAAAAGCTGCGCTACAATACCACTTGCCGGTAGAATTTTGGGTATTAAGGCGAAAAAGCAAAAAAGTGGCTCGAGATACTTTTTTTCCTATCCAAGGACCGGTATTTACACTGAACTTAGCTGGTTCTGTTTAAAGTTGAGACTTGAAGCACCAAAATCTTGCTTATAAACTAAAAAGGAGTAGGGGAAAAAGGAGGTCGTTTGGGGGGGCAAAACATAGTTTTGCTCCGAGCTTTTCCGTTTGGGGGTGGGGGAAATACCTTTTTTGCCTCCCCCATGGATCCGCCACTGGGTCTGAGACTACAACCTTGGGCCCCTGAGACGAAGGCTTGTGGGCCTCCCGAGACCGCTTAAGACGGAATCGAGAAAAAACTCCTAGCCAAACAACCATTTGGGGGTACCCTGTGCAGGGGCCGGCGGCTGCGGCTGTAGGCCTATCCCGCAAGTTTCCTTCCAAATGCCACCCAAATATAGGTCTGGGGGCTCCTTATATTGTATCTGAAGGCTCCTGAAATTGACTTCGGAGGCTCCCTAAGCTGACCTCGGGACCCCAAAGAGGTATTCTCGAAGTTCACAATAATTGAACTTCATTGGCTCCCAGAGTTGTTCTTGGGCCCCTGCCTCGGAGGTCTCACGAGCCTCGCGACCGGGTCCCTAACAATCGTCTCGGGGGCCCACTGCTGTCTAAGCCAGACCCTTATTCTAAGGAGTTTAGGTCCCCGGTATTCCAACCAGGCCCTCTGGGACTGCAACATCCGTCCCTACTTGGGAGTAGTATGTATAATAAAATCTTAATTGCTTCATTCAAGCAGGCCACAAATATCGTATGCAATCAGAAATGCTTCCTGATCAGTGATCCTAGCCGAAATTTGGCAAGTCCCTGGATTTGTAGTGTTCAGTGGACATCTACGATTTTAGGGGCAGTTCATAGTTCTATGGGCTGTTAGAGTTCTTGGAATTGTCCTCCCCAAAATGGAGATTGACGTTTTTTGCTCGATGACATACAGATATATGTACACGTTTTAACCCTCGCCCCACCGGGGGGCTATCGATGGCCCCCCCTAAGGTTTTTCGGGGTAGCAGAAAAACGACGAGGTGCAGCACCGCGAATGAGGGCTCTACCTCTCACTGCATCATTTTCCCATCATCCCTGAAATTTTTTACCCCGGGTCACCCAAGGTCAGGTCACCAGACGAGGTCAACCAAGGTCACCTCACTTCACCTTTAGAGCTCTGTAAGAGCTACATTTCAAAATCGATCGATTTGAAACTTCCTACACTTCATGAGCCCTCCAGGGTCTACAAGGTGTATATCCGGGATTTTTCGATTTCATGCCCTGAGGTCAGATCACGAGGCGACCTCTCCCATTGGAAAAGCATGGGGAAAACCTGTTTCATGATATAAAAGCCACAAAAATGATTGAAAATACTCAGACTGCTCAGAACAGCGTTTTTGGACATCCTTTCACGGATCCCAGGGGTCATATTTGCCCTTTGACTTTTCCAAGGTCATCCAGGGTCACCAGAGGTCAAAAACAGTATTTTTACAATAATTTTTGACCTAATTGAGCTAGAGCAGTGAAACAAACACCATCGTGTTTGCCTTGTCACTGGCTTTCATTTGATATACGGCAAGGTCACTTTTTGACCTTTCGTGACCTCAGGTCATATTAGGTCACGAGGTGACCTCTGGCGGTCAAACCACTGGCGGGAGGTCTTTACGTTCCACATAGCGGAAAAAGTTCTGGCAATATGCTATCAAATGTACTTTACCAGGCCTCAATAGCTCTAATGACATAAGAGTTATGCCCAGTTTGCTTAACCCTCGCCCCACCGGGGGGGCCATCGATGGCCCCCCCTAAGGTTTTTCCGGGATAGCAGAAAAACGACGAGCCGCAGCACCGCGGTTGTGAGCTCTACCTCTCACTGCATCATTTTCCCATCATCCCTGAATTTTTTACCCCGGGTCACCCAAGGTCAGGTCACCAGACGAGGTCAACCAAGGTCACCTCACTTCACCTTTAGAGCTCTGTAAGAGCTACATTTCAAAGTCGATCAATTTGAAACTTCCTACACTTCATGACCCCTTCAGGGTCTACAAGGTGTATATCCGGGATTTTTCGATTTCGTGCCCTGAGGTCAGGTCACGAGGCGACCTCTCCCATTGGAAAAGCATGGGGAAAAGCTATTTCATGATATAAAAGCCACAAAAATGATTGTAAATACTCAGACTGCTCAGAACAACGTTTTTGGACACCCTTTCACGGATCCCTGGGGTCATATTTGCCCTTTGACTTTTCCAAGGTCATCCAAGGTCACCAGAGGTCAAAAACAGTATTTTGACAATAACTTTTGACCTAATTGAGCTAGAGCGGTGAAACAAACACCATCGTGTTTGTCTTGTCACTGGCTTTCATTTGATATACGGCAAGGTCACTTTTTGACCTTTCGTGACCTCAGGTCATATTAGGTCACGAGGTGACCTCTGGCGGTCAAACCACTGGCGGGAGGTCTTTACGTTCCACATAGCGGAAAAAGTACTGGCAATTTGCTATCAAATGTACTTTACCAGGCCTCAATAGCTCTAATGACATAAGAGTTATGCCCAGTTTGCTTAATCATTGCATTTTTCAGTGAAAATAGCCGATCTTGACCTAATTTGACCTCTGGAGGTCAAACCATTGACCTGAGCACTAAAACATGCGAAGTAATTTCTTACTGAATTCACGCGAGCTTTCTATTGCACTTTGCAGATTTGCGCTAACGCCCATATTTTCGGAGTTAGAGGGGGGGCCATCGATGGCCCCCCCGGTGGGGCGAAGGTGGCGCCGGACCCCCGGTGGGGCGCGCGGGTTAACACGCGCATTGACGGGGGCGGGTACCCGCCCCCCTCGGGTTTTTCGGAGACAGCAGAAAAACAGCGGCGCGTAGCGCCGCCGTACTTGGTATACCTTTTTCCCTCATCATTTTTACAACTTCTGTGAAAATTTTAAGGTTAGGTCATTTCAGGTCAGGTCACCAGTAGAGGTCAAGTGACCCGACCTCAAAAAAAGTTTAAGATAGCATAAGTCGGAGCAGGGTGAACTTATCCGAATGAAACTCACATCACATAATGGCCTTACCGAGTTCTCTAAAATATGTTCCGGTATTTTTATATCGATGACCTAAGGTTAGGTACGAGGCATGACCTCTCCTTTGGAAATACATGGGAAAAATGGTTTTTACGGAATAACTCAATAACGGATGGTGATAGAGCATTTATTTTAGCTGCATTAGACTCGCCTGGGCTTTGCGGTTCTAATGATATGCATTTTATATAATTTGACCCTGACCTGACCTCAGGTCAGGTCAAATCCTTGATTTGACCTAGCAGGGTCAAATTATATATCATTCGATTCGGCTTGCTAAGAGGATTCATATAGTTTAAGCCGTTTTGCTCTATCTTTACTTGTTCAGATTTCATGGCCGAAAAACTGAATTTACATGTTATCCCTATGACGGGCATGTTTTGACCTCTCGTGACCTTAAATGTGACCTGAAAAAAAATGGTTCAAATGTTTTCGATGGAGAAGTGGATGGGCAGCCCAACGCCGTTTACCGTTTTTCGCTACCTACCGTGGTTCTCGAGATCTTAGGGGGGGGCGGGTACCCGCCCCCCGTCAATGCGAAGGTGGCTCAGACCCCCGTCAATGCGCGTGTTAATCATTGCATATTTGAGTGAAAATAGCCGATCTTGACCTAATTTGACCTCTGGAGGTCAAACCATTGACCTGAGCACTAAAACATGCGAAGTAATTTCCTACTGAATTCACGCGAGCTTTCTATTGCTTTTTGCAGATTTGCGCTAACGCCCATATTTTCGGAGTTAGAGGGGGGCCATCGATGGCCCCCGGTGGGGCGAAGGTGGCGCCGGACCCCCGGTGGGGCGGGGGTAATAAAATATAAACCTTGCACGGTCGGGCCCCTACGGGGAGGCCCTGTCAGGGTTCGCCTTCTCCTTGGGCAGCTCCTGGATTCGCCCCTGCTTCTAACTCAGCTCTAATTAAAATGCTTCTAATTTGAACGGAAACAAATCAATAAGTGATCACGGAGACATTATTAGAACGGTGAAAAATTAATAAGTGCCGACACTTCTGCATCAGCGGTAGATCAATTTAAAGAGCACGCGCGCTAACCACCTGTAAATATTCAACGAATTTACAGTTGAGTTGCAAACTAACAGTTGTGCGCCTAAACTGTAAGATTTTATTTATGAAATTGACTTGAACTGTAAAATGTAAGTTAGTCAGCAGCCTGTTAGCTGTAAAATGTAAGTTGTAACTTCTTTATGAAATCCGTCTCTGATGTCAGACCATAATAAAATACTTTTGGTAATAGAAGCATGGTCTACAAGTTTACCCAGTTAAGAAAATTACTTCAAGGGTGCTCAGAAACTTATTTCACTCTGTACTCCTGCGGGAATAACAGGAGCACGTTGAATTTTGGTGTGCAGCCTGGGCACTGACCTTGCTTTTTATACCAGGGTATCCACCATCTCAGTGGTTGCTAAGTAGCCAAAACAGCTGCTGCGTACTCTTATCTCCTGCGTACTCTTACCCGCTCTTACCCTATGGTTCGGTATCCTGGACTGACCTGAACCATGAGTTGGCACTGGGGCTCCCTGAGCTAGTTTGGGCCTCTTAAACTGTTATGGTGTCCCTCGGCTGGTCTTGGGGCTCCTGAGATGAAGCTTTGCTCGGGCCCATGCACCCTTCTGGAGGCGCACTCAGAGCATCACAAAGAACTTCTCTGACTTGGTCTTAGGACCCCCAGATTGGTTTGGGACCCCTGAGCTAGTAAGGGGCCTCTAAGATAGAATTTCGCAGGAGCCCCTGAGCTCGTCTAGGGACTCTTAGCTGTTCTGGGTTTCCCTGAGAGGACATTATGCAGGAAGTCTCTAAATTGGTCTTAGGGCCCTTAGATGGTTTAAGGCCCCTGAGCTGGTAAGGACCACCTGAGTTGGAAATAGCCCCTTAGATTGATATGGGCTAGTTGTGCCGATATGGACCCCCAGGCTCGTAGGGGCCCCCTAGCTGTTCTGACCCCTTCATTTAGTCTTGACCTCCTGAGTTTGTGTAACTGGCTTGGAACTACCTAACAATAATTCCCTGTAATTCACTGAGATGGTATTGTACGGGGCTACCTGACCTGGTCTTGGGGACCTTAGCTGGTGAGGGCCCCCTGAGAGAACAAACTGGCTCACTGTATCCACAGGTAGGGCTTGCACGGCACTTGTGACTGTAATTGGTGCGCTTGTCAGAGGCCTGTGCATCCTTATTCACCGTTATAACATCAGCGTTCGGGAGACCTTGGGGGGCCCCGTGTGGAAAGTGAGACAAAAGGTACCCCGTCACCGAAACTTTAAAATGTGGGACGCGTCTTCCCGTCCCCTGTCACCACCACCTGGCAGAGGGACCCATGAGATTCACACAGGATAATTCAAGCAGCTGATTTAAAGCTGCAGACTTGCCAGTAACTTGCCAAAAATAGTCCAACTTCAATTAAATTAAAACTAAGCACCTTGCCCGAGACGTTTTCTTTTTGTATTCCTGTAATCGATGCAATGTCAGGAAAACAAAAACAACGAAAAACGAAGTATGAGTGCCACAAAACACCAACGCTGCACCCATTTCACACGTGACATACGTGGCTATTTACTCATCACGCACCAATGCCGACATTGTGAGGAAAGTCAAATACCAGCTGCCCAATACAAAAAGGCTGCTTATAACGCAATGACGACTTTGCACCACAATCGCAGTCAAAAAATGATTGTTCGTTATTGTTTCTAGCACGTCATAAAATGCCAAAACTTGGCGTATTTCACTCAGAAGCACAGCACTCGCGTTAGATTTGCAGTGACGGGGCTACGGAAAGCGCGTAAACAGTCGATACTGCTAATTAGCAGAGTGCACTCCAAACACTTCCCAGCATCAAGCCGTGTCACATACAGTGCAGTGTAGCGCCGAAGCCCTTAAAGGGAATGTGACACCTTTATACTATGATTTTAATTGAGTAGCCGAGTTGTAAAGCATGTCGGGAAATCCGGTACTCGATATATAATTTGTCTTGAAACTCAAAATTTCCGCAAAAAGCCAAAAACCTACCTAAAATGTATCCCACATGTACCCCAGCCAGGCGGCCACAGTTGGCAGCTGTTGTAGTGACGACAGCGCTGACGTCACGGTGAGTAATCAGCCAATTGAAGCCCTTGAAGTCTATTTAATATGGTAGTAGCTGCGAGATCATGACGTCATCCACAGGCAGAGGTTTATTTATTACCCTGGAGGAGCATTTTAAAAATCAAAATATAGGGCTTTTTGTACATTTTTCAGAGAAATCGTGGACGTTTCATAACTTTCGGCTAAAAATACCCCTAATTACACTAAATCCCGGGATTCGACCTAGGTGCCACGTTCTCTTTAAACACTCCACAGGTGCACCGGACGCTGTCGAAATATCCGTTTCCAGCACTTCCACAAACGCACGCACGCCACCATAAATGTTTTATTTCAAAACACTTACGCTTCGTGATCACACGTATTTGACGATTATTATTTATGTCTTAATGATTCTGGGAATTTATAATTACCTATATGTATTTATAGTTATTATTATGTGAGATTCTGTCCGCCTGAAATATAGTAGAATGTGTGAATAAGAAACAAAACTGTTTGGAAATTTGGGGTTTAACCTTAACACAAGTGGCGGAGTTTGTGACACCCATGTTGTACCACAACGTAAGTTGTGCCACAAGGCTAGTCCTGATGGGCTGAAGTCGTATATATATGGCTGCCTCTTTTCTTTGACCGCGCGGCTTGCTGCTTTTAGTTCAAGCTGCCGACACATATTTTTGTATTCACTACAATAAAGACAAACTCGGACAGCAGGAAGGATCAAGTCCCGTTCCCGTATGATCTCGTACTGACGCCAATGAGCCTAACCATATACCCAGTGACGCTCCGTCAACGTAACGCTCGTGTAACGTCAGTTTGCGTTTGATGACTTTGATGACCGTGGGTTGGTGCTGATTCTGTGGTGCTCCTCAGGCACGCTTCGCGAGATACAGTTCTTCCTTGTCCTCCACCGTCTCCCACGAGCGCGTCTCCACATCAGCGACTGTCTCCGGGAGACGCCTTCCGCGAGTCTCAGGCAGCAGTAGCGTCACCTAAAACAATTTAAAACTGGTATGGGTACACATTGGTTAAACAGGCTCACCCTGCGTCAGAGAGAGGGGCGGCTGGGTCCAAATAACCAGTGACTGTTAGACATAGGGTGGGGGTGAGAGGTGGGGAGTTCGTTTGGACCCACCTCGGTTTTTTGCGAATAATTTTAACCGGTCAATTTGGAGGCATGGGGTCTTATCCACTGCTGGCACTTTTTACAGGGTTGCCTTCAAGCTATGCCTGCTACTAGGAAAGAAAACCTGTCACAGTTTGACTATTCACAGTTTGACTAGCTGCATCACACTATCACCGCTGCTCTGGAAAGCCACAGGCAAAACACTACCCGTCATCTGTAATGGAGGGCATATGCTAGCACAGCATGGTAGGGAGCAAGCTGTAAACCGCCAATCCTGGATGGGCTGAAGTCTGCAGTAGGTGTGAATGTGGACCGGAGAGTTTATTTATTTATTTATAAACATCACCAACAGGCAGTGCCCATTCACAGATGCACTCTAGCAGCTAAAACACATGGTTATTTGCAATGAGCGAACATAAATCGTAATACCAGTGAGAACACACATACATTGGAGCTCAATTTTCGGGCTTCTACCGGATCAGTTTCACCAGACATAGCCAGCCCCCAGCCGGTGTTATAATTTCTGGCGCCAGACCAATTGTTTGCTGGGTAAGCGCAATGGATGGCACAGGCATCGTGAGCAATTGTTTCCAAGACCGAATAGAGAAAAATTCACTAATATGCGGATCAAATGGGGCAATTTTTTGTAACGTTTGTCCCGCGTGGAAGCACCACAGTGTGCGACACCGGGTGCGGAACCACGGACATGTTTGATATCGGTCTTACGTTGGCGAGAGTAATATTTGACGGGTGGTGTTTTGAGGTATCTTTTTAGATGATGATCAGGTGAGATGATTCAAGATGAGAGCATAATTACAGTATTTGCATTCCGTTGCCCCGTCAGGCCAGCGAGGGAGATAACACATGTTGGTCACCGGTCCTCCAAGGTAGCGAAATTAAACTTGCGATTTATATTTGCCTTGCAGTTGAATGTCTCGTCTAGTTGTCGCACCCAATAAAATGTAAAACAAAAACAGATGATTCAAGTCGATACTCAAGTCATAAAAAAGTTCCAGGAGAAATTTGCTTTGAGAAAGGTGACTGTGTTGGCGCGGTTTCCCTCCCACTCACCAGAGCTCCGGAGACGTACAGGTCTGCGGGTAGTTTCCTCCCAATCACGAGCTCCGGAGACGTCCAACAGGTCTGCGGGTAGTTTCCTCCACTCACCAGAGCTCCGGAGACGTCCCAAAGGTCTGCGGGTAGTTTCCCTCCCACTCACCAGAGCTCCGAAGACGTCCCAACAGGTCTGCGGGTAGTTTCCCTCCCACTCACCAGAGCTCCGGAGACGGCGGCCAGGCCGAACACACAGCTGGGCAGGGACCAGTGGTAGAGCGTGAGCAGGTCCACCACGTAGGGGGCAGTGACCGAGCCGATGCGGCCGCTGCTGGTGGTCAGGCCGAGGCCAACGTTCCGCAACGTCGTGGGTATGTACTCGATGACGTAGAGGTAGATGATGCTGTAGACGGCTGTGATGAACAGCTTCCCTGTGCAGCGGCGGGTCGGTATCCACGTCATCTATAACTGGCATGAAGGGTTCCAGCACTTCGGACTGTCTGTCCAACAGTGAAATGTATTGTTACATTTTTGCCACATACCAACTATAGTTCCCTCAAAGTTGATATGGATGACAAAACGTCGAAACATAGCATTTCCCGAGCCACGGTGAGCTAGCGTGAAGTCCGTCTGGCGTATCATAGGATGACATTGAAAGCTACCTTCTAAGCGCTCATAAACTCATGCACAGCGGGTCCATTTCGTGGGAAAGGGACTGAAGGGTAGGACCTACCTGTCATGGAAAAGTGGAAACCTCAAAATTTCGCCGGTCGAACTCTGTGAGGACTTTGTCCTGGGAGGTGGAATTAGCGGTATATGGCCGCACAGGTAATCTGGGTATAGCCCAAATAATCAAACAGTCATTCTTCCGAGACTCACCTATAATGGCCAGCAGCAGTTTGGGCCAGGCGAGGTGCGCTGGCACGGCGAGGATGGCTAAGATGGCGCCACCAGTCAGCAGGAAGAGGGCAGCCGTGCAGATCCGGCGCCCGAACCTACCGAAGCCAAATCCAGAGTGAACGATACATACCTGCGACACCTTTGTAGGAATCACCCTCGGAAACATTGGCGGATCCAGAAGCAATCTTTGGAGGAGGCCAAATCAATGTTTTGGAGGGCCACATCGAGAAATAATCGCGAAAACGTAGTATTTTCAAGCAAACACGGCTAAAATTCGGTCCTTTTGGGGAAACACTATTTTAGGCTTTGAAGGGGGCCAAGGCCCCTTTGGCTCCCCTTGGATACGCAGTGCTTAAAGAGTCCTCAATGTTAGACGTTCCCACCATTCCCGCGTTTCTGAAAGTTGTTTCATTCAACGTGATCTAGTGGGTGTGATTTTTTGGTAGTGGATGTGCACCGACTTTGTACGTGATTTCCACTGCAAAGTGGAGCGTTCTATGACTCTGTAAAATGTCGTGATCGCAAACATTGGAGTTGCTCATAGCTATCAAAACCCCGCCCGCTTCAGGAAAGCCTTTGGTATTAAGCCACGTATGCATAAACATACCCGGTTTTCTGTCAGGGATGGCAGATTCTATTTTCGAGCGGGTGTGCAAGATTTTCGGGATGGAAGCGCCTTTTCTCTCCTGGGGGGCACCTATTTTCACTCCATGGGGCATCTTTGATGTCAGGAAGCGCCATTCATTTGTAAAAATATATTTATTTCACATAGAGGGTCCTATCTCTTCAGGTAGGCGGAGTTGAGGCTTGATTTTTATCTTGACCGGGCTGGGTGCCGGCAAAATCTGGGGAGCGTCGGCCAAATTAAGGGAGCCTTCCCGGACTAAGACAAAACTGAGAGTACAAAAGATACTTTTGCACGCCTCATTTTTTAGGGTGTGAGACTGCACACCCCCGCGGTATTTGTCATCCCTGCTCCCTACTCATCTCTATCTTTCTACACTCTGTTTACGCGGTATCTGCATTCAACATTTGGTGGATGTCCACGAAACCTTAGCATTACCTCGCACATTCATTATATTTTATCCTGCTCTTACTTCATTCCATATAGGAAAACGTAGACCAATTCCGCTCCCCCCTCCTTTATTTTGGATTTAACGCTCATTTTGTTATTAGTTTTTGATACGAAGCTATTTTAAAGTGGTTCAATGCAAAGTTAATCACATATACCACGTTTCGGGGTCACTTGGTAAAAATGTAAAAAAGTCATTTTAGGAAATTTGAATTCAGTTCTAACTCAAGCTTTGAGGAAAATATCAAGGCTCTGATTTTGCCTGAGTGGTTCAGTTTGATTGATATATTTTTTTACCCCTTGGCTTGCCCAGGTTTCCTTGGTCTGTCTCGGGGTCTCAGTTACACCTCGAGAAAGAATACGCATGAAATATAACATTAAATAAGGGTAAAATATTTTAGGCTCGACTATCGGGGTCTGTAATGAAGGCTTACTTTAAAAATGAAACTATTATCCCGGCTCATTGGAAACCAAATCAACTGTTTTGTTTCAAGAAATAACCGTAACCAGCTATAGCCATTTGCATTTGGCTTGTACGTATGTACTTCCCTAAGATAATTTCTTGCCTATTCTTAGCATATTATACTAGAACTGGTACAAAGTGCATTTGTGCATTTTTGGCATGAAACTTTGATGTACATCCCGTTCTTACTTCTTTCACTGCCCTGATAAAAATTTACTGGCAAAATCCCCTTTTTTGGAGGGCAAATGGATATGTTTACCCCCATGGCTACAGGTGGGAGATACACTGCCCCCCTCCCCCGCTTCCGTCGCCACTGTATGCACCATGACCTTGTAAGCTTGTCTAAGGTCAAGGTCAGGTCAAGACCACTTTAGTATTTCCACCTTGCACACTCATTCAAAGAAAAAACTTGAATTCGCAAGCCGGAGAAGTTTTAAGCTAAATAGCATAAGCTTTAAATTCGTCAGTCAGACTTTGATGTTTGCTTTTCGGGCCAGAGCTGTAAGCAGGTCCACCCTGCGCCCGTGCGTTATCTTACACTGACATCTGGCACATCCGCCGTTAAGGTCGGGGTGTTTGATCACTTCCACAGCGGTTCTTCTGCGGTCGCTGACCGCCACCCGGCACTGGAACAGGGGCTGGAGCGTTGGGGACCACCTGGTTACCGACGGTGCCATGACGCGCAGTTTTGTGCCGAACAGGCAGCGATGAGAGAGGAGGGGCTGTTGGTCTGACCACGCTAGTCTCAGTCGGATCGAGCTTCGCATTTTTGTGCATGTGATGAGGATGGGTGATTGGAATACATGGGAAGACATAATATCCAATGATATGGGAAGACAGGAAAGAGTTCAAGTCAGGATGCAATTACAGAGTGTCCACTATTACAATTTAGCAATCAGTTCATTCAGTATTTTTGATACCTGTTTTTAGTGAGTGGCGTAGCATGCATTCGTGAAGCATTAGCTTATTCCACAGTTGCAGTAGCAACGTGTACATTTCGACCACCACGGCAGTGTTTGGCGTGTGGAGTGATCGTGCGTTGTATCAGGGTACTTTAACTACGGGTACAACCAAGTTTCCTACTAAATATAGTCCTCCCATGATGACGTCACCGCCCTTTCCTACTAAGTTATAGGAGATTCTACTAAGTTTTTGGAAGGATCAGCTGGAACATACCAAGTTTGGGCGTATTTGGCACCAATCTAGTATAAATCGAAATCAACTTGTTTCACCCATTTGACAGTAACCTTGATCTCAACGGCGAGCAGCGTATTTTACGTAAATCTAATGAAGAAAATTATAACACTTCAAAGAATTTGTTGAAAGGGCATGCATTTATTTGATCAACTCAGGCCCACTTAATAGCCGAGAGAAATAAATTTACCTTCGCTCAAGAGATCACCGATGTTTATTGTCTTCTGCTGCAGGTACCACCAACAGCCAATCATAGATCAGAAATCAACAGCCAATCAAAATCGAGATTAGTCTTACTGCAAACAGCTGTTAGTGCTGAACCTGTCCTTATTTTGACACGCTCTGGAAAATTTGTAAAAATAATATTCTTCACTGGTGTTTTTGCAAAACGTCTGATGGTTTCACAAATAAAAATCTTTTAGCTTTCTGTTCAACCATAGTTCTGTTGATACAGTTCTAAAATAGGTTATTTAGAGCTTCGAAAAAGTGTAATTTCTCCAATGCCCTGCATAGTAACTGTAGTGCCTCTCCAGCCATGATGACGTAATGCTGCCAAACAACTTGAACGGGGTCTGCGTTGTATCGAAGTCAGCCGTAGATGGCAGCACAGGCAGTGGCGGCCCACGCTGAGCTTTATCTGATGTTTACTGGGCCTACCAGAGCCCTGTGCAGGTCATTTACAGAACGGGGGGTCTGACAGCCGTCTTCCAGATGTGGTCCAGAAAGTGTGGACCTGTATTCCTCCACAGGAGTAAGCTGGAGAGAAGCAGTTGGTATTTGCGAAGACTCCTGGATTTCAGTAATGCAGCCTACACGGTGGTTTAAACGACACAGACAGCCCAGGCACAGGCCCTGCGCTAGTGTTGTATGTTACGTACCGTTCAAATTACCGTGTAAGCTACACTACTTAGTTTATGCATATATTATCTCTCTTAATTCTGTGTTTTATTTGGAAAAGTATGATCTTGCACAGTTGGGGGATCAGATCCAACTTTAGATCCCGTACTGTGATTCATGTGGTTAATTCCCGTTATTTTTTCGTGTATGTTTAGTAAATGTCCATTGAACTAGTGCAGTTTACACGGTAATTAAACGCTTGACCGCCGGGGGGCCCGGTCGGGCCTCCCCCTCAGCTTTTAACAAATGATTCTGAATTATTTAACCCGCGCCCCACCGGGGGTCCGGCGCCACCTTCGCCCCACCGGAAGGGGCCATCGATGGCCCCCTCTAACTCCGAAAATATGGGCGTTAGAGCAAATCTGCAAAGTGCAATAGAAAGCTCGCGTGAATTCAGTAAGAAATTACTTCGCATGTTTTAGTGCTCAGGTCAATGGTTTGACCTCCAGAGGTCAAATTAGGTCAAGATCGGCTATTTTCACTCAAATATGCAATGATTGAGCAAACTGGGCATAACTCTTATGTCATTAGAGCTATTGAGGCCTGGTAAAGTACATTTGATAGCAAATTGCCTGTACTTTTTCCGCTATGTGGAACGTAAAAACCTCCCGCCAGTGGTTTGACCGCCAGAGGTCACCTCGTGACCTAATATGACCTGAGGTCACGAAAGGTCAAAAAGTGACCTTGCCGTATATCAAATGAAAGCCAGTGACAAGAAAAACACGATGGTGTTTGTTTCATCGCTCTAGCTCAATTAGGTCAAAAGTTATTGTCAAAATACTGTTTTTGACCTCCGGTGACCTTGGATGACCTTGGAAAAGTCAAAGGGCAAATATGACCCCTGGGATCCGTGAAAGGGTGTCCAAAAACGTTGTTCTGAGCAGTCTGAGTATTTGCAATCATTTTTGTGGCTTTTATATCATGAAATAGCTTTTCCCCATGCTTTTCCAATGGGAGAGGTCGCCTCGTGACCTGACCTCAGGGCACGAAATCGAAAAATCCTGGATATACACCTTGTAGACCCTGGAGGGGTCATGTAGTGTAGGAAGTTTCAAATCGATCGACTTTGAAATGTAGCTCTTACAGAGCTCTAAAGTGAAGTGAGGTGACCTTGGTTGACCTCGTCTGGTGACCTGACCTTGGGTGACCCGGGGTGAAAAATTTCAGGGATGATGGGAAAATGATGCAGTGAGAGGTAGAGCCCTCAACCGCGGTGCTGCGCCTCGTCGTTTTTCTGCTATCCCGGAAAAACCTTAGGGGGCCATCGATGGCCCCGGTGGGGCGAGGGTTAAATGAGATGCGTGTCACTTTGAACACCTCTAGAATGAATCAGGCCAAGTCAACGAGTTATGACATCATTGGAGATTATAGTCTTCTAAAACAATGCTGAAAGAACAGGGTGTAACTCGGCTTCTAGAACGGCTAGATCAAGTCTACAAACATAATTTGAAAGCTGTTAAAAAGGAAAAATATGTATGCTGTATTCTATTTTTAGGTCAGGCCAAGAACAACGTCACCCAGAGTTCACCATAGTCAACGGTCTTCGAATTTTTTAGTCTCTATAACTTTTGAGCGAGATAAGATTCAGCAATACATTTGGTATCATAGCAACGGGCATGACCTACGAATTCGAACAATGCACAACATGACTCTAAGAAAAAACATTATTTGACCTTGACCTGAAGTCAAGTTTACTATGTGAGCTTGCATGGTCATGCTACATATTATTCAAATCGTTGGTACAAGACGAGCACGTCGATGCCTGTGACTGTGTTCTAAATCTTATGGTTCCAGAATTATGGAGGGTCTACTAAATGGTTTCAAATTTGATCCTGTGTGACCTCACGGGTAAATTGAGATGGTGCAAATTCGACTTGAGAGTAGAAAACGGCCAGCTTACAGCACCTCAGCAGCTCTTCAATTTTTTCCATATCACCTCCGGTTCGCGAGATCGTAAGGGTCCGATCGGACCCCCAACCCAAGCAGTAGTGGGTGCATAAGGGCCTGGTGGTGCCGAACGAAACGGTACGGCAGAGCACAGATGCCGACGAGCAATTGTTTTCGGGAGGGGGGGAAGTGCTAAGATAGGGCTACAGCGTGAGAAGATGTAACTTCTTTCTGACAACTTGCGTTCTTAAGCAGTACAAAATCCAGCGTAGTCCCAATACCTCACTTGGTTCACCGCTGAACGCAGGTCTGGCTTCCTGGATGCAAGTCAATTGCGCGTCCAGCAAGGAGACCTATGGAGCACTGGAACAACCATGGATTTTGTGGTTTTTAAGAACGTAAGTTGTTGTCTGAATGAAGTTACAACGTGTTGTGTTGTTTGGTTATACTTGAATTCTTTATTTATTTATTGATATATATATATATATATATATATATGATATATATATATATATGATATATATATATATATATATATATATATATATATATATATATATATATATATATATATCACCAACAGTCCTTACAGCAAGAAATATATCAACATCTCCTTACCACTTGCACCCAAAAAATCATCCCCGGCATCGCCGATGCCTGTGCCTTTAAAATTTGCATGTAAATCGCACTACTGACGGCGGTTTTATGAGCTGTTTTCTCAACAGTAGATATATTTGCTTCCTTGTGAACGAGTGTACATATCATAGCACCTGGATATACCCAGTGATATTTACCAGTGGAATAATAGTCAAATATATCATATAACTACTTTTTGTGTTTCCTTTTTAATGTGATTATCAACAGACTATATATTTATATGTATAAGATATAAATCCACGCCTCAGAATTCAGCTCATGCGTATCTTAGCAGCCCAACTTACTCTGTAGGTGTTTTTTTACACCTACCTACTCCATAAAATGTAAATGCATTATTACGCAAATTTGTTTTCCTCAAAATTACGTATTCGGGGCATTCCACGACAAATCGACAAGTCGATAACACCCTCATGTCGCAGATTTCGGTGTATTTTTTGTCAGAGGGGCTATTGATGGAGCTGATCACGATTTTGGTGTTCATTTTCCTCCCTGACTTACGGTTTGAAAATTATAGCCTCAGGCATTTTGACCATACCCACTTGCTTGCCTTTTTTAAAGACGGAATTTTACCTGTATGCTTTAACAAATGTCATAAAACTTAATCTGGGTATATTAAGGACGAATTACGGGTTCTAGCTCATTAAAAGTATAATTCAAAAAATTTAATCTTAAATATATTATACATTGTTCAATTTTTCAAAATATATAACAACTATTTTCCTATGAAATATTTTACACTTTTTGGGTTCAAATTACTCTTTATACTTTTCTCTATAAGATTCAGTAATAAAAAGAATGGAGACTTTAAGAGAAAGCGAGATCTGAGCTACCAAACGTCCCAATCCCCACTTTTGTGAGGTTCGTGCGCCGGCGCGGCCCGGCGTCGCTGCACCTATCAAACGTCTCTGGTAACGAAAAAAGGTGTCAATGGTGGAATTGGTCGGCAATGAGGATAAGGATGTATTTAAAACAATAAATTGTAATCAATGTCACATTCCTTAACACCCGCACAGGAGAGGTGCCCGACACTTACGGGCACTGGAGGGGGTAGACTGGTAGCCCCCCTGAGCTCTCTGAAACTAGGAGGCTTAGAAAAACTCCGGTTGGGGACTGGGTTGGAACTATTGAAATCTATATTATGACCGATCTTAATTGACCTAGGTCAGTAAGTTCAGACGAGGTCATAAAGGTCAAATATTTATTAGCCGTGCTGGGTATTCATCCGGAAATGCCATGGTTAAGCTCAAAGTAGTCCAGAATGCACTAAAAACAGAGCAAGTCATAGTGAGAACGTCCCAAGAATTGTAAACTTAATTTTTGGGGTTAAGGTCATTCAAGGTCATTGACCTAAGACGTCACAATATGACATATTCCCCTTATTTACACCATGACTTGCACCATAGCAACCGTTGGACGGGAAATTAACATTGACCTTTACCCATGACATTTTGATTTGACTGTGACCTTGAACTTTACATTGATTTATCTTAATTATGACGTCGTAGCATAATATACGTCATACTGGGTAACGCCATGCGACCGGAAGCACCGCACCAATGGCTTTGAGAATGCTGGTATGGCCTTGAAGTGTGACCTTGACCTTCATGAAATCTATATGATGGTTTTTTACATTATCTATATTATATTATATATTATCTATTTAGCCTGCACTGTGGCATTTCCCAAAAATCATAGCCATATCAAAAGTTACTCTCACCTCATCATCATCTGAAAGGATTTCATTTCTCCTGGAGATCATCGTAAGTAAGTGTGGACGCGAATATTCTCTTGTATTCTCTCTTTTCTTGTCGACATGACATCTGGCCGATTATGTTAATGAGGAAATATGTATCTTTGGTAAAGCATGAGCTTCCTTTATTTGCCTTTAACGGCCGGTGAGCAACAGGGTTTTCCTCGCTTACTGGCCTGAGGGGGTTAAGAGTGGGGCTCTTACATGCGTAATCATGCTTTCATATGTAACCCTCTCCTCAGCATCTAGAACAGGTTCTAAAGACGTTACTTGTAACGTATATTAAACATGTCTGTGGTTCAGCACCCTAGGTGAGATGACTTTGTGGTATTTCCACGCTTGACACACATAATATCATGCTCTCATCTTAAGTCACCCTCACCTCATCATCATAAAAAGTGTTTCAGCACGCGGTGGTAGTCCGCACTGTGGTCTTCCCACGTGAGACTCGCAAAAATCATGCTCACATCTTAAGTCACTATCACCTCATCATCATCTAAAAAAATCCCCCTCAGTCAGCCCTTGTTTTCTGGTAGATGTTAGTAGTTCGTCTACTTGTCTGCTAGATTCCAGGGAATTACTAACTTAGATCCGCATGGGGTAGTCTGCATGGAGATGAGCACTAACACTATACGATTATGTGTGACCAGTCTCTCTCTTTTATTAACAGTGGGTTAATGGTCGAGGCTTCTGTAACATTTTACAGAAGCTTTCTTTAAGCAACCTTTTTTATAACAATTCCTTTAAATAGTAACACAGTTGTTTTTGCTATCTTATGTTTTTGCTTCATTTCCTAGCAGGGCGTGCCGCGACTCGCTTAATTTTATGTTTCTGGTGTTAACGTAAGGGTGCTGTTGTCGCTGGGATCACGGTGGGGCACGCCTGGCTGCCTATTAAAATGGGGTGGCGGACCTTTTAGAAAAAAATGACGGGTGAAATTGACATATACTCTCGTTTTATTTGGCGCTATAACGTTGCCAGTTGGTCTTTGATGCACGCGAACTGTTGCAACCGCGCAATTGCAGCGATCTCAATAAAGGGATTAACTTTGAAAGCCTATAATAACAAAATTGGGGCCGGTTTTCAAGTTTATTTGACCAATCAACGTGCCATTGAATATTCTCAAACGTGGTGAAATAACGTTTTTGGCCACGAAGGGTTCTCCAGCCACCTAGAAAAAGTAGGTGGGGGCCTCTGGAGGCTCCTCTCCGTTGTGCTTTTTAACACGCGCTGATATGAGGCCCCGGACCACCTTTACTGGCAGGGGGTACCCATCCCCTTACGATCTCAGCAAACATGCTTGGAAGGGGACACGGAAATCAGTGTTCCATTGCCTGCCTCGATCTCTACCCAAAATGCTTCAACAAAAAGTACTTGAATTAGCTACTGAGTGCAGAAAAGGTTTCAATAAAGCAGTCGCGAGAAAAAGAACATTAAAGATTCACAAGTTCGTACCGGCTAATTCGAAGACCGTTATTGTCCATAAGCTCTCGAATGATGAGGGACAGAAGGTTCTAGTCTTAAATTGAATCTGTGAAGTTCAATGGCACAATGTGATGGCGTCGTTCATCTGATCCGTGGGTCAGATCTTAAATAAAGCATCATGTCTTAATCTCATATGTTCGAAAAGCAGTTGTCGGCGTGGACGCTATGTGACTTTTTGTTTATGATGTGTGCTCTCTAATATAAATTGAACTGGGATACATGCAACTTTTTTTGGGCATGGGTAGAAAAATCTATCTAAAACAAACCTAAGACAACAGTAATAATCGGCTTCTGACGCATAATCCTCCCACTACATTTTCCACCAAATGCACCAGAGTGTCGGAATTGTTCCGAATGTTCTGGTAATACGTTCATTTTTTTTTCGGAACGGCTCAAATTTTTATGTTCGCAATAGTAGCCTCCACACCACATCTAGTTCATTCGCAATGTCACCGAGCGCAGCCTTGCTCAGTTCTCCCCTCCCCGTTACCCCACTTCCAACCGGACGCGTCTAGGCGGCGTGCCGACTGCAGGCTGAGTGGCCGGCGACGGTGTTGGGCTTGGTCTGCGGTGCTCGTTACTGATTTTGCTCTGTAGTCTCCATTCTTTTTATTGGTATTATATGTAGTTTAAACAATGCTCTTTCACATGAAGTTGTTTTGAAGTCAATAAAAACATAGGAAATATGTATGCTTATCTTTGCAAAAGTTTGGAATTATATTTTATACATGTTCGTGCCAATTAATATAATTAAACTAACATATTTGTATTGTTCAGACTTTTGTTATTATTTTCATGTAACCTCTTGAAGGAGTACGTTTAATTTGAATGGCTAAAAACTCAAGCGAAAAGTGCGATGCACGCGTCCGATGCTGGATTTCCCGAGGCTATAACTCTGAACCCATTATCCGGACGAGACTAAAAATAACGCAGTCGTTTTGAGCGCCGGTGAGAACCCTAGTCCCAAATTTTCATGAAAATCTGAGATATGAGGGTGTTATTTTAACCCATCGATTTGTCGATTTGTCATGGAACGCCCCATTCATGAAGTTGACGCTTATGTTAAATTTTTTTACGGTTACAATGTTAGAACTGAGTGTAAATACTCCCAAATGTTTTCGAGCTTTAGTAGGTGGGGCGGAATTATTTCTTACAGCGTGTCTAATTTTCATGGGTGAAAAGGTGAGGTGAGAGTAATGTTATCTTTAAAAATGTTAGAACGATATCGAATTTTAAACAAGCTTACAGCGGAGTAAAAATACTCGAAAAAGATGGCGATTTTAGCATCAAAGAAATCCTTCAATTTCTAACGTAGTACATTTTTAATGTACCAACTGGTCTCAAATAGAGACAAGGCTTGCCTTCAACCGCTCTACAAGCTCCGCCCTATAGTTCATAAGTCTTCTTATGTGTGTTCTAAACGGCAACTTATATTCCGCCGAGTAAGTCCGCCGCAAAAAATAATCTCATTTCGATCTGTGACTGGTGGAGAGGCAAAAGGTAAATATTTTAATTATACGGACCCTTTGAGTGGTGATAATCAGAAAAGTTGTGATTGCGGGTATAACACCCCTTTATAATTAACTGGAACCATTATTTGACCGCATTTCTCGAAAACATGGCCACACCTCCCTCGTACGCCCTTACAGACTGTCGGCCCAGGTACACCTACCCGTCCGACGTTTTCGCAACATCAGGCAGTAGCTCAGCACGTGACGCAAACTTAAGAACGACTTGAACATCAGGGGAGGTCGGCATTCGCGACAGAATATACCTTAGAATAAGTTTTAAAAAATAAGTGCTGCGATCCCTAGCTCCCCCACCCATCTTATAAGTAGTGGCAAGAACGCAAGTAAGTGCTCAGAAACACTGCACAGATACGACTGTTGTGCATAGCCACACAAGTCAAGGCACGTCTGAACTAGAATGATGATGATGATGGTGGTGATGATGGTGATGGTGATAATGGTGATGGTGATGATGAGGTTACCTGTTGATGAGCGGTCCTGCGGTCAGATTAGCGGGAATCTCCACCAGCCCCGAGAGGAAGATGGCCAGGTACGGACTGCGGCTCAGCTGCGCCGAGTCAAACTGGATGCCGTAGTAGATGGCGTTGGTCACGATGAACACCCACATGCTGGCCAGCATCCGGTACCTCATCACTGGCCCCCGGAACAGCAGGTACACTGGGAAGCTGGCCCGAACCTTGTTCAAACAGCCGGCATTGGTGGCCTGTGGAGAGCGGCACCCTTCCAGCTGCTTCAGCATTTCTTCATCGGCTGGAAGCTGCCGTTTGTTTATCCGCGCCACGTCCTTCAACACGCTGAGAGCCTCCTTGCTCCTGCCTCGCTCGGCCAGCCAGCGTGGCGATTCGGGAAGCATGTACACAATCACAACCACTGCGGCGTACGGAAGGGATATAGCCAGCTGCAGGTCACGCCACTCGCTGACCAGGTAGGCAACGCCGGGCAACATCATCACGCCCAAGCTGTACGGGATGACGAAGAGGATACCAGTCAGGGCTCGGATCTTCGGTCCGGAGGCTTCAACGGCGAGAGTGAATGCGGTGCTGTTGATGCCGGTCAGAGCGGCCACAAAGAAGCGGAGGGCAATGAAGACTGTGTAGTGCCCGCTGAAAGAAGTACAACTAGCCACGACAAGCTGGGCTACCACCCCGACCAGTGAGACTTTCCGCCGACCAAAACAGTCGCTGAGCGCACCCAGTATCGGGTATCCAAACAGCTTTCCGAGCATGAAGGAGGCTTGTACGGTGGAGTAGAGCGCTCGCCGGTCGCACACCAACGACCACTCGGTCACTATAGTCGACTGGTACTGGGTCCTGTTGAATTCCCAGGCGTCGCAGCTGACGTAGGAGAAGCTGCCGTTGCCGACAGGCACTGCCTTCTCGCACTGCCGCCGCTGGTCGGCAGCCGCTTTGTCAGCCGCCGAAGAGAGCTGCGACTCCGTGCCGTTGGTGTCCTCCCACTGGCACCAGTGGTCCGGCGTGGCTCCCAGGAACACGCTGCCGATGTTGTGGAAGGCGCTCAGGGTGCCCACCAGCGACGTCAGAACTAGCACCCGCCATTGCCACGCGCCGGCGTTGCCGCATTGCGCAAGCACCGCCTCAAAGCGCGCTCCGGCACCGTCGCCGTCCGCACCTGTGTCGTGTGAAACCTGGTCTCTGGTCGGCTGGTGCTGCTCTTCGGTGCTGTCAACTTTCTGAGGAGAATCTGTGGCGACGACTGCACCGTTAACTAATGGTCCCGCATCATTCGCCTCTGAGTCGTCACTCCTATTGGCCATCGTCTATCACGACACTTCGCCGAACACAAATAGCTGAACACCAGGAGCTGAACGCAAATAGCAGGCACAATCGCCGAGAACTGTACTATTCGTCAGTTTGCAAAAGGCTTAAAGTAACTCGACACTGAGTAATATGTGCTGATTGACCCGGGCGATGACCCTCGCGCTGCTCCGTCCACCCACTTACTGCCGTCCCACTGACGTGACGGAATTCCCGCGGCAGCACTGGCCACGCGCGCTACCGGAGAGCTCTTCAAGGTCAGGAAACTCGTCATCCACGCCAGCTCCCAAACACGGGTAGAACTGGTGGGGAATAGGTTTCTGGTGTGCTGTAGGACACACCCGACCCTTAGCATCCGCACTGGAGAATGGTCTTGTACTAATGCGTACTGGAGGGGAGCTGGCATACCCCTGAGATTTTGGAAACTATTAGGCTTAGAAAAGCGCCGGTCGGGGGGTAGGTAGGCGCTATGGTGATCTATAGGGAGTGGTGAGTGTTGGCGTCACAAAGTACAACGCACCACCTTCTGACGCGCGTGACGCCTCGGGCCGTACTACTTTTAAGTGGGTTTTAAGGGCCTTCTGACAGAACAGTGCATTATTCTTGATTTGTTTTATAAATATATTTATGTTTGTAGTTTTGGGAATGCGTGTGATCTAACTACCTTAGTATTTTTTTCACACATTTTGTATTACCAATTTCATGTGTGCCTACCTGAATTGCAAGCATGGCAAGCCTCGGCTGATCGATGATGATTGCGAATACACTAATTCTGACTATAATCATAGAATACATTAAATTTGTATTGACTTAGCTTAACCCTCGCCCCACCGGGGGCCATCGATGGCCCCCCTAAGGTTTTTCCGGGATAGCAGAAAAACGACGAGGCGCAGCACCGCGGTTGAGGGCTCTACCTCTCACTGCATCATTTTCCCATCATCCCTGAAATTTTTACCCCGGGTCACCCAAGGTCAGGTCACCAGACGAGGTCAACCAAGGTCACCTCACTTCACCTTTAGAGCTCTGTAAGAGCTACATTTCAAAGTCGATCGATTTGAAACTTCCTACACTTCATGACCCCTCCAGGGTCTACAAGGTGTATATCCGGGATTTTTCGATTTCGTGCCCTGAGGTCAGGTCACGAGGCGACCTCTCCCATTGGAAAAGCATGGGGAAAAGCTATTTCATGATATAAAAGCCACAAAAATGATTGCAAATACTCAGACTGCTCAGAACAACGTTTTTGGACACCCTTTCACGGATCCCAGGGGTCATATTTGCCCTTTGACTTTTCCAAGGTCATCCAAGGTCACCGGAGGTCAAAAATAGTATTTTGACAATAACTTTTGACCTAATTGAGCTAAAGCGGTGAAACAAACACCATCGTGTTTGTCTTGTCACTGGCTTTCATTTGATATACGGCAAGGTCACTTTTTGACCTTTCGTGACCTCAGGTCATATTAGGTCACGAGGTGACCTCTGGCGGTCAAACCACTGGCGGGAGGTCTTTACGTTCCACATAGCGGAAAAAGTACTGGCAATTTGCTATCAAATTTACTTTACCAGGCCTCAATAGCTCTAATGACATAAGAGTTATGCCCAGTTTGCTTAATCATTGCATATTTGAGTGAAAATAGCCGATCTTGACCTAATTTGACCTCTGGAGGTCAAACCATTGACCTGAGCACTAAAACATGCGAAGTAATTTCTTACTGAATTCACGCGAGCTTTCTATTGCACTTTGCAGATTTGCGCTAACGCCCATATTTTCGGAGTTAGAGGGGGGCCATCGATGGCCCCCCGGTGGGGCGAAGGTGGCGCCGGACCCCCGGTGGGGCGCGGGTTAATATCTTCAAGGTCACCGAAGGTCATAAAGGTCAAATATTGGCCGTATTGGAGACTCTTCCTGGAAATACCGTGATTGGCTCTTCACCACCTGCGGGTCAGATCGGGCCCTCTCGGTTTTTTTTAAAATGATTCCGAGCCGATTTAAATGAGAGACGCGTCACTTTGCACACCCCAGGGTGACAAATTTAACAGCTTGTAACCAACAATTTTTATCCGGTCAAATCAATGAGTTATGACGCCATTTCTAAACCCATATAAGGCGATAATGGTGTTCTAAAATGAGGCTGGCAAAACCAGAGTGTAACTCGGATTTTAGAAGGCTAGATTTTAGAAGCTTCTGAACATCATTCGAAAGCTCTTGAAAGAATAAGTATGCGTGCCAGCATCCATTTTGAGGTCAGGTTAATAACAAGGTAACCAGAGGTCATCAAAAGTGCCGTTTTTTGAAATTATTTCTGTGTATAACATTTGAACGAGGGAAGATACAGGAACACACATGAAATCGTAGTGACGGACACAACCCAACAATTTGAATGATGTGCAACATAATCCTGGAAGGCTATTATTTGACCCTGACCTGAGGCCGAGGTGACGACGTCACCTTTCAAGGCCATGCCACAAATTATTGGAATCCCCGAGTCAGGATGAATAAATTGATGCCGTTAGCTTTTTTCTATGTCTAATGGTTCCCAAGTTATACAATTTTTCTCAAATTGGTTACCACTTGACTTATTCTGACCTTCTGTAACGTCGCAGGTCAACTGGCTCAAATATGGCTCAAATTCGGTTTGAGAGTAGAAATAAAAATATGACGTCCTAGCATATTCGTCATGCTGGGCAACGCCAGTATGTAATGTAAGTAACAGAGGTCAGAAAAAAGTCCGACCGTGCCAACATAGTGGGGAAGATCTTCAGTTCCCGGAGAGTCTGTACATTTTTCATTCTTCCTCTACGGCAGTATTTCTGGTCTTCTGACATGTGAGAAGTATGGTTTAGGTACTTTTGATCTGTTGATTTTCCCACTTTTGGACTATTCGATTATTGGACATTTAGATAGTTATTCATTGGGACGTTCTGGCTATAAGTATTTGTTCTTGAGGTCGAATTAGAATGTGAGCTATTTGAGCAGTTGACTGTTTGAACATCGCGTGAATTCACATATCTGTAGTCCTTCTGCTGCATTATTTTTACTGGCACTAGCACTAGCAAAAATCTATTTTCAGTTATTCTCAGCGAATCAGGAGCCTGGGCGTATTTGGGGGAAGGTCGAGCCGGGGAACCCGGGAACTGTGTTTGAGTGAATCCGTTGGCATCCCGGTGGCAAGAGTTGGCACCCGTTGGACCTCGGTTGACAAGCTGGCGCACGCGTTGCAAATTGTTGTAGAGCACAATATAAGAAAGTGTGCTGGTCTCGTCTACATAGTTTTTTAGGCTGTGGATTTGAACCTTTCAACCCCGCTATGAAGATGTATATGACAGGAGCACGGCAAGGCCCTAAAAGATAGGAGCAAGGTAATAGAGTAAGGAAATGTTATGAGTATCTTTCGGGGCTAGTCGATGACCTCAAAACAAACCCCAAGCGGTTTTGGACATTTTTAAAGTGTCAAAAGAGAAGGAACAATGCCATTTCTTACCTCTTAGACGGTGACAGAAAGGTGACCGAAGATGCGGAGAAGGCAGTGCTTCTAAACTATGCCTTTGACGCTAAATTCACCGACCCTGCTGTGGGTGAATTTCCACCCGCGCCAGATTACCCACTGGATCTCTTAAGTACATTCGAAGTGTCCGAAGATATTGTGAGATCCGTATTGATCAGTGTCAATAGCCATAAGGCCTGTGGCCCAGACAATATCAGTGCACGCGTGATTTATGAGCGTTCAGAGGAGCTGACCGTGCCTGTGACAAAATTATGCAAACTGTCTTTTAGCCAGGGGATTTTTCCGAGCGTTTGGAAACGCTCCAATATAGTGCCTATCTTTAAAAAAGGTGCCAAGACTCTCCGACTTAACACGCGCATTGACGGGGGGGGCGGGTACCCGCCCCCCTCGGGTTTTTCGGAAATAGGAGAAAAACGGCGGCGCGTAGCGCCGCCGTACTTGGTATACCTTTTCCCTCATCATTTTACAACTTCTGTGAAAATTTTAAGGTTAGGTCATCTCAGGTCAGGTCACCAGTACAGGTCAAGTGACCCGACCTCAAAAAAGTTTAAGATAGCATAAGTCGGAGCAGGGTGAACTTATCCGATTGAAACTCATATCACATAATGGCCCCACCGAGTTCTCTAAAATATGTTCCGGTATTTTTGATATCGATGACCTAAGGTCAGGTACGACGCATGACCTCTCCATTGGAAATACATTGGAAAATGGTTTTCACGGAATAACTCAGTAACGGATGGTGATAGAGCATTTATTTTAGCTGCATTAGACTCGCCTGGGCTTTGCGGTTCTAATGATATGCATTTTATATAATTTGACCCTGACCTGACCTCAGGTCAGGTCAAATCCTTGATTTGACCTAGCAAGGTCAAATTATATATCATTCGATTCGGCTTGCTAAGAGGATTCATATAGTTCAAGTCGTTTTGCTCTATCTTTACTTGTTCAGATGTAATGCCCGAAAAACTGAATTTTACATGTTATCCCTATGACGGGCATGTTTTGACCTCTCGTGACCTTAAATGTGACCTGACAAAAAAATGGTGCAAATGTTTTCGATGGAGAAGTGGATGGGCAGCCCAGCGCCGTTTACCGTTTTTCGCTACCTACCGTGGTTCTCGAGATCTTAGGGGGGCGGGTACCCGCCCCCCCGTTAATGCGAAGGTGGCTCAGACCCCCGTCAATGCGCGTGTTAACTATCGTTCTGTGTCCTTGTTACCACTGTTGAGCAAAGTGCTTGAGCGTGTTGTATATGTTTCTCTTTTTGCTCACGTTTGTCCAGTTTTAGCCGAGCAACAACATGGATTCATCCCAGGTCGCTCGTGCGTATCTAATTTGGCGACGATGTTAGAAAAAGCCTGGGGCAATATAGCAGCTGGATCCAGACAGATGTGATCTACACCGATTACAGTTCAGCTTTTCAAAGCGTGAACCACGCTCTTCTCATACACAAACTAAAAAATTCTTACCATATTTCTGGTAAGGCGTTAGATTGGTCTAGGTCATATCTGTCTGGGAGGAAACAGCGAGTTGTTTTAAACGGTCAGTGCTCGTCCTGGATACCTGCACCGTCGGGCACACCGGAAGGCGGATTTCTGTCCCCTCTATTGTTCGCCTGCTTCATAAATGATCTACCGATGACGTTGTGCACAGATAATTTGATGTTTGCGGACGATGTTAAAATTTATCACAAAGTAGACGATCGAAAAGATGCAAGACTTGTTCAGAGCAATCTTGATTTCCAAAATCAATGGTCTGAGCTGTGGGGATTAAAGCTAAACCCATCAAAATGTAAAGTCCTGTCTCTGACGCTACGTCGTTCTCCCGTTCATGCTCTTTATACTATAGGTGGCACAGCCATTAACACGCGCACTGGAGGGGGGCCTCGGAGGCCCCCCACCTGTTTTTCGAGGTGGCCGGAGAACCGCTTGCAGCGGAATAACGAAACCTGGCCACATTTAACAGAATTTAATAGCGCGTCGATTGGTGAAAACTTTTTGAAAATCGGCCGAAAATTTTTTGACTTATAGGCTTTCAAAGTCAGACCTGCATTTTGAGATCGCCGTAAACGCGCGGTCGGACCAGTTAGCTTGCATTGAAGACCGAGTGGTGACGTCATAACGTCATATAAGCGGGACTATATGTCAAGGTCACTTCACATGAAAGTCAAGGTCAAGGTCAAAGGCCACAGGTCAAGGTCATATCTGCACTTTCAAGGTCACTGACCACTGCGCGTCCGGCCAAATGACGTTACCCCGTCTGACATATATTATGCTATGACGTCATCGGTAGGGTACCCCAATACAAAGGTCAAGGTCAAAGGTCAAGGTCAAAGGTCATTGGGATAGGTAAATCCTCATTTCCCGCCAAACAGTGTTTACAGTGTTAGTCAAAGTGTAAATAATAAGTAGTATACCATATGGTGACCTTAAAGGTCAATGACCTTGAATGACCTTAACCCAAAAGTTGTGGGAAAGCCTCTTTGAGACCTTTTTTCTATGAACCTTGTCCGCCTTTAGCTTATTCCCGCCATTTTCCTGCATAATAACAGCATTTATCAATCGATACCAGCATGGCCAATATTTGACCTTTACGACCTCGTTTGACCTTGAAGATATTGACCTAGGTCAATGAAAATTGGTCATCATGTAGACCACCATAGCCCCCACCCACCTGCCAAGTGGCGTTTTTCTAACCCTCTTAGTTTCCGAGATCTTAGGGGGGGCCTACCAGGCCCCCTCCAGTGCGCGTTAGTGCCAGACCCCCTCCAGTGCGGGTGTTAAAAGAGTCACTGTAATACGAGATCTGTGGGTTCTTATCGATGAAAAATTAACGCTCGGAGCACATATAGACAACATTGTTTCAAAAGCAAATAGGGCATTAGGATTGATGATGAGATCTTTTCAAACGGGTAAAAGAGATAGGCCGATACATCAGTGCAATAGCAGGGCTATGCTGTCTACATATTACGCGAATGTACGATCTGTGCTGGAATATTGTTGCGTGATTTGGGGAGGGGCAGCTGGCAGTCACTTGCAAAGGCTAGAAAGAACCCAGCATAAATTTTTAATTTGGCTCTGTGGACGTTGCAATATTCAAAACATAGCGTTTGACTATGATAGTCTCACTTTGCATTTTGGTGTCGCATCTCTTGAGGCGAGACGAAAACAGTATGATCTTATGTTCATCATAGGTATCCACAAAAATTTAGTAGATTCATCATTTCTTCTGAATAAGTTTCCACTTGCTGTTCCTCCCCGAATGCTGCGCCGTATGGTTTTATTTCACGTGCCCTACGCGAGAGTCAACACGGTCAAAAGAGGTTTGTTTACCAGGATTCCTAAACTGTGCAAACGGTTCCTGGATACATGTCGGGAGGCAGATATTTGGCAGCTTGGCAAAGCAGAGTACAAAAGCAGGTGTTTCGCTTTGTGCTGGGTGTGAGGGAATAGGTTTTATGTGTATAGGTTTTACATCTATATTTTAAGTAGGTCTTAAGACTCTTTTACGTGTTTTAGGCTTTTATAACATTCATATTTTATATTTTAAGTCTGTCTTAGGCTATTTTTATTTTCAAATGAATTTATAAATGTCTTTGTCTATATTTTTATGCGTATCAGTGCATATTTTACCTTTTGGAATCATTTCAAGCTCACTTGTTCCATCAACTTTTAACAAACGTCTCGTAGCGTTGATCCTGCATTGTATATATTTTTTATCAGATTGACTTCATCTGTAAATGGGGACCACGTCCGTTGATGATTCGCATGCAATAAGCAATAAACAATAAACTGAGACTAGTTGGGCAACGTACCTACCGAGCCACACTTGTGCACTTTGGAAACTTAAAAGAGTGTGGGGAGACAGTCTACGTATTGCTGACAAGGAGCTTCCTCCACTAGGAACAAGAGCTTGGCAGTTCTGGGCTGTTGTTACCTTTTTCCAGTTTGGCTGAGGTCGGGAACCTTTAAAAAGTGGGGTCTGGAGTGGGCCATTTCAACTCGGTATTGAATGGGCAATGGTCAAAATAAATGATAAAATAATTTGCTATATATTTTGTAACATTAAAATAAGGTAAGTATGCATTACTCCGGGAATGTATGTACCTACCTACGTTTCTGCAAGCAAGACTCAAGTTTGCATTGATAGCTTAAATGTTTTCAATGGACACAACTGTAATTTTTACAGTCAGCATGTCATGCTGCGTGTAGGAAGTACCTGTATAGATAAATTTTCCTTGGTCTTTCACTCACCATATATCATCAGACTGCAGCTTGGTAAGCTTTTAAAGGGAGATACGCAAAAAATTATTTTTGTGGTTTCGTGCTATTTGGAAAATCCTGATTACGAAACTGTCAATTATTCTTGTATCTTCGGCAAAATTTTGTGAGGCCACCCACTTATTATCGAAATAGATTAACAGTTCCGATAAAATGCTGAAACCTTCACCCATCACTTACTTTTTGAAAAATATTTAAAGTTGAAAAGTAATGTTTTTTGGTAATAAAAATATTTGTTCTCCTCTATTTGTATTTGAACTAATTTTACAAAGCCTTTAAAAAATACAACATGAATTAGTTCGCCCTAGAAACGGAAAAAAATTAATTACTCAAGTCTTCAGCCGTTTCGTACCTCGGGTCTTGAGTCGTTTTCTGCTTCAGCCCCAGGATGACAAAACTTTTCCGTCAGAAAGGTCACGTGACCCCCTATGAGGTGGCTGTACGTTCTGATTAGTCAATTATGATTTCTTAAAAGTCCTATATTTTTGTCTTAATATTATTTTTGGCTGTAGCTTTTTTAAAATAACTTTTTATTTAAAAGTTTTAAGCTTTAAAGTCACTGCTTAGGAAAAATGGAACCGGTTTTTTTAGAGAATTTTATAGCCTTAGCCGGGGGTACGTCATTTACATCTATAAGAGGTGTACCGGTAAAGTCGTCTAGAAATTTTGACTTTGAGAGCAATTTTAAGGCATTTTCAGGCCGAATTCACAAAAATGAAAATAGGACTTCTGAAACAACTTTTTGTGACTTTTTTATCTAGCCAATAAATTGTTTTTCGTGTATCTCCCTTTTAACCAGCCAATTTAGTTCTATAGTTTGGAAAAATTAACTTAACTTTGCAAGGGAACAATATGTTTTAAAGCAAATAATGATCGACTCTTACTCTTGTCGGGATGACACATTTTATCTGCCTATAATTTTCAAAGTTATTAGGGGATTATAATTTTTGTAGAGTTTGACTTTGTTTTAGACTACCTTTGACATGCTTGAATTGAAATGAATTTTTTAGAAAAAAACATGGTCCATTTTTTAATTTTGGAAATTTCTTATCAAATTTTGATTTCAAGCACAGATCGTGAATGATGATGTCAGAAAACACATAAAAACAAACTTTGAAAGCAATTGAGCATATACTATGAGAGATATGGAGTTATCCATGAAGGCCTTAATGAGTGCGTCAAAAATTTATGCGCCATTAACTTTTGAAATTGCCAACAGATTTCAATTTATATAAACCCCCAGAATTTAAAAGGAATTATACAATTTTGTATTATATTACACTTAAAAAAATTATCATGGCCTGAAGACCATCTAAACTAATTTTGAATAATACCCCTAATACATACTATATTTTTATTACCTGCATGTGACAAATAAAGGCAATGTGCTCAGGCTTCTGCTCCACAAGCTATAATTGCCTCTAGGAAACATTCTTCTCATCTCGGGGCACCAACTGGTCTGCGTTGGGAAACCAAATCGCTTTTTCTGACCTCTGGTAAAGTAAACTGCAGTAAAGTAAACTGCATTGCTTCCATCGGGATACGAAGGAAAACGCAAAATATGGTTGGAATAATAATCGATAAGCCAAAAGGAGTAAAATACACTAGTGTTGCAAGCCATCAGCCTTCTACAGCCTCAGAGGAATATTCTATGACATTATTGATAGCAATAATGCTCGAGCTTTAGAAGGTATGTTTTGTGAGTTGAAAGGGAATGTGGCTCTTTGGTGACAGTGCAAACTGTTGGGATTTTAGGGGCGATGTTTATTGAATATAGTGGATGTGGCCTCATTTCTACTGAAAGTTGTTTACGGGCCTGATATTTAGTCTTATCTAATTTCATTCTTTTATCGGTAAAATATCTCCAAATCGCCCCGACGTCAAATTGCCGTGCGATCTGATCATGTTTCATTCTGTGAGAAACCTGGTCATTTAGACCACAAATAAATGCGTGTAGGAGTGAACGCTTTTAGCTGAAATGTTATTGTTGGGGGCCTAAAATGATGCCTCAGACATTTTTCTCCATTTATTAAAACATATTTCTCGCTTGAACAAGTCAATAAAGCGCGGTATCGCAATTCTAGGTGCCAGTACCAAGATATTGTTTAGCACGTAGGTTTCACGAGTCCCAAGCAAGCAAAATATTTCCACGGAGCAGGGCTTCAATATGTCCTAAGCTTTCCAAACGTCACCTCATAATACGTTACCTCCTGGGGAGGACGGATTGGATAGGGGGGAACGTTTGCCTTTTTCTCCGCGAACGGTGAGTTCTGACACAAATGAAATATCGATAAAGTGGTTTCACTGCATGCTCTATTACGAGACTATCTCAGTTCAAATCACATCATGACTGCACCACATTCCCTGCAAAAGAACTGGTGCGATTGATTACAAAGTCTTCACTTTTACCCACCAGAGCTATGCACGAGGGTGCTGTACTTTAAGATAAGTGGTTATTATGTATTGAGTGGTTACTAAGTGTATACTATGTATGATACTGGCTATTGTTAGTGGTTGCAATATTAAACTAACAACAGGGCATAACGCTTTGAAAAATTGTTTTGCATCTTGTAGAGGATAAGGAACCCGTCATAATGGTTTTGTTTGATTTTTGAAATTATCGTGCGTAATAAGGCACCTTTTAGATATTCCATAATGCTTTTAATTATTCTAAATGATAGGCTCTGACAATCTAGCTTCACTTTTTTAATAATGTCTATTTTATTTTATCCTATTATTGTTTTTATTATTATATAAACTCTTCTTGAAACCTAAAGGATGCATTTCAGCCTGGCCTGATTAAGTATTTTTAGTATATTTGTTTAGTTACTTTAAACTGTTATTAGTTGTTGATATTTATGAATGACTAATCTGTTTTACTTTTGTTTTTTAATTTCGTTGTAATTGTACCCACACCAAAACGTGCTTTTATTATAACAAAACAACTGTACTATTAAGTTAATACTGGCTATGTACTAGTTTTTCCACGACCTTGCATATGGATGGGACCAACGTTAATGGCCTAGAATTGGATGCTTCAGAGGCTGAGCCTTTTTTATGCAGAGGAATGACAACGGCTTTTTCCAGCTTGGTGGCACAGTTTCCGTGACGGAACTCTTGCTAATGATCCTCAGCAAAACATGGCTTATAATGTGAAAACACATTTTCATAATTTTGATCGGGGTATCACCATCAACAAATGACGCTTTTTCGGCAGCGAAAATAAAACACACCTGAGCTGCTCCAAAGTAACAGGCGTGGGGGCCAAGGCTCCAGCGGTAACTCGTGGCAGCCGTACACTGAGAGGCTCTCGGCCAGATTGACGAAACTGGGCAACAACCTTGCCTCGCCCCCCCGCGGTATTTGTCATCCCTGCTCCCTACTCAATTCTCTATCTTTTTACACTCTGTTTACGCAGTATCTGCATTCAACATCCGGTGGATGCCCACGAAACCTTAGCATTACACTCGCACAATCATTATATTTTATCCTGCTCTTACTTACATTCCATATAGGAAAAACGTAGACCAATTCCAGCTCCCGCCCTTCCTTTATTTTGGAATTTAACACTCAATTTGTTATTAGTTTTCGATACGAAGCTATTTTAAAGTGGTTCAATGCAAAGTTGATCACATATACCACGTTTCGGGGTCACTTGGTAAAAATGTAAAAACGTCATTTTAGGAAATTTGAATTCAGTTCTTACTCAAGCTTTGAGGAAAAGCTCAAGGCTTTGATTTTGCCTGAGTGGTTCAGTTTCATTGATATATTTTTTACCCCTTGGCTTGCCCAGGTTTCCTTGGTCTGTCTCGGGGTCTCAGTTACACCTCGAGAAAGAATAAGATATAACAACTGGTCCAGTAGAAGCCCGATACTTGAGCTCCAATGCTTGTGTGTTCTCACTGGTATTACGATTTATGTTCGCTCATTGCAAATAACCATGTATTTTAGCTGCTAGACTGCACCTGTGAATGGGCACTGCCTGTTGGTGATGTTTATAAATAAATAAATAAACTCTCCGGCCCACATCCACACCTACTGCAGACTTCAGCCCATCCAGGATTGGCGGTTTACAGCTTGCTCCCTACCATGCTGTGCTAGCCCATGCCCTCCATTACAGATGACGGGTAGTGTTTTGCCTGTGGCTTTCCAGAGCAGCGGTGATAGTGTGACGCAGCTAGTCAAACTGTGAATAGTCAAACTGTGACAGGTTTTCTTTCCTAGTAGCAGGCATAGCTTGGAAGGCAACCCTGTAAAAAAGTGCCAGCAGTGGATAAGACCCCATGCCTCCAAATTGACCGGTTAAAATTATTCGCAAAAAACCGAGGTGGGTCCAAACGAACTCCCCACCCCTCACCCCCACCCTATGTCTAACAGTCACTGGTTATTTGGACCCAGCCGCCCCTCTCTCTGACGCAGGGTGAGCCTGCTCAACCAATGTGTACCCACACCAGTTTAAAATTGTTTTAGGTGACGCTACTGCTGCCTGAGACTCGCGGACGGCGTCTCCCGGAGACAGTCGCTGATGTGGAGACGCGCTCGTGGGAGACGGTGGAGGATAAGGAAGAACTGTATCTCGCGAAGCGTGCCTGAGGAGCACCACAGAATCAGCACCAACCCACGGTCATCAAAGTCATCAAACGCAAACTGACGTTACACGAGCGTTACGTTGACGGAGCGTCACTGGGTATATGGTTAGGCTCATTGGCGTCAGTACGAGATCATACGGGAACGGGACTTGATCCTTCCTGCTGCCCGAGTTTGTCTTTATTGTAGTGAATACAAAAATATGTGTCGGCAGCTTGAACCAAAAGCAGCAAGCCGCGCGGTCAAAGGGAAGAGGCAGCCATATATGCGACTTAAGCCCATCAGGACTAGCGTTGTGGCACAACTTGCGTCGTGGTACAACATGGGTGTCACAAACTCCGCCACTTGTGTTAAGGTTAAACCCCAAATTTCCAAACAGTTTTGTTTCTTATTCACACATTCTACTATATTTCAGGCGGACAGAATCTCCCATAATAACAACTATAAATACATATAGGTAATTATACATTCCCAGAATCATTAAGACATAAATAATAATCGTCAAATACGTGTGATCACGAAGCGTAAGTGTTTTGAAATAAAACATTTATGGTGGTGTGCGTGCGTTTGTGGAAGTGCTGGAAACGGATATTTCGGCGGCGTCCGGTGCACCTGTGGCGTGTTTAAAGGCAACGTGGCACCTAGGTCGAATCCCGGGATTTAGTGTAATTAGGGGTATTTTTAGCCGAAAGTCATGAAACGTCCACGACTTCTCTGAAAAATTTACAAAAAGCCCTATATTTTGATTTTTAAAATGCTCCTCCAGGGTAATAAATAAACCTCTGCCTGTGGATGACGTCATGATCTGGCAGCTACTACCATATTAAATAGACTTCAAGGGCTTCAATTGGCTGATTACTCACCGTGACGTCAGCGCTGTCGTCACTACAACAGCTGCCAACTGTGGCCGCCTGGCTGGGGTACATGTGGGATAAATTTTAGGTAGGTTTTTGGCTTTTCTCGGAAATTTTGAGTTTCAAGACAAATTATATATTGAGTACCGGATTTCCCGTCATGCTTTACAACTCGGCTATCTCAGTTAAAATCATAGTATAAAGGTGTCACATTCCCTTTAAGGCCTTCGGCGCTACACTGCACTGTATGTGACACGGCTTGATGCTGGGAAGTGTTTGGAGTGCACTCTGCTAATTAGCAGCATCGACTGTTTACGCGCTTTCCGTAGCCCCGTCACTGCAAATCTAACGCGAGTGCTGTGCTTCTGAATGCAATACGCCAATTTTTGGCATTTTATGACGTGCTAGAAACAATAACGAACAATCATTTTTTGGCCGCGATTGTGGTGCAAAGTCGCCATTGCGTTATAAGCAGCCTCCTTGTATTGGGCAGCTGGTATTTGACTTTCCTCACAATGTCGGCATTGGTGCGTGATGAGTAAATAGCCACGTATGTCACGTATGAAATGGGTGCAGCGTTGGTGTTTAGTGGCACTCATACTTCGTTTTTCGTTGTTTTTGTTTTCCTGACATTGCATCGATTACAGCAATACAAAAAGAAAACGTCTCGGGCAAGGTGTTTAGTTTTAATTTAATTGAAGTTGGACTATTTTTGGCAAGTTACTGGCAAGTGTGCAGCTTTAAATCAGCCGCTTGAATTATCCTGTGTGAATCTCATTGGGTCCCTCTGCCAGGTGGTGGTGACAGGGGACGGGAAGACGCGTCCCACGTTTTAAAGTTTCGGTGACGGGGTACCCTTTTTTCTCACTTTCCACACGGGGCCCCTAAGGTCTCCCGAACGCTGATGTTATAACGGTGAATAAGGGTGCACAGACCTCTGATAAGCGCACCAATTACAGTCACAAGTGCCGTGCAAGCCCTACCTGTGCATACAGTGAGCCAGTTTGTTCTCCCAGGGGGCCCTCACCAGCTAAGGTCCCCAAGACCAAGTCAGGTAGCCCCGTACAATACCATCTCAGTGAATTACAGGGAGTTATTGTTAGGTAGTTCTAAGCCAGTTACACAAACTCAGGAGGTCAAGACTAGCTGAAGGGGTCAGAACAGCTAGGGGGCCCCTACGAGCCTGGGGGTCCATATCGGCACAACTGGCCCATATCAATCTAAGGGGCTATTTCCAAATCAGGTGGTCCTTAACAGCTCAGGGGGCCTCAAACCATCTTAGGGCCCTAAGACCAATTTAGAGACCTCCTGCATAATGCCCTCTCAAGGAAACCCCGAACAGCTAAGAGTCCCTAGACGAGCTCAGGGGCTCCTGCGAAATTCTATCTTAAAGGCCCCTTACTAGCTCAGGGGTCCCAAACCAATCTGGGGGTCCGAAGACCAAGTCAGAGAAGTTCTTTGTGATACTCTGAGTGTGTCTCCAGAAGGGTGCATGGGCCCGTGCAAAGCTTCATCTCAGGAGCCCCAAGACCAGCTGAGGGACACCATAACAGTTTAAGAGGCCCAAACTAGCTCAGGGAGCCCTAGTGCCAACTCATGGTTCAGGTCAGTCCAGGGTACCGAACCATATGGAGGTCCTCTGTTGTATGACATCATAAAATGAATCATAGATAACATGATGTAAAACAATACGATAACGTACCAAAGAACATGATTGCTGCCGTTCACCTGTGCCATCCTCCTGGTTATTCTTAACCCGCGCCCCACCGGGGGTCCGGCGCCACCTTCACCCCACCGGGAGGGCCATCGATGGCCCCCCCTCTAACTCCGAAAATATGGGCGTTAGCGCAAATCTGCAAAGTGCAATAGAAAGCTCGCGTGAATTCAGTAAGAAATTACTTCGCATGTTTTAGTGCTCAGGTCAATGGTTTGACCTCCAGAGGTCAAAATAGGTCAAGATCGGCTATTTTCACTCAAATATGCAATGATTAAGCAAACTGGGCATAACTCTTATGTCATTAGAGCTATTGAGGCCTGGTAAAGTACATTTGATAGCAAATTGCCTGTACTTCTTCCGCTATGTGGAATGTAAAGACCTCCTGCCAGTGGTTTGACCGCCAGAGGTCACCTCGTGACCTAATATGACCTGAGGTCACGAAAGGTCAAAAAGTGACCTTGCCGTATATCAAATGAAAGCCAGTGACAAGACAAACACGATGGTGTTTGTTTCACCGCTCTAGCTCAATTAGGTCAAAAGTTATTGTCAAAATACTGTTTTTGACCTCCGGTGACCTTGGATGACCTTGGAAAAGTCAAAGGGCAAATATGACCCCTGGGATCCGTGAAAGGGTGTCCAAAAACGTTGTTCTGAGCAGTCTGAGTATTTGCAATCATTTTTGTGGCTTTTATATCATGAAATAGCTTTTCCCCATGCTTTTCCAATGGGAGAGGTCGCCTCGTGACCTGACCTCAGGGCACGAAATCGAAAAATCCCGGATATACACCTTGTAGACCCTGGAGGGGCCATGAAGTGTAGGAAGTTTCAAATCGATCGACTTTGAAATGTAGCTCTTACAGAGCTCTAAAGGTGAAGTGAGGTGACCTTGGTTGACCTCGTCTGGTGACCTGACCTTGGGTGACCTGGGGTAAAAAATTTCAGGGATGATGGGAAAATGATGCAGTGAGAGGTAGAGCCCTCAACCGCGGTGCTGCGCCTCGTCGTTTTTCTGCTATCCCGGAAAAACCTTAGGGGGGCCATCGATGGCCCCCCCGGTGGGGCGAGGGTTAACAGCCTAATCACGTAGACTTCAAATAACTATGCGACCTCCATTACATCTCTCCGCCCTGGCCCTCAGACTCTGTTATGGTTTTCACCAACCTCGCTTTTATCAGCGTCAAAGCTGTTCCTCATGAACCTGACTCTGAATCCTTCCTCCAGCTACTCCTGATTTATACCTTGACGAGTGGAAAAATACTGGCCAAATACAGCTAGCCTATGAACGGTTTCAGCACATTTTTAGAGGGTATTTTGGGGCCACCGATCTCGTTATCCTTAACCCTCACAGGTACATGGGGCTGTTTCAACCCCACTAAGGTTTTTCAAAAATTGACAAACGAGCATTTTCGAGTCTTGTGATCTGATAAAGCTTCTGGGTAATTAATTGCCCATGTTTTGCAAAACAAAAACAATTTGTTCCTATCGTTCAAGGTCACGAGCTATGCCCTCAAGACTGGAGGCATGTTGGGGTCATTTGGGCGCCTGTACCCGTTTTCACGTGAATGCTCCAGACTCTCATCGTTTCCAGCTTTTGTTAATGAACTGGCCCCGAATATTTTCCTCCTGCCTTCGAGTATTACTTTTATCAAGTTAGAAGTTGCATGACCTTTTTAACCTTCAATGACCTTAATTTGGCCTCGCGTGACCTCAGTGATAACTCTGCGCCGAATAACGACTACAGGTGCGTGTTTCAATCCGGTTTTTCTAAATGAGATGAACACCGAATGAGTTGACTTCCGTCTGATACGGACTTGACCTTTTTTCGTTTTTGACCTTATTTGACCTTGAAAGGGGTGTAAAGAACAAAAACGTACGAACAAAGGTCATCTATTTACAGTTGGCCCTTGGGACATGGGGCTCTCTAGTGATTGTCAGTTTTAGAAGAAAGGGGCCCAGGAGAAGGAGTCCCCAGGGACAGTGGGTCCAGAAGCAGAGGCTCCTATTGCCAGTTTTTAACTCAACTAGCTGTAAGATGCTAGAGCCCAAAAACTACTCAAAATGCCATCTCCTTTGACTTGTTATGCCTGCAATATTCACCTGAGGCAAAGAGTGACTGATGTCTGATACAGTTTCTTCGTGAATTTGTATGAGCTATCCACCAGCTTTGCGTTTTTTCGCTAGCCCGCATAGGGGCCAAGTTCGAGGGAGGTAAGGTGGCTCGGAGGGCCACCGGGGTGCGGGTTAACACCCGCACCGGGGAGGGGTTTGGCACTAACCCACACTGAAGAGGGGCCTGGTAGCTCCCCTCCCTAAGATCTCGGAAACTAAGAGGCGTAAGAAACGCCGTGTGGGAGGTAGGTGGGGCTATGATGACTACATCATGACCAATTTTGATTGACCTAGGTCAATATCTTCAAGGTCAAACGAGGTCATAAAGGTCACATTTTGGCCATGCTGGGGACCGATTGGAAAATGCCGTGATTTTGCGAGAAAAATGCGGGAATGAGCTAAAGGCAGACCAGGCTCATAGAGGAAAGGTCCACAGAGAACCTTCTCTAAAATTTTAGGGGTCAAGGTCATTCAAGGTCACTGACGTTTAAGGTCACAATATGGCATACTACCTATAATATACAATATGACTAGCACCATAGCATCTGTTTGGCGGTAAATGAGGATTGACCTTTTCCAATTACCTTCGAACTAGACCTTTGAGTTTGACCTTTGTATTGAGGTACCTTAACTATGACGTCATAGCATAAGATATGTCAGACCAGGTAACATCGTTTGATCGGAAGCACTGAGGTCAATGACCTTGAAAGTGCTTATATGTCCTTGACCTGTGAGCTTGACCTTGACCTTTATGAGGTGACTGACATATAATCCCCGTTATATGGCGTTATGACGTCACCACTCGGTCTCCAATGCACGTGAACTGGTCCGACCACACCATTGTGGCGCTCTCAAAATGCAGGTCTGCCTTTGAAAGTCTATAAGTTAATACATTTTCGATCAATTTTCAAAATACTTTCATCAATCGACATGCCGTTGAATTCTCTCAAATTTGGCGAAGTGTCGTTATTTGGCTACGAGTGGTTCTCCGGCTTCCTCGGAAAACAGGTGGGGGCTTCCCAGGCCCCCCAGTGCTCGTATTAAGGGAAAGTGGCTCCCTGGAGCAAGAAGCTGTTGGTTTCAGAGGCAGGGGCCCATGGCAAGATACCCCTAGTGGAATTCAGTCGTAGGGGGCAGTGCTCCTAACTAGGAGCCACAGGAGCAGGGGCTCCTAGTTACAATTGGCATCGGGAGCAAGGCCCCAGTGATAATCAGTTTCAGGAGGAGCCCAGTAGTGGTAATTAGCCAAGTGGTAGAGGCCCTCTGGAGGCAATCAGATTGCGGGTCAGAGGAAACGTTATAGTCGGCCCTTAACACGCGCATTGACGGGGGGCGGGTACCCGCCCCCTCGGGTTTTTCGGAGATAGTAGAAAAACGGCGGCGCGTAGCGCCGCCGTACTTGGTATACCTTTTCCCTCATCATTTTTACAACTTCTGTGAAAATTTTAAGGTTAGGTCATCTCAGGTCAGGTCACCAGTACAGGTCAAGTGACCCGACCTCAAAAAAAGTTTAAGATAGCATAAGTCGGAGCAGGGTGAACTTATCCGATTGAAACTCATATCACATAATGGCCCCACCGAGTTCTCTAACATATGTTCCGGTATTTTTGATATCGATGACCTAAGGTCAGGTACGACACATGACCTCTCCATTGGAAATACATGGGAAAAATGGTTTTTACGGAATAACTCAGTAACGGATGGTGATAGAGCATTTATTTTAGCTGCATTAGACTCGCCTGGGCTTTGCGGTTCTAATGATATGCATTTTATATAATTTGACCCTGACCTGACCTCAGGTCAGGTCAAATCCTTGATTTGACCTAGCAAGGTCAAATTATATATCATTCGATTCGGCTTGCTAAGAGGATTCATATAGTTCAAGTCGTTTTGCTCTATCTTTACTTGTTCAGATGCAATGCCCGAAAAACTGAATTTTACATGTTATCCCTATGACGGGCATGTTTTGACCTCTCGTGACCTTAAATGTGACCTGACAAAAAAATGGCTCAAATGTTTTCGATGGAGAAGTGGATGGGCAGCCCAACGCCGTTTACCGTTTTTCGCTACCTACCGTGGTTCTCGAGATCTTAGGGGGCGGGTACCCGCCCCCGTCAATGCGAAGGTGGCTCAGACCCCCGTCAATGCGCGTGTTAAGGGACCGGCTAATCGGATGAAATAGCTGTATAAAAAATCACTGCGCCAGCAGCGTAAAATTCACTGAGGCCATAATTATTGAATCTTGCAGTTAGTGGCGTAAAAATGCCACAGGTGTGTTATCATGTCCCGTTAACCCTATTAGGAAAGTAGAAGACAGGAGTGTGTGCAATCGGCCGTCACGTGTGCTGAAATATTGTTGAATGCGCCAGTTGTACTTCGCACTGTCAAACCGTTTGTAATTTTTTTGCCTTTTGGATGAGATTGGAAACCTTCCCCCATAAACGGATTTGATACCTATATTTGATAGATCCCTGTGTTTTAACGCTTTTGCATGCTGAATGTATACGTTTAGTGTGTTTTCCCTGATCAGCCACTTCTTGGAGATTGAGTGTGCTCAATAGATGTTAACACGCGCATTGACGGGGGCGGGTACCCGCCCCCTCGGGTTTTTCGGATACAGCAGAAAAACGGCGGCGCTAGCGCCGCCGTACTTGGCATACCTTTTCCCTCATGATTTTTACAACTTATGTGAAAATTTTAAGGTCAGGTCATCTCAGGTCAGGTCACCAGCACAGGCAGTGACCCGACCTCAAAAAAATTTTAAGATAGCATAAGTCGGAGCAGGGTGAACTTATCCGATTGAAACTCATATCACATAATGGCCCCACCGAGTTCTCTAAAATATGTTCCAGTATTTTTGATACCGATGACCTAAGGTCAGGTACGAGGCATGACCTCTCCATTGGAAATACATGGGAAAATTTGTTTTTTACGGAATAACTCAGTAACGGATGGTGATAGATTATTTCTTTTAGCTGCATTAGACTCGCCTGAGCTTTGCAGTTCTAATGATATTCATTTTATATAATTTGACCCTGACCTGACCTCAGGTCAGATCAAATCCTGGATTTGACCTAGCAAGGTCAAATTATATATTATTCGATTCGGCTTGCTGTGAGGATTCATATAGTTTCAATCGTTTTTCTCTATCTTAACTTGTTCAGATGTAATAGCCGAACAACTTAATTTACATGTTATTGTGGTGTGCTGACACCGCCGCACCGAGCGGTACGCCCCTCGATGGTGCAGTATGGTTTTTGTGTAGTTTTTGTGTGAGTGACTTGGCATCTGTTGCTGTGTGTGAGCGTATATAAAGAAAGAGTGCATGTCTAATAAACAAGGGTTCAGCAAACTTCTTCTCTCAGTCCGGCACACAACATTGGTAGCAGCGGTGGTGGCTGGTGGCTTCGGCCACCAGCTATCCCCTCCCTTCACAGTCCGTCTACACGACCCGGCCATCTCCAGGTAAGACTGAATTTCCATTTCAAACCACTATCATGAAATTTCGGTTCAACTTCTCAGCTTGATTTCTTCGCATTTAAGAGCCATTTGTGCCAGCGAGTCCCCAGAACATAAACAAAGCGAATATGCGTCAAAGGAGTGTTTCATAATTAACTAAGAACCACCCACGGAGCAACGTGGTAGATGGCAATAAGTGCCATATAAGAGACAATGATAAGCGCTAAATAAGCGCCAAGAGAGTACCAAATAAGCGCCACAGAAGCGCCGCGAGAAAATATAATAAGCGCCATAGAAAAGTGTGAGAGTGCTGAAGGAGCGCCATAAGCACACAGTGTGGTAGTAGTGATAGGGGATTAAGGTCAATGACCTTGTATATCTATATGTACCCCGTAGTCCTCCCGGTGTATCAACCAAACTGGTAAAGAAGAACCATTGCCCCTATCGCATCACAGAGATGCCTTCTCAGTAACTTGAAAAATCACGCATATAAATAATAATGAAGACGTAGAAAAGGTCCACATTAATCGCCTTAGGCACTACATTGACTATGTACCTGGTGGATTGGGAGATGGTACCAATCCCCAGACGTCAGAGGTGCCGATTAGTGTGGATCCTGTACCAGATCACACGCATGAGGAGGATGAAAATGCCCCCATGCCTGGGAATGAATATGAGGCACTTTTCGGCCATGAAGCTGTAGCAAGACCAGCACCACCGCTTCCGTACAATCTTAGGCCCCGAAACCTAATACGTCCCCCCCATTCGCTGGAAATATGATTGACCCTCTCCTGTGTTTCAGATGAAAATTTCGTGGATTGTTGTATGTTCATCCCTCTTCATCAGCCAGGCCCAGACGGCAGCGCTCTCATCTCAGCACCACCGTAACGCCGTCTGCTCCAAGACAGACGGCCAAGGACGCTTTTATCCCCGGATGCTGGATTCTCAGCCCCCTCTGCATGTGTACTTTGTAAATCATACTCAACCACTGGTACAGTACATCACTCATTGATTTACAGCCACCATTTTCTGTTTACCTTTTGTTTACATCAATTATCGTTGTCACACTGATGCCAGGCCGGTGTTACAAATTTTCCATCCCGTAGTAGGAAAGCACACGGTCCTATTACACAAAATTCTTGTTTCAACGTGACATGGCCTCTTGTCATGCCTATGAAGAACACATTTCCTGCTCTGCCCACGAAAGTTATGTAACAAATCTCACCACTCAGAAGTCACACATTCTTCCGCGCGTCTACGCCAACCAGAAATTCTTTGTCGATCAAGCTGGTTCACTTGAGTCCGAGCTTCTCGCATCCAGCCCGGCTATCGCTCACCTCACGCTTAAGAACCTCAAAGTCACAGTTCGCATTATTCAGGCTGAAAAAGGAAGCTCCATCGATGTACAAGGCTGTCATTCTTGTGCTGTTCCGGCGACGTTCAAATTTAAGGCCCGCTCCACTTGTTCCGATGGTCTTGTCGATGTTTCTTTGACTTCAATCCCGTTAAGCACGAGGTCAGTGTTTTTATTAACTGCTGACAAAGACATCACAGTAGAATTCAAAACCTCCCAGGATTGTCATCAGGAGACGCTTTGCTTAGTATTCCATGAGCTTCGTAGCTGTGAATCCGTGAATTTCTGCTTGGACAATCCCAACATCGATCTTATCGATCGAAATGTCTCTATTGCTACTGCCGGCGGAATTGCTTCTTCTCCAAACTTCTGGGAAAACTTGAAATCCACCACGTTTGGAGCCTTTTCCTCTGTCAAAACTCTTTTCTATTACTTTGGAATCGGCTTGGTTGCTCTGTTTGCTATGTCACTGCTCCTAACTCTCCTCAAACGCTAAATGAGCCCACAAAAACGGGTATAACGCTCAGCACACTGTGCCCCTTGCCTCGGCGCACCTACCCGGCAACTAAGGAACCCGATGTGTAGACATCGCGCGCCGCGGCACTGTCACAAAAAGACAAAACCCAGAGTTTACCCCTCCTGCTGCATCTCAGCAGTATTGGGATAAACAACGGCTGACTGTCGCCTGGCTTTTTGTTATCTCCGCGACAGTCTCCCCGTTCACCAGCCCTGCTCCCCTCCCTCCAATTCCCCCTCTTATGCTTATACAGCAGGATTCGAGTAACGGTAACGCTCTGTTTTTTTCACCACCTGCTACTTTTACCATTACACTGGCCCAACCCCCTCCCCCGATTCACCTGACCTTTTGGCCCAGGTCTTGCTGTCTTGTTTAAATTAGGTGAATCATCCCCTTGCTTTGCTGGCGCCTCCATGTACTCCCTTATGGACTTATGGCAATTCAAAGTAAATAATCCGTTCCCTTTTCTTGTCTTTCTTATTTAGTGTCAACTAGGTCTGTTACTCCATGTTACTACATCTACGGTTCCTGATCTCTACTGACGCTCCCGTCATCAACATCGGCCGGCTCACTCCGTACTACCGCCGCCCTGAAGGTTTTATCACGGTCGGCTTGAATTCGCACGTCCTGGCAACTGAATACGTGCTGAGACGGCGTCGGATGTGAGGACCCCAGAAAAGCTCAGGACCCACTTCGCACGCCGCCGTCGTTTTTGCCACCAATACTGCTGCTGCTGTGTGCAAAAACACGGCCCGCCTCAACTGGCAGCCACGGCCTCTCGGTTTACAGAAGAGGCTTCAAATCGTTTTTGCGGCCTGTTTTTAAGCCGCCCGACACAGGCCATTATGTTCATTTCGCACTAATGTATATACATATCTGCGTTCATGTCGGTATTGTTTATTTTATTCTTTGTTCGCCTTTGCCATGTGTTTTAATCATTGTTATCACTTGTAATTTGACGAATCTGACCGACGACATTGTTTACGCCCCGGCTGGGCTGCCCCGACAGTCCCGTGTTCCCGTGTTTATATTGTACAGGTTATTCCTTACTGACCAATGGCTTCACTTCCAGACCTCTCTGCAACTGACTGAGCTGATCGAGTGAACTGAAAATTTCCCCACCGTCTCTGAGCCGAGACACTGGCGGTGCCTGAGAGTTCCCCTAGCGGTGTCCCGCTACATATGGACACCGCGGTGACAGTGGTGGCCTGCAATCACAAACAACTGCGACTCTGTCCGCATCACGTTCTCTACCGGACGCTTGATCCCCGTCGGATAGACAACGTCACCCGGACACTGAAACCTCCTCGCGTTTTCGGCAATCATTACCAGGACAACCGCGCACGTCTACAGCCTTTCCACTTCGCTGACTTCGGATGACCACCTTCAAACGGCCCTCGGTTTCCGGCCTCTCATTAGTCATCTTAACCGCCGCCCGTCTCCGCTAGCGGCTGGAAGTCAGCACTCACCGTCGCATCTGGAAGTTATTGAAACTGATTTCGCTCGGACACAAGCTGGCGATTTCAACAGACGCCCTGCCCTGGAAGCCGTTTATACCAGCGGATAACCACCTGCCACAACGCCAACGGGACCTCTCATGCCAGACCATTCTCCCTTGCTCAGATTTGACCAATTTCTTGTATTACCGATCGTCAGCTCAGTCAGCCCATTCATGCAGACGTGCAATTTTGCAGAGAGGGAAGGAGTAAGTGTGTTTTAGTGTGACGAATGATGATATGTTACATGATAAATATTTCAATACGATCTATGATGAGAAAGTGAAGAGACAAGTGTTGAATGACGATAAATAATTTCCACAATGGTATTTTGTGGACAAGTATGTAGATTGATTTAGCAGACTAAAAAAAACCTGAACCAATGTAAATATATGAATTGTGTGAATGTATAGCTCTAACTTTTGTAAAAGGGGAGGTGTGGTGTGCTGACACCGCCGCACCGAGCGGTACGCCCCTCGATGGTGCAGTATGGTTTTTGTGTAGTTTTTGTGTGAGTGACTTGGCATCTGTTGCTGTGTGTGAGCGTATATAAAGAAAGAGTGCATGTCTAATAAACAAGGGTTCAGCAAACTTCTTCTCTCAGTCCGGCACACAACATTATCCCTATTACGGCATGTTTTGACCTCTTGTGACATTAAATGTGACCTGACAAAAAATGGTACCAGTGTTTTCGATGGAGAAGTGGATGCACAACCCACCGCCGTTTACGGTTTTTCGCTACCTACCGTGGTTCTCGAGATCTTGGGGGAGGCGGGTACCCGCCCCCGTCAAAGCGAAGGTGGCTCAGACCCCCGTCAATGCGCGTGTTAATATACAATTTGACTATGTTAGGTCAGATAGTGACCTTGAGCTGGCCTTAGGTCACGCCATTTTTATGTTTTTGACCCAGTGGGGGAGAGTGAGGAGAACTGGAACGAAAATTGAAGGTTGATTTGAAAGATTGCACCAAATCAGTGACTGAATGTATAATATTGAAAATGGCACCGATAGATAGAGCAGACGATTTTCCTTTTTATAAAATGTCATAGCTTCAATACCCAAAAGGTACCTATTTGAACAACGTAACGAAAAGTTGATAAGGTGTTCACTGGCCTGTCCCCTCGAATCCAGAAATGTAAAAAACACTTAAGATTATATATTCGGGCTGTAACTAATCATCATGCTCCTCGCCGCAGCACTTCAAAACCTATCAACAACGTAACGAAATATAAGAAGAAACACCTGAGGTTGAGAACTGGGACACACCGCGGTGAAAAGTGACACAATACGGGGGAATTTGAGACTTGGATAAATGTGCGATATATGCACAATTCAAAACAGACATGCCATAGAGCTATGTAGGTAAAACAGAGAAGAAATCCTACATGGTCAAATGCATTGGTGTCATGTTGCAACCGTTCCGACACGTTTTGGTGTGATGCATGTTTGTTGAGAATGAAGGCATGCATAGCAATGCACGATGTTTTAACGCTGGATACCATCGTTTCTAATTGTCTGACCAGTAACGTGTCTTGTCAAAAATTCATGCGGTAGCTATTGCAAGAATTAGCAATCCTGCGTACTCTGTATATCATCACTGCTTGGCGGTTCATATTTGCCTTCTAGATAATTGTTTAATAACATTTTAAATGTATCACTTTGTGCATTAACACGCACCCCGCTGGGGTCCCCGGCATGAGACAATCCACTGGGGCGTATTTCGCCCCCTTCGTATCTAATTTTCCAGGAGAGATAAAGAATAAAATACGGACGGCATTTGAAAGCTCTTGAAGAGACAAAGAGAAATTACATGAAATACTTTTATTTCAGGCCAATATTTAGGTCAGAATAAGTCAAGGATGGTTCCATAGACTTACAACAGGACAGTGTACGTTTCCTCTCTAGATTGTTACTCCGTGGAGATAGAGAAAATACGTATGCAACATTGAAATCCTCTCATCGTGGCGAATCAAAGGATGTATTATATGACCTTGCTGGGTCAAATGGTGAAAATGACCTGATATCGAGTTACGTCAGGGTCACAGAGTGACCTGGTATGGTCATGTTGCATATCAATCGACTCCCCGTGACATGATAAGCACAATGAAGGCAAAAGTGAAGCTTTATCTCAACTCAGTGGGAAGTTATTGGCTGCACAATCATTGTATGCTCCTGTGACCTCACCTGACCTTGGAGAGGTCAGATGGTAAAAAACAGAACTTAATGGTCAAGGTTGTAATAGCAATACACGAAATTGGGGTTTTCAGGCTTATCTATTCGGTAATTTTTGAAAATGAGCCCTTTCTATTTTTCACTGACCAAAAACTTTTCCCCAACTTAGGTCAACAATTCAAAAATTCCGAGACGGCAGATTTGTAGACCCTAGTGGCCTTATCATATTGAGAAAGTTTGAAGCTGCTCGGTTGCCAGATGTTCCTTAGGCGCCGCTCCGAACTCGTGATTTTAGGTTTTAAGGTCGTGTCGCTTGACCTTGAATAGCTCCCTGATCTGAGATGACCTCACCCAAAAAAATTAGTCAGATGCGTAAAATCAACCAGGAAAAATTTACTGTAACTTTCGTTCTTCTGCGTTTCTTCGTTTCTGCGGCATCTGGGAAAATCAGGAGGGGGCGAATTTCACCCCCTCCCTACAGCGGGGCGTGTGTTAACACAAATTCAACACGCATTTTGTATGTTCACAGCATGTGCAAACATACTTCAAATTCCACCAGAGCCGGAAGAAAACGAGACATATTTCCCCAACCTTTGCAATCTAGCCACAGCGAAACATAGTCCACCTGACTATTCGGCCCTAACTCACTTCAGTCACGGCAAAGGTCACACACGTGCGAACTTTCACCGGGGATGACATCGGTGCGGGGCACACACACCCAGCCACTGCACGTCCTGCATGTATCCGCTCCTCAGGAGACCTTTCCAAACGCATGACACATGATGTTAATTTATAGCAAAATGATAACTTCTATGATCTTACTAAAATTAAACGCTAGATGGTGTTTAACTTTATGCGTGAAATGGTAGGCGTCCTTATAATTCTAATGGTTGTGATGAGGATGAAGAACTATACTTAGAGATGACACGCTAAAAATGTAATGTTTTTGCATATGATTCGCTCGTAAATGACTGCCTAAAAACCTCCTTCCAGAGACTATAATTAACCAATCCCGTCACACGTAATCTACATCTGGGGGAGAAGTGGGCCATTGCAGGGAGAACTGGGACACTGAGTCCCTCTTCACCCCAGGTCGCTATTTTTGACAAAGTCTTCCTGTATCGGAATTCTACCAAGCCCAGTTTTATACATTCCAGGGCATTATGTTTCCATAAATATATAGAAATGCAAAAGTACAACAAGAAAAACACCACAGTTTTAAAACTCACGCAAAAACGACTTAAAATTCCCTGAGAAAAACAAATTTCCTGTTGTCACTTAGGTTACGTGGCCGCCGCATAGATGAAAACACGGTTATGGGCGGAAAGGGGAAGTATCATCATAGTGATATGCGAGCAGTATGATAGAAGCAGAGCCAGGTAAAAAAATTGATAATACCGGCAGCTGGCGGAGAAAACGGCTCTGTCCTACTTCTCCCCCGTCCCAGTTCTCCCCGCTCTCCCCTATAGTCATATCATTCAATGCACCATAACTAGAGGAATTGAAAAGCTGAGCCAAAAATAGACCGATGTAGTTTTTTCATCAACCGTCGCCCCAATGGGGGTGTTTGAACACCCCCTCGAGTTTTTCTGGCGGCACGAAACAACGGCGGCGCAATGCGCCGCCATACTTGGCACACCTTATCCTCAATCAATTTTCCAACTTAGCCTAAAATTTTAAGGTTGGGTCACCCCGGGTCAGGTCACCAGTGCAGGTCAAGTGAACTCACCTCCAAAAATGTTTAAGGTGGCATAAGTAAGAAATGGGGAATCTATTTGATTGAAAGTTATACCACGTAATGGGCCCACCGAGTGCTACAAAACATATACCAGGGTGTTTCATATCGATGACCTAAGGTCAATTACGGATCATGACTTCTTCTCTGGAAATACATGAAAAAACAGAAATTGGTTTGTAATTGTAGAGATACAGCTGATAATACCTTCTTATTCTGCAAATCGTAGTATCCTGGGCCCCTTGTCCAGGTTCATTCTGTAATATTTTACCCGTGACCTCTGAGAGGTCATCTGGGGCTACTTATCAGTTTTCAGACCTGGGTCAATAGCTTTGCATGGAATGATGACATTTATTTTTATATCACTGCATTTGGATTGCTGTTGCGAGTCGATTGATATGCATATTGACTATGCTAAGTTAAAAAGTGACGTTGACCTGAAATGCGTGCAGGCAAATTGTGAGTTTTGACTTAACCCTCGCCCCACCGGGGGGGCCATCGATGGCCCCCCTAAGGTTTTTCCGGGATAGCAAAAAAACGACGAGGCGCAGCACCGCAGTTGAGGGCTCTACCTCTCACGGCATCATTTTCCCATCATCCCTGAAATTTTTTACCCCGGGTCACCCAAGGTCAGGTCACCAGACGAGGTCAACTAAGGTCACCTCACTTCACTTTAGAGCTCTGTAAGAGCTACATTTCAAAGTCAATCGATTTGAAACTTCCTACACTTCATAACCCCTCCAGGGTCTACAAGGTGTATATCCGGGATTTTTCGATTTCGTGCCCTGAGGTCAGGTCACGAGGCGACCTCTCCCATTGGAAAAGCATAGGGAAAAGTTGTTTCATGATATAAAAGCCACAAAAATGATTGCAAATACTCAGACTGCTCAGAACAACGTTTTTGGACACCCTTTCACGGATCCCAGGGGTCATATTTGCCGTTTGACTTTTCCAAGGTCATCCAAGGTCACCAGAGGTCAAAAACAGTATTTTGGCAATAACTTTTGACCTAATTAAGCTAGAGCAGTGAAACAAACACAATCGTGTTTGTCTTGTCACTGGCTTTCATTTGATATACGGCAAGGTCACTTTGTGACCTTTCGTGACCTCAGGTCATATTAGGTCACAAGGTGACCTCTGGCGGTCAAACCACTGGCGGGAGGTCCTTACGTTCCACATAGCGGAAAAAGTACTGGCAATTTGCTATCAAATGTACTTTACCAGGCCTCAATAGCTCTAATGACATAAGAGTTATGCCCAGTTTGCTTAATCATTGCATATTTGAGTGAAAATAGCCGATCTTGACCTAATTTGACCTCTGGAGGTCAAACCATTGACCTGAGCACTAAAACATGCGAGGTAATTTCTTACTGAATTCACGCAAGCTTTCTATTTCACTTTTCAGATTTGCGCTAACGCCCATATTTTCGGAGTTAGAGGGGGGCATCGATGGCCCCCGGTGGGGCGAAGGTGGCGCCGGACCCCGGTGGGGCGCGGGTTAATATGGTCATATCATACATCGTTAAATTCGCCGTGGTGAGAGGGAAGCGAATGGTGGCTATAAAGTGAGTCTAATTTATATATATCAGATGCTAGAGCCCAAAAATACTAAAAATGTTATCCTCTTTGACCTGTCATAACCTCAATATTGATCTGATCCAAAAAGTGACTGATACCTATAGTTTCTTTATGAATGTGTATGAGCTATCCACCAGTCTTCGAGCTTTTCGCTGTCCCGCATAGGGGCCAAGTTCGAGCGGGGGTGTTAAAGCACCCACCACTAGGGCTAAGGTGGCTCGAAGGCTCACTGGGGCGCGGGTTAATTTGTATGGGCTATTCCACCACCATTTCCATTTTTCGCTACCGTTGTCAGATCCCGGAGCAACTTCTTTTAGAGGCCAAACCAATGTTTTGGGGAGCTAAATCAAGAAAAAAAATCATTCAAGCATAGTATTTCTTAGGCATCATTCGCTTCCTCTTTTCACGGCGAATCGGATGATGTATAACATCATCATACTAGGTCAAAACACGAGAATGACCTGAACTCAAGTCAGGTCAAGGTAACTTTTATGCCTAGAATGGTCAATATGCTTATCAATCGACTGGCAATAGCAATCAAAACGTAATGACATCAAAATAAAAGCTGTATCATCATTTCCTGCGAAGTTATTGACTTGAGTCGGAAAACTCCTTAAGTAGCCCCAGATGACCTCTAAGAGGTCACAGGTAAAAATTGCAGCATGAACCAAGAAAGGGAACCAGGATACTACGAATTAGAGAATATGGAGGTACTCTCAGCTGTATCTACACAAATAAAGCCATTTTGCGTTTCCCCATGAATTCAAATAGGAAGATCACGATCGGTACCTGACCCTAGGTCATCGATATGAAAAATTCCCGAATATGTTTTGCAGCACTTGGTAGGCCTATTATGTGTTATAAAATGCAATTCAATAGCCCCACCGGGGGCCATTAGTCGCCCTAAGGTTTTTTTCGGAAAAAGAGAAAAGCGACAAGACTGACAGCTCTAGCTCTCGCCCCATCATTTTCCCACCATCCCTGAAATTGTTTAACCCGGCTCAGGTAACCAAGGTCAGGTCACCAGACAAGGTCAACCAAGGTCACCTCACTTCAAATTTTGAGCTCTACCATAGCTATAGCTATAGCTATATAAATGGATACAATTCTAAGCCGATAAATTTTAACCCACGCCCCACCGGGGGGTCCGGCGCCACCTTCGCCCCACCGGGGCCATCAATGGCCCCTCTCTAACTCCGAAAATATGGGGGTTAGCGCAAAGTTAGAAAGCTCGCGTGAATTCAGTTAGAAATTACTTTGCATGTTTTAACACGCGCATTGACGGGGGGGCGGGTACCCGCCCCCTTGGGTTTTTCGGAGATAGTAGAAAAACGGCGGCGCGTAGCGCCGCCGTACTTAGTATACCTTTTCCCTCATCATTTTTACAACTTCTGTGAAAATTTTAAGGTTAGGTCATCTCAGGTCAGGTCACCAGTACAGGTCAAGTGACCCGACCTAAAAAAAAGTTTAAGATAGCATAAGTCGGAGCAGGGTGAACTTATCCGATTGAAAATCATATCACATAATGGCCCCACCGAGTTCTCTAAAATATGTTCCGGTATTTTTGATATCGATGACCTAAGGTCAGGTACGACGCATGACCTCTCCATTGGAAATACATGGGAAAAATGGTTTTTACGGAATAACTCAGTAACGGATGGTGATAGAGCATTTATTTTAGCTGCATTAGACTCGCCTGGGCCTTGCGGTTCTAATGATATACATTTTATATAAATTGACCCTGACCTGACCTCAGGTCAGGTCAAATCCTTGATTTGACCTAGCAAGGTCAAATTATATATCATTCGATTCGGCTTGCTAAGAGAATTCATATAGTTCAAGTCGTTTTGCTCTATCTTTACTTGTTCAGATGTAATGCCCAAAAAACTGAATTTTACATGTTATCCCTATGACGGACATGTTTTGACCTCTTGTGACCTTAAATGTGACCTGACAAAAAAATGGTTCCAATGTTTTCGATGGAGAAGTGGATGGGCAGCCCAACGCCGTTTACCGTTTTTCGCTACCTACCGTCGTTCTCGAGATCTTAGGGGGCGGGTACCCGCCCCCCCCGTCAATGCGAAGGTGGCTCAGACCCCCGTCAATGCGCGTGTTAAGCGCTCAGGTCAAAGGTTTGACCTCCAGAGGTCAGATTAGGTCCCGATAGGCCATTTTCACTCAAATATGCGATGCTTAACACGCGCATTGACGAGGGTCTGCTCCACCTTCGCTTTGACGGGGGCGGGTACCCGCCCCCCCTAAGATCTCGAGAACCACGGTAGGTAGCAAAAAAAACGGTGAACGGCGTTGGGTAGCCCATCCTCGTCTCCATCGAAAATATTTGAACTATTTTTTTGTCAGGTCACATTTAATACGCGCACTGGAGGGGGGCCTCGAAGGCCCCCCACCTGTTTTTCCAAGGTGGCCGAAGAACTGCTTGTAGCTGAAAAACGACACGCGGCCACATTTAGCAGAATTTAATCGCACGTCGATTGGTGAAGACTTTTTGAAAATCGGCCAAACATTTTTTTACATATAGGCTTTCAAAGACAGACCTGCATTTTGAGATCGCCGTAAACGCGCGGTCGGACCAGTTAGCTTGCATTGAAGACCGAGTGGTGACGTCATAATGTCATATAAGCGGGACTATATGTCAAGCCACTTCACATGAAAGTCAAGGTCAAGGTCAAAGGTCACAGGTCAAGGTCATATCTGCACTTTCAAGGTCACTGACCACTGTGCGTCCGGCCAAATGACGTTACCCCGTCTGACATATATTATGCTATGATATCATCGGTAGGGTACCCCAATACAAAGGTCAAGGTCAAAGGTCAACGTCAAAGGTCATTGGGAAAGGTCAACCTCATTTCCCGCCAAACAGTGGCTACAGTGTTAAAGTGTAAATTATAAGTAGTATACCATATGGTGACCTTAAAGGTCAATGACCTTGAATTATTTTGACCCAAAAGTTGTGGGGAAGCCTCTTTGAGACCTCTTCTCTATGAACCTTGTCCGCCTTTAGCTTATTCCCACCATTTTCCTGCATAATCACAGCATTTACCAACCGATCCCAGCATGGCCAATATTTGACCTCTACGACCTCGTTTGACCTTGAAGATATTGACCTAGGTCAATGAAAATTGGTCATCATGTATATCACCATAGCCCCCATCCACCTACCAAGTGGCCTTTTTCTATCCCTCTTAGTTTACGAGATCTTAGGGGGCCTACCAGGCCCCTCCAGTGCGCGTTAGTGCCAGACCCCCTCTAGTGCGGGTGTTAAGGTCACGAGAGGTCAAAACATGCCGTCATAGGGATAACATGTAAATTACGTATTTCGGCCATTACATCTGAACAAGTAAAGATAGAGCAAAACGACTGGAACTGTATGAATCCTCGCAGCAAGCCGAATCGAGTGATATATAATTTGACCTTGCTAGGTCAAATCAAGGACTTGACCTGACCTGAGGTCAGGTCAGGTTCAAATTATATAAAATGCATATCATTAGAACCGCAAAGCCCAGGCGAGTCTAATGCAGCTAACATAAATGCTCTATCACCATCCGTTACTGCGTTATTTAGTAAAAACCATTTTCCCATGCATATCCAATGGAGAGGTCATGACTCGTGCCTGACCTTAGGTCATCGATATAAAAATACCAGAACATATTTTAGAGAACTCGGTGGGGCCATTATGTGATATGAGTTTTAATTGTATAAGTTAACCCTTCTCCGACTTATGCTATCTTAAACTATTTTTAGGTCAGGTCACTTGAACTGTACTGGCGACCTGACTTGAGATGACCTAACCGTAAAATTTGCACAGAAGATGTAAAAATGATGAGGGAAAAGGTATGCCAAGTACGGCGGCGCTACGTGCCGCCGTTTTTCTACTATCTACGAAAAACCCGAGGGGGCGGGTACCCGCCCCTGTCAATGCGCGTGTTAAGAAAACTATGCATAACTTTTATCCTTCGCCCGGGTGGGGGTCTTTTAGACTCCCCCTCGAGTTTTTCCAAAGTGGCCAAAAACGGCAGCGCACAGCGCCGCCAAGCTTAATCTAGCTGTTTTTCATAATTTTTACATATTTCCTGAAAGATTTAGCTCAAGGTCATATCAGGTCAGGTCACCAGGCCAGGTGAAGTGACCTCATCTCAAAAATGCTTAGGAGTGCATAACTAAAAGAAGGGTTAATCGATCAAGTTGAAACTCATACCACATACTGGGCCCACCAGGAGCTACGACATATGTTCCGGGATTTTTTGTATTTGTTACCTAAGGTAATGTGCAGAGCATGACCTCCCCATTGTAAATAGATGGGGAAAATCACGAAATGAGCTTTTCTCAATAAAAAGGGGAAGTCCGTGCAAGAATACGCACTTAACTTTCTAAAGGCTTTCACATTTCTCATATAAGTCTAACAGCTAAAATTTTCATATGGTTGTTTAGCCTGAAGAATTGTCTATGTATGGTTCATGATTCAACTCGATGTCTCTGAAAGGAACTCACCACGAGCCCATCAAAAATAAAAGTCACGTGCGTACTCTTGCCGGAGTGGGACGGTAAGAGTACGCAAGAGAGGCGGCTGGAGTATGCATTGCTGCCCCGCTATGCTTTGGGTGCATAGGCCTTGTCGCGAAGTTTCTTTTGTCGCCAAATTAGCCGATTGTGGGATTTTATATCGTTCTGAATATTCAATAACTATGTTGCAACGTTTGGTTTTCCAAATATGAATTACGGACTCTGTCCCGAGCGAAAATTAAATTATCCTATCTCTTAACACGCGCACTGGAGGGGGCCTCCGGAGGCCCCCACCTGTTTTTCCGAGGTGACCGGAGAACCGCTTGTAGCCAAAAATGACACGTGGCCACATTTAATAGAATTTAATAGCGCGTCGATTTGTGAAGACTTTTTGAAAATCGGCCGAAAACGTTTTGACTTATAGTTTTTCAAAGTCAGACCTGCATTTTGAGATCGCCGTAAACGCGCGGTCGGACCAGTTAGCTTGCATTGAAGACCGAGTGGTGACGTCATAACGTCATATAAGCGGGACTATATGTCAAGGTCACTTCACATGAAAGTCAAGGTCAAGGTCAAAGGTCACAGGTCAAGGTCATATCTGCACTTTCAAGGTCACTAATCACTGTGCGTCCGGCCAAATGACGTTACCCGGTCTGAGATATATTATGCTATGACGTCATCGGTAGGGTACCCCAATACAAAGGTCAAGGTCAAAGGTCAAGGTCAGAGGTCATTGGGAAAGGTCAATCCTCATTTCCCACCAAACAGTGGCTACAGTGTTAGTCAACGTGTAAATAATAAGTAGTATACCATATGGTGACCTTAAAGGTCAATGACCTTGAATGAACTTGACCCAAATGTTGTGGGGAAGCCTCTTCGAGACCTCTTCTATATGAACCTTGTCAGATTTTAGCTTATTCCCGCCATTTTCCCGCATAATTATAGCATTTACCAATCGATCCCCAGCATGGCCAATATTTAACCTTTACGACCTCGTTTGACCTTGAAGATATTGACGTAGGTCAATAAAAATCGGTCACCATGTAGATCACCATAGCCCCCACCCAACTACTAAGCGGTGCTTTTCTAACCATCTTAGTTTCCAAGATCGTAGGAGGGCCTACCAGGCCCCCTCCAGTGCGCGTTAGTGCCAGACCCCCCTCCAGTGCGGGTGTTAAGCATGCGCACTCTTGCCCAATGGTCTACTGCGTACTCTTGCCAGACATGCTCCCTTGGGAAGAAAGTCTTCATAAACATGTTGGCAGGCGTTTTCGCGTGAGCTCCGGTCCTGGAGCACACTCCAAGCTCAGCTTTCTTACTGATGGAAGACCACAATACAATAGTTTTGATAATAGAAGCATGGTCTACAAGTTTACCCAGTTAACCCTCGCACCACCGGGGGGCATCGATGGCCCCCTAAGGTTTTTCCGAGATAGCAAAAAAAAAAACGAAGAGACGCAGCACCGCGGTTGAGGGCTCTACCTCTCACTGCATCATTTTGCCACCATCCCTGAACTCTTTTACCCCGAGTCACCCAAGGTCAGGTCACCAGACGAGGTCAACCAAGGTCACCTCACCTCAACTTTAGAGCTCTGTAAGAGCTACGATTCAAAGTGGATCGATTTGAAACTTCCTACACTTTATGGCCGCTCCGGGGTCTACAAGATGTATATCTGGGATTTTTTCGATTTCGTGCCCTGAGGTCAGGTCACGAGGTGACCCTCTCCCATTGACAAAGCATGGGGAAAAGCTGTCTTATGATCTAAAAGTCACAAAAGCGATTGAAAATGCTCAGCTTGATCAGAAAAGCGTTCTTGGACACCTTTTCACGGATTCCAGGGGCCATATTTGCCCTTTGACTTCTCCAAGGTCATCCAAGGTCACCAGGGGTCAAAACAGTATTTTGACAATAACTTTTGACCTGTATAAGCTAGAGCGCTGAAAAACACCATCGTGTTTGTCTTGTCACTGGCTTTCATTTGATAATTTGACCTAATTTGACCTTTCGTGACCTCAGGTCATATTAGGTCACGATGTGACCTCTAGAGGTCAAAACACTGGCGGGAGGTCTTTACCTTTCACATAGGAGAAAAAGTACTGACAATTTCCTATCAAATGTACTTTACCAGACCTCAATAGCTCTAATGGCATAACAGTTATGCCCAGTTTCCTTAAGCATTGCATATTTGAGTGAAAATAGCCGATCTTGACCTAATTTGACCTCTGGAGGTCAAACCATTGACCTGAGCACTAAAACATGTAAAGTAATTTCTTACTGAATTAACGCGAGCTTTCTATTGCACTTTGCAGATTTGCGCTAACGCCCATACTTTCGGAGTTAAAGGGGGGCCATCGATAGCCCCCGGTGGGGCGAAGGTGGCGCTGGACCCCCGGTGGGGCGCGAGTTAAGAAATATTACTTCAGGGGTGCCCAGAAACGTATTTTGATCTGTACTCCTGCGGGAAAAACGGGAGCACGTTGAATTTTGGTGTGCAGCCTAGGCACTGACCTTGCTTTATTATACCAGGGTATCCACCATCTTAGTGGTTGCTAAGTAACCAAAACAGCTGCTGCGTACTCTTATCTCCTGCGTACTCTTACCCGCCCTTACCTTATGAATGGAGTCAACTTCAAACATCGGTTACGACTTGCTTTTAGCCCATTTCTGAAGTTGATGACAAACATTTTGACTTGTGACCTTTAAAAGCTCACCTTTGGTCAAATAAACATTTTTTGGTGTTTTACTCCATAAATTTTGAATACAATAAGATAAAACTTTTATTTTGTCACCAAAATGTTTGTATAGTCACTTCAAGTCAAATGATATGCATCATGACTATACCAGGTCAAGTTGGGTCAGAACGTTGACCTGGTCCAGGTCAAATTCTTAAATTTGACCTGGCATAGCATTATTATATATCATTCGATTCGTATTGACAAGAGGATTGCAATGGTACATCAACTATTGCTGTATCTTCTTTGGTTTGGAAGTTATTAGCGAAAAGAAACGCCCTTATGCATAGGTGGCTATGAACATTCCCAAGAATATACCCAATATTCAGTGAGCTGTAGCTCCCTAGACTTTGATCTAACCCAAACATAATTGCCATTAAATGAAAGAGACGCTCAAGAGCTTTTTTTTGCAAAAAAAAGCTGATAAAAAATGTTTCTTGCTATCATAGTTTCTGAGATATATGACAAATTCTTAGTACACCTCATATTAGCGATTTTGACCTCTTTTAACCTCTGGTTACCTTGATATTGACCTGACGAGAAAAATGACCTAGATATTTTCGATATCACTTTTGAAGAGCTTTTGATTGCCGTTTTGTGCTTTTTCTAGTTTTTCTAGTTTCTCTTAGTTTTTGAGATCGTGGGGGTCTTTTTAGCCCCCACTAGGGCGAAGGTGGCTCGTACCCGCCACCGGGGCAAGCGTTATGCTATTAGAGCTATTGAGGTCTGGTAAAATACATTTAATAGGAAAATTCCAGATCATTTCCGCTCATTGGAATGTAATGACCTCCCGCCAGTGGTTTGACCTCCAGAGGTCACCTCGTGACCTAATATTACCTGAGGTCACGAAAGGTCAGAAGGTAACGTTGCCGTATATCAAATGAAAGCCAGTGACGAGACATACGCGGTGATGTTTGATTCAGTGCTCTAGCTTAATTAGGTAAAATGTTATTGCAAACATATTGTTTTGACCCTGGTGACCCTGGATGTCTTTGGAGAGGTCAAAGTGGAAATATAACCCTTGTGATTCGTAAAAGGGTGTCCAAGAAACGCTTTTCTGAGTAAGCTGAGCATTTGCAATGGTTAATATGACTTTTAGATCATAGGACAGCTTTTCCCCATGATTTTTCAATAGGAGAGGTTACTTCGTGACCTGGCCTCAGGTCACGCAATCGAAAAATCCCGGATATACACCTTGTAGACCCTGAAGGGGTCATGAACTGTAGGAAGTTTCAAATCGATCGACTCAAATGTAGCTCTCATAGAGCTCAAAAGTTGAAGTGAGGTGACCTTGGTTGACCTTGCCTGGTGACTTGACCTTGGTTGACCCGAGAAAAAAGCAGGAATGGTTGGAATGATGTGGTAAGAGACAAAGCCCTCAACCGCGGCGTTGCGCTGCGTCGTTTTTCTGCTATTTCGAAAAAAATCAGGGCGGCCATCGATGGCCCCGGTGGGGTGAGATTTAAGCTGCTTACACTTAATGACCTCTCTAGGTTCTACAAAATTCATTTCCGGTATTTTTCGATTTTATGACCTAAGGTCAGGTCATGAGGTAATATCTCCCATTGAAAAGCATGGGAAAAACATATGATCTAAAAGTCACAAAAATGATTGCAAATGCTCAGATTGCTCCGAAGAGCGTTATTGGACTCCTTTTCACGGATCCCAGGGGCGATATTTGCCCTTTAACCTATTTAAGGTCATTGAAGGTCACCAGGGAACAAAAATAGTATTTTGACGACAGCTGGTTGACCTAACCTAGCTAGAGCGCTGAATCGAATGCAATCGTGTATGTATTGTCACTGGCTTTCATGTGATATACGTGACCTCAGGTCATATTAGCTCACGAGGCGAACTCTGGAGGTCAAACCACTGGCGGGAGGTCATATTGTTTCACACATAGGGGGAGCAGGTCTGACATTTTCCTATCAAGTTTACTTTACCAGATCTCAATAGCTGTAATGACATAAGAATTATGCCCAGTTTTCTTAACACGCGCCCCGCTGGGTGGGGGCCAAATTCGCCCATCCTCCTGGTTTTCCCCAGATAGCTAAAAAAGAAGAGACACAGAACAACAAAACTTACAGTACCTTATTCCTGATCAATTTTACACATCTGACAAAATTTGTTAAGGTAAGGTCAGGTCAGGTCAAGGAGCTATTCAAGGTCAAGTAATCCGACCTCAAACCCTAAAATCACGAGTGTGAAGTGGCGCCCAGGGAACATCAGCGAACCGATCAGTTTGAAACTTCCACAAAATGGTAAGGTCATTAGGGTCTAAAAATCTGCTGTCTCAGAATTTTGATATTGTTTACCTAAGGTGGGGTCAATTTTTGGTCACCCCATTATAAGTCTATGGTGAAAATAGAATGGACTCGTTTTCAGTAAATACTGAATAGATACAGCTAAAAATCCTCAAACCATCTATTCTTACCACAATATTGTCCATAAAGTTCATTTTTTCAGCGTCTGACCCCTCAAAGGTCATATCAGGTCAGGGGAGCAAAGAGTGATTGTATTGTCAGTAAGTTCTCACTGAATTGAGATAAAGCTCCCATTTTGCTTGCATTGTGCTTATATTGTCACGGGGAGTCGATTGATATGCAACATGACCATTGCAGGTCGCTCTGTGACCCTGACCTAGCTCGAGGTCAGGGCATTTTCACTATTTGACCTAGCAAGGTCACATTATACATCATTCGATTCACCGCGATGAGAGGAATCCAATGATGCAGAAATATTTCCTCTAACTCTCCTGAGGGCAGATCTAGAGACTCAAGAGAGAGAAACGTACACTTCTCTGTTGTAAGCCTATGGAACATTCTTTGACCTATGCTGACCTCAATATTGACCTGACATAAAAATTATTGCATAAAATCTTTTCGTCTTGTCAAGAGCTTTCGAAGGCCGTCCGTAATTTTCCTTTAGCTTTCGTGGGGAACGAGATACGGAGGGGGGGAAACGCCCCCAGTGGGGTGCGTCATGCCAGGGACCCCAGCGGAGCGCGTGTTAACCCTTGCCCCGGTGGCGGATACGAGCTACCTTCGCCCCGGTGGGGAAGCTAAAAAAGACCCCCACGATATCAAAAACTAAGAAAGCTAGAAAAAAGCGCAATACGGCAATCGAAAGCTCTTCAAAAATTATATCGAAAATACTTCGGTCGTTTTTCTTGTCTAGTCAATATCAAGGTCACCAGAGGTCAAAATAGGTCAGAATCGCTAATATGAGGTGTACTAAGAAAACCTCATATATCTCAGACGCTATGATAGCTAGAAACATTTTTTAACACCATTCGAAAGCTCTTGAGTTGCTCTTTCATTACAGTAGCATTCATTTTCGTCTCAGGTCAAAGCCTAAGGAGCTTCAGGTCACTGAATATCGGGCATATTCTTGGGAATGTCCATAGATACCCATGCAAAAGGGCGTTTCCTTTTTCGCTAATAACTTTCAAACCAAACAAAGATACAGCCATAGTTGATGCACCATTGCAATCCTCTCGTCAATACGAATCGAATGATATATGATATTGCTATGGCAGGTCAAATTTAAGAATTTGACCTGACCCAGGTCAACGGTCTGACTTAAATTGACCTGGTATAGTCATGATGTATATCATTTGACTTGCAGTGACTACACAAACACTTTGGTGACAAAATAAAAGTTCTATCTTAGTTTATTCCAAATTTATAGAGTAAAACACCAAAAAATGTTTATTTGACCTAAGGTGACCTTTAAAGGTGACAAGTCAAAATGTTTGGCATCAACTTCAGAAATGGGCTAAAAGCAAGTCGTAACCGATGTTTGAAGTTTATCCAACCATACCTACTGAGAAAAACTCATTTCGTGATTTTCCCCATGTATTTACAATGGGGGGGGTTATGCTCTGCACATGACCTTAGGTCACCAATATCGAAAATCCCGGAACAAATGTAGCTCCTGGTGGGGCCAATATGTGGTATGAGTTTCAACTTGATCAATAAACCCCTCTTTTAGTTATGCGGCCCTAGCATTTTTTTAGGTGAGGTCACTTCACCTGGCCTGGTGACCTGACCTGATATGACCTTGAGCTAAAATTTTCAGGAAAGATGTAAAAATGATGGAGGAACAGCTAGACTAAGTTTGGTGGCGCTGCACTCCGCCGTTTTCTTATCACTTTGGAAAAACCCGAGGGGGGTCTAAAAGACCCCCCACCCGTGCGAAGGTTAACCCTCGCCCCACCGGGGGGGCCATCGATGGCCCCCTAAGGTTTTTCCGGGATAGCAGAAAAACGACGAGGCGCAGCGCCGCGGTTGAGGGCTCTACCTCTCACTGCATCATTTTCCCATCATCCCTGAAATTTTTTACCCCGGGTCACCCAAAGTCAGGTCAACAGACGAGGTCAACCAAGGTCACCTCACTTCACCTTTAGAGCTCTGTAAGAGCTACATTTCAAAGTCGATCGATTTGAAACTTCCTACACTTCATAACCTCTCCAGGGTCTACAAGGTGTATATCCGGGATTTTTCGATTTCGTGCCCTGAGGTCAGGTCACGAGGCGACCTCTCCCATTGGAAAAGCATGGGGAAAAGTTGTTTCATGATATAAAAGCCACAAAAATGATTGCAAATACTCAGACTGCTCAGAACAACGTTTTTGAGACTCTTTCACGGATCCCAGGGGTCATATTTGCCCTTTGACTTTTCCAAGGTCATTCAAGGTCACCAGAGGTCAAAAACAGTATTTTAACAATAACTTTTGACCTAATTGAGCTAGAGCGGTGAAACAAACACCATCGTGTTTGTCTTGTCACTGGCTTTCATTTGATATACGGCAAGGTCACTTTTTGACCTTTCGTGACCTCAGGTCATATTAGGTCACGAGGTGACCTCTGGCGGTCAAACCACTGGCGGGAGGTCTTTACGTTCCACATAGCGGAAAAAGTACTGGCAATTTGCTATCAAATGTACTTTACCAGGCCTCAATAGCTCTAATGACATAAGAGTTATGCCCAGTTTGCTTAATCATTGCATATTTGAGTGAAAATAGCCGATCTTGACCTAATTTGACCTCTGGAGGTCAAACCATTGACCTGAGGACTAAAACATGCGAAGTAATTTCTTACTGAATTCACGCGAGCTTTCTATTGCACTTTGCAGATTTGCGCTAACGCCCATATTTTCGGAGTTAGAGGGGGGGCCATCGATGGCCCCCCGGTGGGCGAAGGTGGCGCCGGACCCCCGGTGGGGCGTGGGTTAACACGCGCATTGACGGGGGGCGGGTACTCGCCCCCCTTGGGTTTTTCGGAGATAGCATAAAAAGGGTGGTGCGTAGCGCCGTCGTACTTTGCATACCTTTTCCCTCATCATTTTTACAGCTTTTGTCATCATTTTAAGGTTAGGTCATCTCAGGTCAGGTCACCAGTACAGGTCAAGTGACCCGACCTCAAAAAAAGTTTAAGATAGCATAAGTCGGAGCAGAGTGAACTTATCCGATTCGTTAGGTAACGAAACGCTCATTGGCCTTGACACTAGCGGGGCTAGCCACCTGGTGGCAGGATACCGAAGCAGCTGAGCGACCGAGACGCTAGTTCAGCAACTGGCCGCTAGAGGGGAAGCTGGCTGTTTTAGCTCTGCCAGGATTACTGCCTTAGGATTATGGGATTATTCTGGCCATTTTTACCTACGTGTGAAAGCCAGCCGCACATGACTGAATTCGTCATGAGAGTCGTCTGGGAGGAGATAGAGGGCGTGGAGGCATTGAATCCATTACATCTAGGAATGTATGTTATTTCCGCTAAGACTCTTCGAATTGGGGTCCGTATTAGCCTCTGACCTTGTGGTAAAGGCAAAACTTCACATTTTCTGTCTTTGGTTCGTATTTGTTTTGTCCTTTTCTTTCGCTTTTGTCTGTACTCGTCATGTTCTCTTGAAACCTGTTCTGATAAGGTCAGTTGTGTCAAGCTAGAGCGCTAAAATAAACGTCACTGTAAAAGTCTTATGATCTCATGTCATATTAGGTCACGAGGTAGCCTCAGGGGGTCAAACCACTATCAGAATGTCATTATGTTTCACATAGCGGAGAAAATTATGACATTTTCCCATTAAATGGAGATACGCGAAAACAAATTTATTGGCTCCAGGGGTCGAAAAACTGACCATTTTGGCATTCTAAATGGTGACAGCCCAAGGTGGACAAGGTGACAAAAATTAGCTGATATGTTTGCTCCAGACGAATAATGGAACAAATAGCCAAAATTTGCACATGCAATTTAAACTCGCAATGTTTTTCAACAACTAAGATGGTCCAGGAGTATCCCTTGGTATCCCAATAACTCAAAACGTGCCACGTTTTGCAGCCTGGGCTGGTGACACATTTATGGTTAAGCATTTTTAATGGTGACAATCTGAACACTTTTTGGCCCCTGATTGGCTAGATCAAAAGGTCACAAAAAGTTGTTTCAGAAGTCCTATTCCAATTTTTACGAATTCGGCCTGCAAATGCCTTAAAATTCCTTTCAAAGTCAACATTTCTAGACGACTTTACCGTTACACCTCTTATCAGTTAACCCGCGCCCCACCGAAGTCCGGCGCCACCTTCGCCCCACCGGGGGGCCATCGATGGCCCCCTCTAACTCCGAAAATATGGACGTTAGCGCAAATCTGCAAAGTGCAATAGAAAGCTCGCGTGAATTCAGTAAGAAATTACTTCGCATGTTTTAGTGCTCAGGTCAATGGTTTGACCTCCAGAGGTCAAATTAGGTCGAGATCGGCTATTTTCACCCAAATATGCAATGATTAAGCAAACTGGGCATAACTCTTATGTCATTAGAGCTATTGAGGCCTGGTAAAGTACATTTGATAGCAAATTGCCAGTACTTGTTCCGCTATGTGGAACGTAAAGACCTCCCGCCAGTAGTTTGACCGCCAGAGGTCACCTCGTGACCTAATATGACCTGAGGTCACGAAAGGTCAAAAAGTGACCTTGCCGTATATCAAATGAAAGCCAGTGACAAGACAAACACGATGGTGTTTTTTCACTGCTTTAGCTCAATTAGGTCAAAAGTTATTGTCAAAATACTGTTTTTGACCTCTGGTGACCTTGGATGACCTTGGAAAAGTCAAAGGGCAAATATGACCCCTGGGATCCGTGAAAGGGTGTCCAAAAACGTTGTTCTGAGCAGTCTGAGTATTTGCAATCATTTTTGTGGCTTTTATATCATGAAATAGCTTTTTCCTATGCTTTTCCAATGGGAGAGGTCGCCTCGTGACCTGACCTCAGGGCACGAAATCGAAAAATCCCGGATATACACCTTGTAGACCCTGGAGGGGTCATGAAGTGTAGGAAGTTTCAAATCGATCGACTTTGAAATGTAGCTCTTACAGAGCTCTAAAGGTGAAGTGAGGTGACCTTGGTTGACCTCGTCTGGTGACCTGACCTTGGGTGACCCGGGGTAAAAAATTTCAGGGATGATGGGAAAATGATGCAGTGAGAGGTAGAGCCCTCAACCGCGGTGCTGCGCCTCGTCGTTTTTCTGCTATCCCGGAAAAACCTTAGGGGGGCCATCGATGGCCCCCGGTGGAGCGAGGGTTAATGTGACGTATCCACGGCTAAGGCTATCAATTTCTCTAAGAATTAGGTTATATCTATCCTAATTAGTGATGTAGAAGTTTAGACTACTATAGAAAAAATTACTTAACCCTCGCCTCACCGGGGGGGCCATCGATGGCCCCCTAAGGTTTTTCCGGGATAGCCGAAAAACGACGAGGCGCAGCACCGCGGTTGAGGGCTCTACCTCTCATTGCAACATTTTCCCATCATCCCTGAAATTTTTTACCCCGGGTCACCCAAGGTCAGGTCACCAGACGAGGTCAACCAAGGTCACCTCACTTCACCTTTAGAGCTCTGTAAGAGCTACATTTCAAACTCGATCGATTTGAAACTTCCTACACTTTATGACCCCTCCAGGGTCTACAAGGTGTATATCCGGGATTTTTCGATTTCGTGCCCTGAGGTCAGGTCACGAGGCGACCTCTCCCATTGGAAAAGCATGGGGAAAAGCTATTTCATGATATAAAAGCCAAAAAAATGATTGCAAATACTCAGACTGCTCAGAACAACGTTTTTGGACACCCTTTCACGGATCCCAGGGGTCATATTTGCCCTTTGACCTTTGCAAGGTCATCCAAGGTCACCAGAGGTCAAAAACAGTATTTTGACAATAACTTTTGACCTAATTGAGCTAGAGCGGTGAAACTAACACCATCGTGTTTGTCTTGTCACTGGCTTTCATTTGATATACGGCAGTGTCACTTTTTGACCTTTCGTGACCTCAGGTCATATTAGGTCACGAGGTGACCTCTGGCGGTCAAACCACTGGCGGGAGGTCTTTACGTTCCACATAGCGGAAAAAGTACTGGCAATTTGCTATCAAATGTACTTTACCAGGCCTCAATAGCTCTAATGACATAAGAGTTATGCCCAGTTTGCTTAATCATTGCATATTTGAGTGAAAATAGCCGATCTTGACCTAATTTGACCTCTGGAGGTCAAACCATTGACCTGAGCACTAAAACATGCGAAGTAATTTCTTACTGAATTCACGCGAGCTTTCTATTGCACTTTGCAGATTTGCGCTAACGCCCATATTTTCGGAGTTAGAGGGGGGCCATCGATGGCCCCCGGTGGGGCGAAGGTGGCGCCGGACCCCCGGTGGGGCGCGGGTTAATCATTGCATATTTGAGTGAAAATAGCCGATCTTGACCTAATTTGACCTCTGGAGGTCAAACCATTGACCTGAGCACTAAAACATGCGAAGTAATTTCTTACTGAATTCACGCGAGCTTTCTGTTGCACTTTGCAGATTTGCGCTAACGCCCATATTTTCGGAGTTAGAGGGGGGGCCATCGATGGCCCCCGGTGGGGCGAAGGTGGCGCCGGACCCCCGGTGGGGCGCGGGTTAAGAAAAACTATTCCAAACCCCTTTTGAAACAGAAATATAGGGCTTAAAAGAAATCAAAATTAACTAATGAGAAGCCTAGGATTCTCATACCGGGGTCACGTGACCTATCTGACGCAAAAGTTTCGTCATTCTGGGGCTGAAGCAGAAAACGACTCAAGACCCGAGGTACGAAATGGCTGAAGATTTGAGTAAGTAATTGTATTTTTTCCGTTTCTAGGGCAAACTAATTCATTTTTTAGTTTGTAAAGGCTTTGTAAAATTAATTCACATACAAATACAGGAGAGACATTTGTATTACAAGAAAACATTACTTTTCAACTTTAAATAGTTTTCGAAAAATAAGTGATGGATGAAGGTTTCAGCATTTTATCGGAACTGTTAACTTATTTCGATAATAAGTGTGTGGCCTCCCAAAATTGTGTCGAATATTTAAAAATAATTGACAGTTTCCTAATCAGAATTTTTCAAATAGCAAGAAACCACAATCATAATTTTTTCGCGTATCTTCCTTTAAATTTACTTTACTAGATTGCAATGACTCTAACGGCATGAGAGCTGTGCCTAGTCTGCTAAAGCATTGCATATTTTAGTGGAAATGGCCTATCGTAACCTAACTTGACGTCTGGAGGTCAAACATTTGGCCTGAGCGCTTAAACATGCGAAGTAATTTCTTACTGGATTTACACGAGCTTTTCAGTGCACTTTGCAGATTTGCGTTAACCCCCATATATTCGGAGTTACAGGAGGGCATCAATGGCCCCCGGTCGGGCGAAGTTGGCGCCGGACCACTGGTGGGGCGTGGGTTAAAGCTAGCCTTTACGTATATGGAAATTTGCAGCGTGGCTAAAATAACAGCTTTATGGCACATTTCGGGAAATTAAATACTGCTGTGTATTAGTTCGAACACTTTCACACATATGGTGGCTTTTCAAGCGCCGTCGTAATGAACGTGAAGTGATGAAGACTATGAAAGGAGACGGTGTGCATGATATTAAACCTGACTACCTCAATTCACTCTGGTAATCAGACTTAAAGTTATTGAATCTCAGTCGTTTTGGGCACGAATAAATGATACTCTGCGGGAAATGATTACCAATTCTTTCCCGGTGTCGAATTCACGAACTCTTTAATCAGGAAATTTCCAAGAAAATGAAAAGAAAAATTAATCAAAATACAAGGAATATGGGAGTGCGTCCCGGATATAACGTATATTCCGCGGACAGATCCTGTTGAATTCACCACAGTTCTTTATCACCCTTGCTATGTTGTAAGTGAGCAAATTACCAAGAAAATAGGCACCCTAGATATCTATCGCCTTGGCTCACCCTGTTGTTATTTTCAACTTGTCATACTTCTTTTTATTTTTGGGATTATGTTCATCAATTTCTGTCATTGCCCTTGTTTGTCTAGTTTTCCCACGAAATGTTAAAAACGAAAAGTTATTTATTTCAGAATAGTTAGGAAGGTAGTTATTGGGGTTACGCCTATATATTTAAAACTAGCTGAAGTGCCAAGTTCCCTGTTTGATTTGCTCTTATCGATGATACAACTAGATTAATTTTTGCCTCCTTTCTTTCAGTATTGGTTCCAGATCGACATGTTTCAATTTGTTTTTTTTTGGTACGCAATGGGCGTAGATACATTTGTTCCGAGACATATAATTTTCGAAAATAGTGTTTGGGCCTAGGATCTCGAGCAATATATCTGGATTGTATTCTAAAATCTAAGAAATGTTAAGGAAAAAAGGACGCTCAATAAAAGGACATAGAACTGTGCCCCAGTTGCTATATAACACCTATTCCGTGGACGGTCCTGCTGATGAAGCCGCTGACTTACCCCTCCCTAGCCATTGGTTGGAGATCCCAGGAGATTGGGGAGGTCAGTACTCCCTTCGACTTTGGGTCTCTGATAGGCTTTGTACGGGGCTTGTATTGCTGCGCCAGCGTTAAGCCATCCAGGACCACCACACATTCACATTGGTGCCCCTGAGCTAGTACCTATTTTGTGCCCTTTAAAGGGAGATACGCAAAAAATATTATTGTGGTTTCTTGCTATTTGAAAAATCCGGATTACGAAACTGTCAATTATTTTTGTATCTGCGGCAAAATTTTGGGAGGCCACTCACTTATTATCGAAATAGGTTAATAATCCCGATAAAATGCTAAAACCTTCACCCATCACTTACTTTTCGAAAACTATCTAAAGTTAAAAAGTAATGTTTTTTTGTAATAAAAATGTATATTCTCATGTATTGGTATTTGAATTAACTTTAAAAAGTCTTTGAAAATACAAAATGAATTAATACGCCCTAAAAAACGGAAAAAACATAATTACTCACGTCTTCAGCCGTTTCGTACCTCGGGTCTTGAGTAGTTTTCTGCTTCTACCCCAAGATGACGAAACTTTTGCGTCAGAAAGGTCACGTGACCCCCTATGAGGTGACTGTACCCCCCCCCATGAGGTGACTGTACGTTCTGATCGGTCAATTGTGATTTCTTAAAATTCCTATATTTTTGTTTTAATATTATTTTTGGCTGTAACTTTTTTAAAATAACTTTTCATTTAATAGTTTTAAACTTTCATGTCACTGCTTAGGAAAAATGGGACCGGTTTCTTAGAGAAATTGATAGCCGTAGCCGGGGGTAGGTCATTTACATCGATAAGAGGTGTACCGGTAAAGTCGTCTAGAAATGTTGACTTTGAGAGAAACTTTAAGACATTTGCAAGTCGAATTCGCAAAAATGATAATGGGACTTCTGAAACAACTTTTTGTGACCTTTTGATCTAGCCAATAATTTTTTTGCGTATCTCCCTTGAAGCTGATCTGGGCCTCTTGAGTTGAGGAATTTCATCAGCAGCTCTAGGGCCCTGAGCTTAGCTGGTCACACTGAGGCTGATGAGGGCCCCTGGGCTGGTATGGGGCTCCTGGCCTGATTAAGTGCCTCCTGACTTGATCTGGTATCCCCGAGTTGATATGGTCCCCGAGCTGGTCGGGGTGCTGCCTAAGCACCCCTGATTATATAAATTGCTAATTATACTGATGGATTCTGGGGAGGGATGTGCTAAAAAGGCATGTGCCCCTGAGCTCAGAGAGCAGTCCCCTAAACCAGGATTTCTACTAATTAATCTAAATGAAGAACTAGTTTTTCACAATTTTCAGCCCTGTCACACCATCCCCACAAAACCACCAGCCTCTTTACCTTTTTTACTCTAACTGGGACTGATCCTCGAAAATATGGAACTTGATAAACGCGTTAAAAAGATATCTCTCAAATTATTCCGGCAGCAAAAATGGTCCAATGCCACTTTGCCACTCCTCCTCCTACACCCCTTGAGGGAGCCGCGGAACTTAATCCGCGTTCAACCAGGGCTCACTCGTCACGACAAAACCAGTGGACATAACAAGTGAATTTTCGACTCCAATATATCTTAGCTTGCACATAGTGAGATATCACAGGCTCCGCTGATTTCTCTGATGTTAAGTACTTCCATGAGTTGACTGACTTGTCCTTAAATCTATCCAAAACAGTCATGTTTTGACTACTTTGATGAGATTGCGGTGAAATTTTCTTTTTCCGGTTTTAATCGAGCTTCCCTTCTCCACTAATGTTTGATTTGCATTTTTCTCGTACCAAAGGTACCCAAAAGTTAATATAATTTAAGATATAGTAAGTTTTTTAGGTTACGTTAAAAAGCCACCTTTTACTCCTGGCGTGCCCCTCAAAGGTGATGTGCCCCCCCATTCGGAAGTTCTGGCTGCGCCCCTGCTTGTCACCGAATAGTGCTGACGGACCCAGGCCCCAAGTTCGGAACGGTGGGGGGAGGGGGGGCAGCTAAGTCAACACTCTGGAGATAAAGCCTGACGCGGCTGCCCTGGAAGAATCTCTGTTAGTCTATGGAAACGTGCTACTTTCAGGAGTGGGACCTAAGCTATACTTCCACCACTGCCTGAGGCAGTGATCACGGTCACGAGTCACGGTCAGAGTTCACCCACCTCCCAAAATGGTATTGTATTAAAAAAACTCACATATTCCCTGGCACTCTCGCATAAAGTGGGGAAAGCAAATTTCTTCCTGCCCATACCTTGAATGAAAATGTAAGGAATCAACACGGGGAAATAACATCTTGGTATAACGCTTATGTCATGGAGCGTCGGCGTTACTAAAAAGAACTATTATATTTCACAAGCTAATAGGAGGGGATCAGGATAGATGGTGAGACCTCTAAGATTAAGATACAATACATTGCTTTACTCTTCAATTCAATACTTATTTTCAGATCACGTCTTTTCTGGTGTACGCATTGATCCTAGGGTCTACCCGTGAAGTGGTGTATTTACTCTGGTTCATTGCGGATTTCTCTCATGGCTACGGAGCGCTGCCAGCCCGACCTCAACAAAAGAGGAGGGTACACCCAGTCATCCATCAATTACGCCCGCCGTGAAATACCGCTGTGCGGGGCGCGAGAGGGATAGGGCTCGTAATAGCCATGACACTTCCTTACGCTCAACACAATGCGCCCGTATTGCCCGTGGAGGCGAATTTCGACGAAGGGATGAAAAGGTATGCTTATGCGGTAACACAAGTGTTTGAATAAGGTGGCCACAGCAACAACATGTCAGGGTATCACTCAACCCTCTAACAAAAAGCTTTAGCCGGCTGATACTAAGTCGTCACCCGATACGTGCGCCGGCGACAGTCCTGATACGTGCCGGACACGACAGTGGAGCCAACCGTACAATGGCTCCGCGGTGGGTGGGGTGGAGGGGACCATCACTCAGCGCTGCCGGGATGCTTACCGAAGGGTTGGCTACAATGTACAATGCCAATTCACCGAGATAAATCAAACAGCTCCTGACAGTTTCGTGAAAGACGATTGCCAAAGATGGCACCTTTGTGTCAAAAACAGGCGTGCGTCTAAGCCTTACCTACGTCCGTCCTGGGAGGAAGCCGGAGTCACAGCACATTCACTCATACAGTGATCACGTACAATATAATGATGGGCCCATTTATAACTGAAACTGATAGTCTCTCCGCCATCCGTAATGCCGCCCCTGCCCATAGCGTGCGTTCCCATTGTGTAAAGAACCGGTCATATATAATCTACATTATACACTTCTCGCAATATAATTATAAACTGCTGTGATTACCTGGAAAGTGAATATTTGTAAATATTTCTTAGCATTTTGGTTACTGTCTTTACAACGACTGTTTCATTCACTTACGACCCAAGTGCCGCTTCCACCGATTTCGGGTGCCGAAGACGAACGAAAATTGGCGACACCTTGGATACGAACAGTGAATGCTAGACCAAAGCTCGAAGGAAAAACCATTTGAAGCTGGCCTTTTTTATTTTGTGCCACCCCTAGTTTTGAGTAAGCTTTCCCCGGCATACCATTGGGCGTCTCACTTGAACATGGACCACCTTCATCGATTTTTGCTTGCCCTCTTGTTTGTGATTGGGTGCCTATATTTCATGATTGACCGCCCTTTTTTCAGTACTGGAGCACCCCACTGTAACATGCAACACAAACCCCCTTTCAAGGGGCCCGACCCCAACTCAGGGGGTATAAGATCAGCCGAGGGGCCCGTAACAGTTAAGAGGTTTCGAACCAGATAAGGGGTCATTGACGGCTAATGGAGCCCTAGTGCCAAAACCTGGGTTTCAAGATAAGCATGGGAGCCCTTGCCATCTAGAAGGGACCCAGATAAGCTCAGGGGCTTAGAACCAGCTCAGGGGCCCCATATAAGCTGAGCAAGTAAAAAACTCAGGAGGCCAGACCAACTGGGCCCCCAACGGGCTTAGAGGCCCCAAAGCAGCGTAGGGTCTAGATCAGCGCAATAGAGCCTGGACAAACTAAAAAATCCAATGCCATCTCAGGGGTTCTTACCAGCTCAATAAACACCAATCCAGCTAGGAACCCTACGATAAAGCCAAAGACATCTTGAGTAGATCCTCTTAGGGACTCTAGACCAGCTGGTGCCCGTCTCAATAATTCCACCATAGTGGTTCTTCTCAGCTCAGGGGCCCCAAACAGCGTGGTGGAGTCTAGGGCCATGCCAGTAAGCTCCTTTGCAATACCCTCTCATGGCCCCAGAACAGCCCAGGGACTACTTGCAAAACTTACTCGCAGGAGGCTCAAAATTATCTCAAAGGTCCAAAATCCGCTGAGAGGCCCCGTACCAGTTAAAAGGACCCGAAAATCTCAGATGAATCCAGTACCAGGGTTTCAGGATTAGTGCTGGCGCCTGAATATCTAAAGTGGCCCGGAAATATTGTGGCTACAATTGGCCCCTGCCTTGCTTGCGGGACTCCTTTGGTCTCTGCCCTCCGTGGCTACAACATCCGTCCCTGCTTGGGAGTAGTAGGTAAGTATTATATCTTAAACTCTTAATTCAAGCAGGCTCCAGAATACTGTATGCGATCTGTGATGGTTCCATTTAGTGATCCTAGCTGAAATTCGGCCAAACCCTGGATTTTTGGAGATTCAATCAAATTTTGAACGGACCTCAGGGAGTTTAAGGCCAATTCATAGTTTTGTGAGCGCTTAGAATGCTCAGAAATTTCGCCCTCAAAACGTTGTTTAACTTTTCTTTTTTTGCTCCCCGACATGTTTTTGTGCATATGCGTTTTTACGAAAATTTACATCTTGCACGGTTGGGCCCCCAAAAGCTATTCTGGGCCTCCTTCGAGGCCGCCCCCATCAGGGTTCGCCCCCTCCTTGAGCAATTTCTGAATCCCCTGGGGCACTAACGGTGAAAGGAACTGAACTATTCCACATGCTTACTTCCATTGATGAGTCTGATGCTATGAATTTTTTTCAGCATTTCATTGTGTGTTGGTGTGTAAAGGATATGAATTATGAAATTCTTACATTTCAGACTGTTTTTTAACATGATAATGAGGGGGATCATTGATATTAGCTGCGGGCTCATAAGTTTTACAAACGTATCGTTTCCTGGATTATTTTATACAAGATGAACATGAGGCTGAGTTTTAGTCATTGCACAGCAATGTCTGCTGAATGGGGGGAAGGGCTAAAATTCTGCCTCGTACCTGGCAGAGCATTATGTTTGACTCTTATTGCTTCTACGTTGACATATAAGCGTGGTATATGTTGGGTACAAAAAAACTTGTGGAGAGTGTGTTACTCTGTTAATATATCTGTCATTACGGATTCGAAGCGGCATCTTGAACTGGGCACCCTATGTTAATTACATATATGCATTTCTGTAGTCCAAACATAAAGCACCATGCACATTGGCTTTTCCATTGTACCTGCCGATTTGAAATTTTTCCTGGCATCAAAGGTATCAAGGGCGAATTCAGAGTAAACAGAAGAGGAGAGTGGTTACCCTCTGATCAAGTCCTCGACTACACTACACTGCGATTCGGCATTAGCTGGTGCAAACCTGGTCTATGTGCCTCCCCCTCGATAATGAATCCTGTATCCGCCCATGACTAACTTAACCCTACTTCCAACGGGCTTCCGGCTACCCCTATTTCCAACAGAGGGAAGATTCTGCCCCCGAAGATTTCAAAAGTTACCCGACCGATTTTAAAATTTCACACTGCAATCGATTCATCTTGCGCTAATCTCCATTTTAAAAAAAGAAAATCCCAAAATTTTGAAAATTGAGGGTAAGTGTTTCAAAATATACAAAATGTCTGCCTTTTTTAGATTATCCGTAACTCTTGTCTCTTAGGCTCTATTTTCACGAAACTGGTATGGATTGAAAGGGAATTGCTTGAACATGGTGATATCTTCTATTTAGGTGAAATTAAAAATTAAAGGGCGGTTTAAGGGCCAGAATTTTGGGGGAATTATATGATTTTTGCTCGTCTTTTTGCAGAAATACATACGCCAGGTAGAGTGTGATATCTCTTATGTCAAACAAAATGATCAAATGCCAAACATATGTCAGATGTGGATTCAGGGAGGCAAAGAAGTAGGGTAAGACAAACAACCCCGCCTTTCAGGTATGGCTACTTTTCAAATTACCCCGCCTTTATCCACCTCTGCTCGACCCGGGGAACACTCCTGGATCCACCTATGGATGGATTGTGTCCATTTGATGTAAGGATTAAATGCATATCTTCGATGCTCTGCCCCATTCAATGCAGACACAACACTAAAATGAACTTGAGTGTGAGTGAACTCCCCCCCACCCCTAATTACGGTACCTGAGCACGTCGATGGCTTCCTATCATTATATAACACACATATCGGCTCAATGCATGGTTATGTTTAGCCCTCCCGTCCATTCTGTAGGCAGTAGGGGAGGGTGGGGTGGGTTGTATCAGTTTTTACTCCAGGTTCATTAATTTCGTAACTACTTGGGATGGCCCCGTGATTTCAATACCATCTCGTAGCTGCATCCTTTGGCTTCCTTTTGCCGATATATTTTTTCTTAATCTTTACTGGTTTGTCTCCTACTGCCCGGCGAATGGACCTTTTCACTCGATACAACTTACCCCACCGGTTGGGTGAGTTGTATCACATGGTGGGTTAAGTTGTAACAGTGTGTCACGTTTTGGAGAATGTGCCTGCTACCGATCATGGCCGTGGGAACAACCTACAACGAATTTAGAATTTAATTGTAAACTTAACTTGCATTTTATTGAACCCAACTATGGCCAATACAGTACGAAATTCATGGCGACAAAAAGCGCAAACGAAACATCAACCGTCCAAGTGTAAAAGTGACCCGTTTGGAAAAAAGAAGCCAACACAATGCGTCGAAACGGGCAAATTCTTGACTAGGTACCAGCAGACTTAAGCCAGGGCTAAAGTCTGTTCAATCTGCAACTGTTCAATCTGAACAGCCTAAACGTATTAGTTATGGACTTACTAAGTAATCATCTCACAATAGTTAAGGGTTAAATCAGGGATACGGATGAATTGCATGGGCGTGGGAAGTAGGAGGCTGGGGGAGGGGCGAGCAGGGGTGTCCCTCGAATTTGTGAAGCAAAGGTGGGGATGTGGCCATAACTTCTCGGGACTTGTTAGACTTTAATTTTTGTTTTTGCTTTCATTCCATCAGCGCGGCCGGTCTTGTACTTATCCTGGCCCGCACTTTTTGCAGCAAATATATTTTTACCTATTTTTTCGTTGTGGCTACCTGTGATGATATAGTGTTTTTAGGAAAAAATGAATCTGTGGCGACATCCCTAATGAGCTGTATAGGCAGCGTGGGGTGCCTACCCACTTAAACGGGTCCCAAATAAGCTCAGGGGGCCAAAACTAGCCCAGGGGGCCAACCTTCAACTCATGGGGCCTAGACACGCTGAGGGGGCCCAAAGCAGCTCAGGAGGCCCATACAAACTAAGATGGCCAGACTAGCTGGGTGTCTCGACGAACTCATGGGGCCCAGATACGCACAACGGGCCCCATACAAGCTGAAGGGGTCTATATCAGTTAAACGAACACGATACCAGCCCAGGGGGACCCTTGCCAGCTCAGGGGAGACTAATCCAGCTAGGGGCCCTATGATCAAACCAGAGGCCCCTTAAGTAAATCCTATCACGGGCCCTAGACCAGCTCATGGCTGCCACAATAATTTCACCTACAAGGTTATTTTTAGCTTAGGGGCCCAAAGCAGCGAAGGATCTAAGGCCAAGCCAGTAAGCTCCTGTGCAATACTCTTTCACGGTCCCAGAACAGCCCAGGGGGCAACCTGAAAACTCGCTCTCAGATAGCTAACAATTAACTCAGAGGGCCCAGGATCTGTTGAGGGGGGCCTACACCAATTAAGGAACCCCGAAAAGCTCAGAAGGCTCCAGTGGTGACACATTCAAGTTCAGTGTGAGGGCCTGGTTATCTAAAGCGGTCCCAGATCAACTGAGGGGACTCAATATCAGCTCAGAGCAGCCACCAAAAACTCAGAGGCCCAGGCCCGCAGAGGCTCTGCGGCCTCTGATGCTTAGGTTAGCGTCAATCGGAGATTTCAGTAGGGACTCAGCGTTAGTCAAAACAACTGTGATATGTAGAGGTGGTCGATACGGCACCTTAGCTTTCGCCATGACTTAAGTTCAACAAAGTTCACTGTATTCATTGTTAATTGCGCTTATTGTAGCGTCAATCGGGGTTTCTGTAGGGACCCAGCGTTAGCCAAGACAACTATGATATGTGGATGTGGTCGTTACGACACCTCAGTTTTCTTCCAGATCGAAGTTAGCTGTATTCTTTGCTCATGGTGCTTCAGTTAGCATCCGTGGGGGCGTCCAGCGTCTTCTAACAGTGTACCAGTCATTAAGTTCCGGGCGAAACCTTGCCGGCCCGAAATATGTTTGATGGTAAACGTGAACATGTTTCACTGAAAGGTAGCTTTCATGAAGATAAACATATACAAATACGCTTTTTAAACGCGTTTTTTCTTCGAAACTGGCCGCCTATTGGGTGGTAAATTGGCGCCCCTCAGATTCCGCTCCCCCAGGTTCGGCGCCCCCCCCTCAGAGCCTGCCAACGAAATCCTAGATTCGCCACTGGACTTGTTAGACTTTAATTTTTGCTTTTGCTTTCATTCCATCAGCGTGGTCCGTCTTGCACTTATCCTGACCCGCACTGTTTGCATCAAAAATATTTTGCCTAATTTTTCGTTGTGGCTAGATGTGACAATGTAGTGTTTTTGGCAAAAACGAATCTGTGGCGACACCCCTAATGAGCTGCATGAACATTGGGGTGAGTTGTATCAATGTTACAACATACCCCACCTGGCCTTGATACAACATGTACCACCCTCCCACATTGGAAAAAACGTCCTCGTGCTCAACAACCAGTGGCCAGCCGAGAAAATCCTTCTCACGCACGAAGCCTTGGAATCTACCCTTACCACTGCTACAGCGATCCTTCCAATTCGTGATCATCTGAATGACAAAAACACACATTTCCTTACGACGAAATTTTACAGAATGACACCCCGAAAACACATTTTCTGCACTCACCGCGAAACGTGCCAAGCCAAGCAGACGGCAGTATAAAGAAAGATGGCGGACCGCTTGCCGCATCATCTGGTCGTGTCGGGAGCGCTATCTCTTGTATAGTTTTGGAAAAAATCGCTCTGATACAACTTGTCCATGATACAACTCTCCCCGCTCTCCCCTATATTCACTTTGGAAGGTTCGAATGGGAAACATTGTAGACCCCCCATTATGAACTCCTGGAACCGCCTATGGCAAAACATTTATCGAAATACACATCAACGGTCGCTAATTGTAGGACAAAAGCAGCGCAGGCGACAATGCTCGGCTTCTAGATAAACCCCCAAATTAGCGAGTCAGGCGGGTACCCGCCCTTAAGATCTCGACAACCGCGCTAGGTAGCGAAAAACGGTAAAAGGCGTTGGATGGCCCATCCACTACTCCATCGAAAATATTTAAACCATTTTTTGTCAGGTCACATTTAGGGTCACTAGAGGACAAAACAAGCCGTCATAGGGATAACATGTAAATGAAGTTTTTTGGCCATTACATCTAAACAAGTAGAGATAGAGCAAAACGATTTGAACTCTATGAATCCTCGCAGCAAGCCAAATCGAATGATATATAACATGACCTTGCCAGGTCAAATCAAGGATTTGACCTGGCCTGAGGTCAGGTCAAGCTCAAATTGGGCAAAATTCATATCATTAGAACCGCAATGACAAGGAAAATCTAATGCAGTTTAAATAAACGCTCTATCTTTATTAATTACTGTGTTATCCAGTTAAAACCATTTTTCCCATGCATTTCCAATGGAGAGGCCATGGCTCGTACCTGACCTTAGTTCATCGATATCAAAAATTTCGGAACATATTTTAAATAACTCAGTGGGGTCATTGCGTGGTACGAGTTTTAATCGGATAAGTTCATCCTGTTCCTGCTTATGCTATCTTAAACTTTTTTGAGGTCAGGTCGCTCCACCTGTACTGGTGACCTGACCTGAGATGTCCTAACCTTACAATTTTGAAGAAAACAAGTTGTGAAAATGATGAGGAAAAAGGTATGCCAAGTACGGCGGCGCTACGCGCCGTCGTTTTTATACTGCCTTCGAAAAAGCCGGGGGCGGGTACCCGCCCCCGTCAATGCGCGTGTTAAGATCCTACCTGGGGCCCCTGAGCTAAGGTGGGCCCTAAGCCAATCTTGAGCTCCCTGTGTTGAACTGGGTAGCCCCTGGGCTGGTCTGGGCCGCTGCACAGTTATAGGGCCCCTGAGCTGAGCTGGGGACCAGAGCTTAAATGGCCCCTGGAGATGTTCTGAGACCCAATATACACCGACCTTTGGGGCGCCCCTAAATTGAGCTAGGGCCCCAACCTAGTTAAATAGTTGGTGCATATGCAGAGAAAGTGCCAGAGGGGAAAGCAACCACAGGTGGAGAAAGCAGGCACCCTGAGGATCAGCTAGGGGTTGATGCAGAGGCATGGAATGAAAGACCAAGAATGAACACCAACGGTGCGAGGGCTGGTCCGAGCCAGAGAGGCGAACCGAGACGCCAGTTCTTAAAACTGATGGCAATGGAAATGAGAAATATCTTTTGTACAGAGATTAACCCTAAATCCAAAAAAGGTGATGGCCGGTCACGCTGCGCAATATGCCTTAGTGGGTTCACGATACATGTGGGAGGGGGGGGTTGTTGCAGAGGATATCATTTTCGTGTGTGGCACGTACATACCTTTAGTGGGCGCCTTGGTTCGTGAATGGCGGGGAAGCCTTAGCGAGCATCGTGGATACAGAAATATACGCGTGTTTCTTTTGCTTCTTGTGGGTTTGATAAACCAGACCGAAATTTTACACATAAATTGAAATAACGTTATCTGCAGACGTGGCAGCCAGCATTTGACTTGTGTCTTAAACGACTGATATTAAAAGCAAACGACAGCAATCTTTCGACCGCCACAAAATTCTCTATTCCATCGCTTAAACCCTCTACGCAAATCAGAATATTTCCACCCGGATAGGATCAACGCATGCGTTCCTATTCAACTCACGACTATTGTAACATGCGACTTTGTCTATTAAAGTCGTCGGTCTTCTGGTGCTAGAAGCTCCCTAACCGTCCATGTTGGGCACAGCAGCATACCACAGAGGCCTGTCGCAAAGAGGCCTGTCGCAAAACATTTTTACCGTCAGATAGGAACATTTAATGCTAGAGCGTTTGGAAACTGAGTAGCGGGGAGGGGATAGCAATATTGCCACTCCGCAGACGCTATCATATTAAATAAGTGAATCTAAGCATTTATGTACAATTATATATTAAAATTATATCAAACTGAAAAGTATACATGCCAAATATCTTGCAAACAAAGAATCGAGGCAAAATAAGCCCGTGCTTGGGGCAAAGTGGTCAAAATAACTTTGGTTTACTTTTTGGTTTCCTGTGCAGATATCTTGTATTTTTTGCCTTTTTGTCCCCTCTAGTGTCTTCAGAATTGAACATGGGAAAAAATCATGGTACAAAACATAAGAAATGGGGATTAAAAGTTCTTCAAAATTGAGCAAATATCACTAGGGTGACCGCTTTGCCCTGGTCTCCCCTACTATTGTTTGAAACTGATCGGTTGCCAGATATTCCTTTGACGCAGCGTGAAACTTGTTATATTGGGTTCTGAGGTTGGGTCGCTTGCCCTTGAATAGCTCCTGTATCTGGCATGACCTGACAGAAAATTTAGTCAGGTGCATAACACGAATTGGGAATAAGGCACTGTAAGTTGTGCTGTCCTTTGTTTCTTCTTTTTTGCATTTCTTGGGAAAACCAGCAGGGAAAAATTTTTCCCCTGTAGGGCTCATGTTAAAACAAACAAATCATGGAAGACAGAGGGATATTACGGGTTATTTTATTCTTTGAAGGTCATCTCTCGCTGAAAATTTAATTCCCATAACAAGGCCATCGAGGGGTGCTAGGACGGATATGATACAATGGAAGGCATTGAAGAGTTAGGTATGTACATACATACATTGTTCTTGCATCACTTATTTAAAATGTCATCAAACATTTATAAAAAATCCTGCTACCAATTCTTACAACGGATAAGCCACTGAATAATTAAAAAAACAGTACATTTTATAACTCTAATCAGTACCAAGTCGCGTAACCCAACCCTAGGTCACCGGTAAAACGGTAATGTTTGATTGTTTTTGTCAACTTAAATTTAGACGTCATCATATTTGATTTGGGTCTTAACGACTCAAGGGATCTACAACTAATATAATGCTAATTATTAGTCTCTAATATATGGCAAGTGGAAAAGTAAGGTTTTTCATTGGGTCCAAAAAGTGCCCGAGGCCACAACTCAAAAACCATTAAACGGGCGCAGCTAATAATATCACAGCGATAGTCTGCGCCTCGCAAAACCGATGTGACAAATTTTCATCAAAGTCTGACATGTAAGGTGCTATCGCTTGGTCGATTTGTCGTGGGATGCCCCAATACTTTGATGCGCAAGCGATCTCGCGGCCGTGGCCTGCCCCGGCGGTCGGGTCTGTTGGGCCGGCGCGCCCGTCCGACACGCCAACAAACCCGCGCGGCGGCTGGCGGTGGGGGGGAGGGGAGGGGGAAGGGGTCGGCGTGCCGCCCATCGGGTAGTGCGCCTGACATTCCGGGACTGTAGCGTTATTCAGCCGCCACTGCGGACCTGCTGTCCCCCTCCCCCAGTGATGGGTCGGAGAGCCCCACATACCTCCGGGTGGACCCCCTCCCCACCGGTACCTCCGCTCTGTCCTTCCGCTCAGCCGTTTCATCCGCTCGATGTGGACGGCGGGTGTCTATCTTACTTGTGTTTCACTGTTTTACATTTCTTGAGTTGCTAATGGTTGGTTGGGTGCCCACCGGCGTAACTAAAGGGGCCCCGTGCTTGGGGAGCCTGGTTAATTTTACTTTAAAATTGCCACTGGTCTATTTTAGGTCGGTGTCTTACAGGCATGTATCGGTGTACGCACTATGTTACATGCAGGAGTGTCAGTCAATATATGAACGGATACAAATGATTAAACCAAGAACTGAATATTAGATGATAGCCTATATGCTGGATCAAATAAAGCGTAACAAGGTGTTATGGTGTGACCCAACAAGGTTTACGGGGCTTTCGGGGTCATCGCTGGCTGACCGGATAAGCGGGCAGAACCTTTGCTTTTAAATATGCCGACCTGAAGGTAAAACCACTTACCTTAAAATCATACCAGAATATTTTCAGTTTTTAGTCACCGACTGCACAGAAAACTGCGCGTACTTAAGAGTTCAGCTTTAGGATATATCTACAGAGTAAGCTAATGAAACTTGTGTTTCTACTTTCCGTAGTTGTGAAGTGGTTCAGGGGCGTAGCCAAGGGGGGGCGGCAGGGACAGCCGCCCCTCCCTGAGGGCCCGAATGGTCCTCCTGAGGACACGAGCCGCGCCAAGTGCGGCTCGCCCGCACTATGCTCTGTGGCCAAATTTGGCATTTTATACCAGACAGGGCCCTCTTAAGCCCTCTTCAGCACTCTATTCTGTAACAAGCAGGGCCCTCTTTGTGCTCTTTTGAGCCGATTCCGTACTTTTTCTGTCGACAAATCAAGTGATAGACCGAATCGTATTTGGCCCCACCATTGGTTACAACTTTTGCCCCCACCACCAACCTGGAAAAAATCCCTGCGCCTATGCCTAACAGAAATCTGACACGAGTTCTGGCTGTTGGAAGCTTGCTGTGGGAAATGAAAGCATTTGGAACTTTTATTGGGATGACCTCCGTGTAAATTATCCGAATGGGAATTAATTAAGTTTGATTGCCTTTTTCCATTGCATCGAAACTATATGTATGTGCCTAAGACCGCAGTTCACGATGTGCCTATGTAGACAATAACAGAATTCATCCGATGTTCCCTTCATATGAAACTGTGCGTACTTCAGACCTCTTCTTAGGATATATTTTCGTAGCGAATGTCTGAAGAGTTTATTTTCTGGTTCATATGCTTCCGGGAGTGGTTAAGATTTTTTGCTGTGCTGGTATGAATCTGAAATGGGCCATCGATCTGCCAGCAGCTTTACGACGAGTTAGATATAAGCCGAGGTCCAGTTGCTCACGAAATTGTGCGTAAGCACGGTGTTAGGCCTGCTTCTCAGTAAAGAAAGTTTTGGAAGACCAATTTTTCCGCAAATTGAACCCGAATTGTGTGTACCGCGGCGTTTGCTGCCCAGCGGAAATCTTAGAAATCTAGGCCGGTGGAGGCTTAGTAAGCCCCTTCCAAGAGGGACATACCCTTAGCAGAAGTAGTTTCGTATGCAGCGGAAAATGTGCTATCGATTGGTATGCCTTCACATTCAGTGCATTTTCCCGGAGATCGGCCCATTTTAAAATGCGAAAATATTTCTACTCGCACGGGTAGAAAGGTCTTCGCATCTTAAAATGGGCCGATCTCCGGCAAAATGCACTGAATGTGAAGGCATACCAATCGATAGCACATTTTCCGCTGCATACGAAACTGTTCGTACTTAAGACTTGTGCTAAGGGAATGTCCCTCTTGGAAGGGGCTTTCTGAATTCGTCACCGATTTCTGCGCTTCTTGTAATGGTTAAAAGATACTGACACGAGGGTATGAATCTGAAATGGGCCGATGACCGGCACGTAGCCCAGAGTAGAATTGGGCATGGCGTGATAGCCAAGATCCGATTACATACGAAACCGTTGGAAGCTAAGGTTTTGTTTCTGATCCTTATTAGATAAGAGCGTTTTTCCTACAAATTTAGCCAAATATCGGGCGTCGCGACGCTTGCCACCTGGCGGAGATCCGGGGAACCTATGCCACTGGAGCCCGCCCGACTCAATCACTAATGATCACGGCGGTGAGACCAGTTTCCGTAAAGTAAAACGCTGTCTTAGCAGAGGTGTCGAAGGTATGAAATCGAAAATGGTACCACTGCATAGCCCAGACAATTGTCTTTCATTACCAGTCGGTTCACTTCATTGTTCGTTCACCCTGCTTTTACTATGCAGCATTCAGTAACCCAGGGTATCAGAATTGATCGTTACCTAACGTGAAACTTATATCACCTAATGGCCCCACCGAGTTCTCTAAAATATGTTCCGGTATTTTTTATATCGATGACCAAAGGTCAGGTACGAGGCATGACCTCTCCATTGGAAATACATAGGAAAAATGGTTTTTACTAAATAACGCAGTAACGGATGGTGATAGAGCGTTTATTTTAGCTTCATTAGACTCGCCTTGGCTTTGCAATTCTAATGATATGCATTTTATATAAGTTGACCCTGACCTGACCTCAGGTCATATCAAATTCTTGATTTGACCTAGCAAGGTCAAATTATATATCATTCGATTCGGCTTGCTGAGGGGATTCATGTACTTTAAGTTGTTTTGCTCTATCTTTACTTGTTCAGATGTAAGGGCCGAAAATTTTTATGTTATCCCTATGACGGGCATGTTTTGACCTCTCGTGACCTTAAATGTGACCTGACAAAAAAATGGTTCAAATGCAGAGGTGCAGAAACTTGCCAACTCGGCTACTGGGGTTTGTGACACATTTATGAAAATTGAGGTACATAAGTGTGACAAAATAGCGATCGTGACGGTATGGTTCAAAATCAAACCGCATATTTTCGAAATACAGAATGAAGCGTGTAGCGATAAATTTAATTTAGCAACTCTGTTCTTCAATTGCACAGCGTACCATCAGTGATACAATATTGGTACTGTGTTCAGTTTCTACTAAAACGAGAGACCCCCGCTGCAGAAAACCCGGAAACCGCTGTCACAGTTGCCAGATTTTAACATGCAGCCCGATGGTGCCGATTGTTAGTAGTTGCCAGAAAGTTGCCGCCTAGATGCCCGAAATGTGACAGTCAATTTTTTCGAGAAATACATGATTGTGGCCATATTTAAGGCATTAAAGATAACGAAAATACGTTATCAAGCATTTCTCTGTCCATTTTGTCAGGTTAAATAATATTTAAAGTTTGAGTCTCTTCGATTTAGCGGTCCCTATTTCTTTGAATTTAGTATTAAGTACGCCTAAAAGCTACTAAGAAAAGTACTAAATGAGTGAAAGAAATAAACATAGCTGGGCAGCAAGTCTACCTAAACTACGCAACAGCGACAAGACAAGTTCATAATGTTTATTTGATGTAGAGCCTGCCAAAAAATGTACACGGGTGGGAAGCCACTTTTAGGGCATGTTTTTGGGGTATATCTGAGATAAGTGCAGGCTAAAACTGGCTGGAATAAATAGTGATGCCCATGGCTAATCTAAGATGAATGTAGGCTACTTTGAGACTGATGCACTTTCACATATCAAACTTGGTTTTTCATTCCTTAGCTTGCTTGTGCATTACCTTTATTTGTGCCCTAGATCAAGATTGGTTAGGTAGATTTGGAGCTGGAGGAAATTGGGAGAGTTGGCGCCAGCAACAGACTGGCAACAACAGTAATTCAGGTGAGATTTCATGATCAAATTATCATGTCAATATTGTACAGATAGCAAATGTATGCCAATGCAGTCCTCCACAAAGTGTTAAAACACACACTAACGTGCACTGGAGGGGGGCCTAGTAGACCCCTTCTCATCTCAGGAAATCACAGAAAATCTTAGAAAGAAAGAGACTTTGAAAAACGCTGGTTGGGGGTGTGTTGCTTACTACCAGTGGTGGTAAGCAACACACAGGACCTGAACTGCATGGAGTTAAAGCAGGACTTTGACTACACTGGATCTTTCTTTGGTATGAGACTTCCAATACCTCTGTAGGTACCTATTAGGCCAATAGACATAATGTTACATCTATGCGGGGTAGTTGCCTCAGAGTTTTTACTGCAAGAAGGAATGAACAGGCAGGTGATAATCAGGTGTTGGGGGAAAATTTTAAACATTTGATCTGTCTATAAAAATGCTACCTAAGGTCCACTTTACCAACACATTTTAGGTAGATCCAAATCCTATGTTGACATTGACATTTTTGTCCCTTTTGTTGATATGTGAGATAGAAGTTCAGTGGGGGGAAGCTGTGATCAGGGTTCCTAATTGTGTGTAGGTGCACACTCCCATTGATAGATTAGTTCCCAATAATAATTATTTTCATGATAATTGCCACATTTAATCATGAGGAAATGTACCATAATTGGAAACACTCCTTCCAAAAATGGAAACTTTTTCAAAAAGGGAAATGCATGTCATTAGGGGAAACTGCAGTCAGAGTTGCCAATAAAAGTTATGATCCCAATACTGGAAACAATGATCCATAATTGGAAATTTTCCTTCCAAAACATAAACATGATCTAAAAATGACAACACAGTTTAATACTTTCATGCAGTAATGGCTTGGTGCTTGAACCTTGTCTGTTGCAAAAAGTAAGAGACAGGTAGATGACATTCAGCATATTGGAAATAGTATTCAAGTATACAATTATCATTTCCAGCTTTTTGTGACAGAGGAGGCATACATCGCATTGAGTTTGTGACAGCCAGCATACTTTCTGCACCTCTGTTCAAATGTTTTCGATGGAGAAGTGGATGGGCAGCCCAACGCCGTTTACCGTTTTTCGCTACCTACCGTGGTTCTCGAGATCTTAGGGGGGCGGGTACCCGCCCCCCGGCAATGCGAAGGTGGCTCAGACCCCCGTCAATGCGCGTGTTAAGTTATATGTACCAATTTCGGTGTTCTGTTCGAGTATTTGTCTGGAGGAAATATGTCGGATGGATTTTGTCACCTTGCCTGCCTTGGGTTGTCACCATTTTGAGTGCCAAAATGGTAGGTTTTTCTACCCATGGCGGGGGGACAGGGGGGACGCGTCCCCCTGTTAGCTAACCGGGGGGGACGTCCCCCAAAATTTTTGGACCAATGGTCATTAAGGCTGTCAGGTACCGAATATGCTCAAAATTCGCCTCCCCTGGTCAACACCAGCCTGGGTCCTTCCCCTCCCCTGCAAAAATTCTGTGGCGGCGCCCCTGCCTACGGGTCAATGGATGTGGCTCAAACTCGGCCTAAGGGTAGAAAATGGTAAGGCGCTTTTAGCACCGTTTGAATTCGTCCGCATTGCTGCCGGTTTTCGAGATCGTAGGAGTAAGATCGGCCCCCGCTTCTTCCATAAACGGCGGTGTGTACAAAACGAGCCGGCGGAGCCAGGTCAGCCCTTTACTGACGCCTGGAACTGCTCGGTTATAACAAGTCAGGCATAGACGGATCCAGGATTGTCGATTGGGGGATACCTTACCGGGGGACGCCATCTGGTCCGGGGGCATCACTTTTGACCTGCAAAACCTATCAGATGGGCTCAAAATCCTATCGGTTGGCGTCGATTTTTGCATCAGGAGGGGAATGGGAAGCGACAATTCAGGGGGCGCCATTAACCTTACAGGGGGCGCCGTAACCATTTTAGGGGGCGCTGAGGGTCGATCGAGGGGGCACGTGCCCCCTTTCCCCCTGGATCCGCCTATGAAGTCAGGCTGCCATTTCGTTCACTTATTAAAGGAGCTTCTGGAGGTTTTATACAGAATGACAAAGAATCAAGAGGGTTTTGCTGATAAATTTAGGGGATTTTAAATTCTCCATCCACCTTACTTTATCTGGCATTTATTAAAACCAGCTAAGAACTCAACGATTTTGGAATTTTCTTTTCTCAGCACCACATAGCAGCACAATCAATCAAGAAGCACCATAGAGAGGCACTCGAATTTGTTGCCGGAACCAGTATTTTCATTATTTGTTCCTATTACTCTGGTGACCATTTTCATCTGTGCCTATTAACCGTGATATCCAACGTTGTGTCTCTACTAACGTGTTGTTGGTGACATTTAATACCCACTTCACTTGTGTGGTACCTAGGTAAGTGCCTTTACTTCACTGCAATATTAACTAACTGCTTATTGCTATTTAAGCTAGTAGTAGGTGTTTGTTCGAGACACTGTATATTTTCCTGGTAGGTTAGAGTAGGTCAATAGGTTAATATGTCAAGCGTACTCCTATGGTCTAGCGTACTCTATGGTCAAGCGTGCACCCATAAAAAGGTACTTCCAAAAATTGGTACACTCTTACTTTTTGGTACACTTTTTCTAAAATGGGTATGCAAATTTGGTTCGACTTCAGATGGCCGTCACACGGAAGAAAATGACCTAAAAAATGTTTTTCAATTAATGATTGTTTATTGTTTAGTCAATGTGCTACAGTACTGCACTCGGTACTGCTAGGGGAGACGTCTCAGCTTTGCCAGATAGAAAGATTGGGTTTTGGGTGGAGTCAAAAAATTCCCAAGATTTCTAAATTTCCCCAGATTCCCGGGATCTCCCCATGAGAAGCTTGGGTGAGGGATTCTTGGTATGGGGGGCATGGGCGTCGAAAGTGGGGGGGGGGACGGGGGGACGCGTCCCCCTGTTGGCCTGCCAGGGGGGGAACATCCCCAGAATTTCTGGGTCGATGGTCATTAATGTTGTCAGGTACCGAATATGCTCAAAATTTGCCTCCCCGGTCACTCGCAGCCCGGGTCTGTCCCCCTGCGAAAATTCCGTGGCGGTGCCCCTGCATGGGCGTATCCAGGGAAGTGGACTCAGGCCATGGGCAGATCCAGGGAAGGGTAGAAGACGGGACCCAACAAAATTAAGCATGTGTCATAGGCAGATACAGGAAGAAAAATGTTAGGGCGCACTACGGAGCAGGGCATTCCTGGCGTAGGCGTATCTAGAGAAGGGGATTTAGGCCATAAGCGGATCCAGGGGAGGAATTCCCTCCTCTGGATCTGCTTATGGCCTAAACTTGCTTCCCCGGTTAATTAGGGACCTACCTAATTAATTAGGTGGGTCCCTGTAAAACAATGCATTCCGGTCACAGGCGGATTCAGAAGAGTTACCGTGCTCTACAGAACAAGGGATTTCTGGCAAAGGCACACCCAGGCTAGGGGATTTAGGCCATGGGCGGATCCAGGGGAGGGAATTAGGTGGATCCCTATAAAATAAAGCATTCCAGTCACAGGCGGATTCAGGAGAGTTGCAGTGCTCTACAGAGCAAGGGATTCCTGGCATAGGCGCATCTAAGGTAGAGGATTTAGGCCATGGGCGGATCCAGGGGACGAATTTAAGTGGGTCCCTGTAAAACAAAGCATTCTTGTCATAGGTGGATTCAGGAGAGTGCCAGTGCCCTACAGAGCAAGTGATTTCTGGCATTGGCACACCCAGGCTAGGGGATTTAGGCCATGGGCGGATCCAGGGGAGGAATTAGGTGGATCCCTATAAAATAAAGCATTCCAGTCACAGGCGGATTCAGGAAAGTTGCATTGCTCTACAGAGCAAGGGATTCCTGGCATAGGCACACCCAGGCTAGGGGATTTAGGCCATGGGCGGATCCAGGGGAGGGAATTAGGTGGATCCCTATAAAATAAAGCATTCCAGTCACAGTCGGATTCAGGAAAGTTGCAGTGCTCTACAGAGCAAGGGATTCCTGGCATAGGCACATCTAAGGTAGAGGATTTAGGCCATGGGCGGATCCAGGGGACGGATTTAAGTGGGTCCCTGTAAAACAAAGCATTCCTGTCATAGGTGGATTCAGGAGAGTGCCAGTGCCCTACAGAGCAAGGGATTCCTGGAATAGGCGCATCCAGGTTAGGGGATTTAGGCCAAGGGCGGATCAAGGGAAGGAGACGGGACCCTGTAAAACTAAGTACACTCGTCATAGGCGGATTCAGGAGGGTTGCGGTGAACTGCAGAGCAGGGAATTCCTGGCATCAGCGGATCTAGAGAAGGGGATATAGGCCATGGGCGGATCCAGGAAGGGGGAAGAAGAGCAGACCCTATAAAGCAAAGCATACAGGTCATAGGTGGATTCAGGATGGTTTCAGTGCACTACAGAGTAAGGAATCCCTGGCATACGCGCTTCCAGGGTAGGGATTTAGGCCATGGGCGGATCCAGGAAAGTGGAAGAAGAGGGTCCCTTTAAAACAAAGTATACGTGTCAGGCGGGTTCAGGAGTAGATAATGCTTAAGTGCACTACAGGGCAGGGGATTCCTGGCCTAGGGGATCTAGAGATTTAAGTGCACTACAGGGCAGGGGATTCCTGGCATAGGGGATCTAGAGATAGGGATTTAGGCCATGGCTGGATCCAGGGAAGGGGAAAAAGGCGGGACTCTGTAAAATAAAGAATACGAATCACAGGCAGCTACAGGAGGGTTGCGGTGAACTGCAGAGCAGGGAATTCCTGGCATCAGCGGATCTAGAGAAGGGGATATAGGCCATGGGCGGATCCAGGAAGGGGGAAGAAGAGCAGACCCTATAAAGCAAAGCATACAGGTCATAGGTGGATTCAGGATGGTTTCAGTGCACTACAGAGTAAGGAATCCCTGGCATACGCGCTTCCAGGGTAGGGATTTAGGCCATGGGCGGATCCAGGAAAGTGGAAGAAGAGGGTCCCTTTAAAACAAAGTATACGTGTCAGGCGGGTTCAGGAGTAGATAATGCTTAAGTGCACTACAGGGCAGGGGATCCCTGGCCTAGGGGATCTAGAGATTTATGTGCACTTCAGGGCAGGGGATTCCTGGCATAGGGGATCTAGAGATAGGGATTTAGGCCATGGCTGGATCCAGGGAAGGGGAAAAAGGCAGGACTCTGTAAAATAAAGAATACGAATCACAGGCAGCTACAGGAGGGTTGCAGTGCACTACAGGGTAAGGGATTCCTGGCATAGGCGCATCCAGGGAGGGAATTTAGGCCATGGGCGGATCCTTTTTACCGTGTCCCGTCTGCTTCTATTCCCTGGATTCGCCTATGGCCTAAAATCTTTCCTCTGGACCTGCCCATGCCAGGAATCCCGTGCTCTGTGGTGCACCGTAGCAGTTTCCCCTGAATCTGCCCATGACTCGTATACTTGGTTTTACAGTATCCCGTCTGTTTCTCTTTCCTGGATTCGCCCCTGGCCTAGATCCCCTTCCCTGGACGCACCTATGCCAGGACTTCCTTGCTCTGTAATGCACCGCAACGCTCATGGATACGCTTATCCAACAAATGCCTTATATTTTTGGGTACCCTCTACTCAGTGGCGGCGGATGCTCTTTTCGGATGGGGGGGGCAAGAATTTTTCCAGGGGCCCCCTTGACGATGGGGCCCCCTCGGCAGCAAGGGCCCCTAAAAACTGCGATGGATTGGTTGGGATTGCTGCCTGAGGTCAGAGGCATAAGCGCAGGGGCGGATCCAGGGGGCTGAGGGGGCTTCAGCCTTACTTTGTTCCATTTTCGCAATTTTTCGCCCTATTCCCCCTTTTTCGCCATTTTTCAAAGCTCAGTGACTCCCCAGCAAAACCCTGGTTCCGCTCCTGCATAGGCGTCACAAATGGTAAGAGTTATATTTGGCCCAGTACAAAAATGGCTATTCCTCCCTGTTGTTTAGTTGGCCCGTGTAAAAAATGGTTTTGCCTTCCAGTTCGATTTTCCACACGATCTCGGATTCCAGGCTGGAATATGTTTACTGTAGTGCAGCAAAATAAGCAGCGTATTTGACATGTAGATGTCGAAATATGGATCTGCGTTTTATAGGTTCACGTAAGCCTCGCACATTGGACGTCAAAGCTTTAAGCTCCAGCGTCACGTTAGGAGTTTAGCAAAATTATAATAACGGTACAACAACGGCCTTCCGAGGCAAATAGTTCTTTTAAAAAGTGAATGCTGTTTGTTCGTATGCATCTACATCATAAAACATGGTAGGTAACACGAATCATTATATGCGTTTTTTTAATTCCGTCTCCTCTAGAATGAGAACTGGGGGCGCTTTGATGCTGTCGTCTATATCGGCACAGAAAAAAAAACGCTAATGACAGGCATACTGACTTGAGCACACACAAGACCAAGCTCGGGGCCCTGAGACACAGCTCGGGGGCTCCTAGCTTGAGCTTGGGGGCTCCTAGAGATCAAGCTCGAAGGCCACCGAGCCCCCCAAGCTCACAGCCCCTGAGACCAAGTTTGGAGGCCTCTGAAACAAAGCTTGGAGGCCCTTGAAACCAAGCTCAAGGCCACCTTAGACCAATCTCGGAGGCTGCCTGAGACCAAATTCGGAGCCCTGAGACACAGCTCGGGGGCCCCCTGCAACCAAGCTTGTGGGGCTCCTAGAGATCAAGCTGGAATGCCTCCGAGTCCAAGCTCAGGGGTCCTGAGACCAAGCTCGGGGGCCTCTGAGACCAAGCTTGGCGGCCTCTGACACCAAGCTTGGAGGCCCTGAAACCAAGCTAAAGGTCCCTTAAGACCATTCTCGGGGGCCTCTTAGACCAATCTGGGAAGCCCCCTTATACCAATATTGGAGGGCCCTGAGACCAATCTCGGAACCTCCATGAGGTTACGTTCGGGAGCCCCTGAGACCAAGCTTGGAGGGCCCCTGAGACCAAACTCGGGGGGGGCCTTAGACAAGCTCCGGAGCCCCTTAGACAATCTCGGGGCCCTGAGACCGAGCTCGGGGAGCTCCCTTAAGGCTAAGCTTGGGTGCCCTGAGACCAGCCTTGGGGGCCCCTTAGACTAAGCTTGGGGGTCCCTGAGACGAAATTCGGGTGGCGAGGAACAGCTCGGGGCCCCTGAGACAAAGTGGGGGCCCTGATTCCAGGCTCGGGGACATTTAGACCAAGATCTGGCCCCCTGAGGCCAGTCTCGGGGCCCTTTAGGCTAATCTTGAGGCCCCTAAAGGCCAAGTTAGAGGGTCCCGAGCCCAAGCTCAGGGCCCCCGAGATAAAGCTCGGACACTGTCCAAATCGAGAAACTGTTGAGGGCTCAGTCAGGTCATTCATGAACTTTCAGAAAAGAACCAAGCTAAAATTGCGTTTTTTTTACAGGGGGCCCCTCTGATAATTTGGGGGGGGTGGCAACTGCCCCCCTTGCCCCCTTTATCCAGCGCCACTGCCTCTACTTCCCTACCATGGATCCGCCCATGGCCTAAATCCCCTTCTCTGGATCCGCCTATACCAGGAATTTATTGCTCAATAGTGCACCGCAACCCTCCTGGATCTGCCTATGACACGTCTGCTTCTTTACATGGTCCTGCCTTCTTTCCATTCCCTGGATCCGCCCATGGCCTAAACCCCCTTCTCTGGATCTGCCTATGCCAGGAATTAATTCCTTAATCCGCCTATGCCACGTATGCTTCCTTTACAGGATCCTGTCTTCTTCCCTGGATCTGCCTATGGCCTAAATCCCCTTCTCTGGATTCGCCTATGCCAGGAATTCAATCCTCAATCCGCCTTTGACACGTATGCTGTCTTTACAGGGTCCTGTCTTTTTACCCTTTCCTGGATCCTCCTATGGCCTAATTCCCCCTTCTCTGGATCCGCCTATTCCAGGAATGCATTCCTTAATCCGCCTATGACACGTATGTTTTCTTTACAGGATCCTGTCTTTTCCCTCTTCCCTGGATCCGCCTACGGCCTAAATCCCCTTCTCTGGATTCGCACCTATGCCAGGAATTCAATACTTAATCCGCCCATGACACGTATGCTTTCTTTACAGGGTCTTATCTTCTTCCCCTTTCCTGGATCCGCCTATGGCCTAAATCCTCTTCTCTGGATCCGCCTATGCCAGGAATTCATTCCTTAATCCGCCTATGACACGCATGTTTTCTTTACAGAGTCCTGTCTTTTTCCCTTTCCTGGATCCGCCCATGGCCTAAACCCTCTTCTCTGGATCTGCCTATGCCAGGAATTAATTCCTTAATCCGCCTATGCCACGTATGCTTCCTTTACAGGGTCCTGTCTTCTTCCCCTTCCCTGGATCCGCCCATGGCCTTAATCCCCTTCCCTGGATCCGCCTATGGCCTAAATCCCCTTCTCTGGATCCGCCTATGCCAGGAATTCATTCCTTAATCCGCCTATGACACGTCTGCTTTCTTTACAGGGTTTTGTCTTCTTCCCCTTCCCTGGATCCGCCCATGGCCTTAATACCTTCCCTGGATACGCCTATGCCAGGAATCCCTTGCATGATGTGCACCTTCACTGTTTCTCTTACCTGAATCCGCCTATGAAACGCATGCCTATTTCGTCGGATCCCATCTACTTCCCTTCCCTGGATCCGCCCATGGCCTTAATGCCCTTTCCTGATACGCCTATGCCAGGAATCCCCTGCATGAAGTGCACCTTCACTGTTTCTCTTACCTGAATCCGCCTATGAAACGCATGCCTATCTCGTCGGATCCCATTTACTTCCCTTCCCTGGATCCGCCCATGGCCTAATTCCCTTCCCTGGATGCGCCTATGCCAGGAATCCTTTGCTCTGTAGTGCACCTGAACTTACCCCTCTTGAATCCGCCTATGGGCCGAAATCCCTTCCCTGAATTCCCTTTCTCAGGTGGAAAACCTGGGAAACTGGGGAAATTTCTGGGTCTTGGGAATTTTCTCTTCCAGTGATGAACCCCACGTTTCTATCTGGCAAAGCTGAGACGTCTGCCCTAGTTATACCCTGCACTCTACCATCACTTTGCTTACCAGCTCAAGCAGAGCCTTCAAACTGTACCCTCCTGGCATGCATCACCGGCTGGCCGGTCTTCTATTTTAGGGTATGCAACTTCTAATTTTGGGTACGCTCAATGTAGCACCGAATTACAGGAGTGCGGCTGCGATTTTTGCGCACCTCAGTCTCTATTCCCGATGTTACTGCCTTCATGCACAGTATGCAGCAACATGGATGGATCCAGGATTGTTAATCGAGGAGCCACCTTCAGAGGGGAAGTATCCGGATCAGGGGCACCACATTTTGGCTGGAAAAACTTGTCAGGTGGGCGCAAAATCCTTTAAATGGGCCCCATTTTAAAATTTATAAAAATATTATATTCTCACCCTTCAAGTTTGTTAATCAGTGTTTATAGACAAAATTATGTACTCTTCTCTTATTTAGGTCGTTTGTGGCCCTTGAACTGACTGACAAATAGGCCCTGTAAATGTCAAAATAGTGGAAAATTGCTAGTTCATCAGATGTCTCTACCAAGCCCAAAATTGAAGTGTGGGTGTGCTGGGCAGAGAGTAACACTTGAGCAAGCTTGATCTCCAGTCTGCGAAGTATGGCAGCAGGCCAGACAAGTCGCACCAGCCATCTAAAATTTTCGCACTGCCAGCCACCAAAAATTCACACCAATCTGCCATATACTAGTGAGAAAAATGCACCCATTCCTACCCACACAATGCAATGCAACCTCTTTTATTAGTGTTGCAGATTCATGCAAACAGATAATGCCTCAGTATTAGGCTTTATTTAACATAAATCAGCTCATCAAGCAGCTAGCATCAACATGCATGATGCAATGTGTGCGTGCATGTGGCAGGCAGTATACAGCACATATCTGCAAACACAAACCCACAACTAGAGCACAACAACATGCACAACAATTAGTTAAAGACTTTTTATGAGGCGCCCTCCAGTGTCTTTACAACCATTCAGCCATTATATGTTTGGTTTTTAGTGTCACCTTCCTTGCACCAGTCTCACAAACTCGCACCAGGTTGACGAAATGCACACCACTCGCTCCTGTCTCCAAGGGTACTCACATTGACAAGATCTCATTGAAAGTGTCATACTTTGCACATTGGCTTGATATTCTGCTCATCTACGCATTACTTGTACTCAGTTTTCTTCTTTTAAAGTGGAACTCTTCCAGTATAATTCAGTGTTTTTGGTATGTCTGAAACCATAAAAATATGAATTAGAGGGCAATTTTCATGGAAAGCTACTTTTTTAAATGATGATGTTAATACAGCTTTATTTGACTCTTCAGTATGGTAACTTTGGAATCTTTCACTCACCATCTATGTCTTCTAAATTGAATTTTATACCTGGCACTCTGGTGTAAAACCAGTTTTGGGACACTGCTGTCACCCACTCCACTGTGTGCAAGATTTTATCTGTTAGCAAAATATGTAGAACAATTGTGATAGTCATATGTCATGTGATTGTGATTGTCACTTCCAGACACAAGACACCATAAGGTGATGCAGCTAAGCCTATCTTTAAAGGGAGATACACGAAAAAATTATGATTGTGGTTTCTTGCCATTTGAAAAATCTTGATTATGAAACTGTGAATTATTTTTGAATCTTCAGCAAAATTTTGGGAGGCCACTCACTTATTAGTGAAATAGGTTAACAGTTCCAATAAAATGCTGAAACCTTCCCCCATCACTTACTGTTCAAAAACTATTTAAAGTTGAAAAGTAATGTTTTTTTTGTAATACAAATGTCTATTCTCCTGTATTTTTATTTGAATTAATTTTACAAAGCCTTTAAAAAGTACAAAATGAATTAGTTTGCCCTAGAAACGGAAAAAAACATAATTACTCAAGTCTCCAGCTGTTCCGTACCTCGGGTCTAGAGTCGTTTTATGCTTCAGAAACAACTTCACTTCAGAAACAACTTTTTGTGACCTTTCGATCTAGCCAATAAAATTCTTTTCGCGTATCTCCCTTTAAGCTGACATTCTAGGAAATGTCAAATTCTGCCTTGATTGGAATTTCAGTGACTTTTGCTCACACTTGGGAGACAATTTATTCTAAAATCAGGTGCTTTCAATGAGTTCAACCACCAAAATTAGGTCTCACCATGTCACACAATTTTCATTCCCCAGTTAAAGCTTCATGAGTGAGCATTTTGATAGGTTATCGGGTCGCAGTGCAGCAATGCCACTCCCTGTACTACTAGTAGGTAATTCTACTATAAGTTCCCCCATTGATGTTGCAAACACAATAGCGAGAACTTGGGCAGACCGGTGGCGATTGGGCACGAACGATATACGATTTATTAGACATAAGATAAAGAGCGAGCTGACTCCTGTGAACTTTGATTCTGCCGATGTCTATTCTTATAACGACCTTTTTTACACTTGACGAGCTGAAACACGCTCTGATCCAAAGCAAAAACACGTCACCTGGGCCTGACCTCATTCACAATGCCATGTTGAAAATCTAAGCATGCACTGTCTGACATCATTGTTAAATACATACAACTACATCTGGACATCACATGATTTTCCGGAGGGATGGAGGGAAGCTGTGGTGATCCCGATTCTGAAGCCGGGGAAAGATGGTCACGATCCTCTTCACTTTCGGCCCATTGCTCTCACATCATGCTTATGTAAGCTGTTTGAACGGATGGTGAACAAGCGGCTCGTTTGGTTCCTGGAGAGCACAGATTTCTTTTCTGAGTATCAGTGTGGTTTTAGAGCAGGACGCTGTACCACCGATCACCTTATATCGCTTGATACCGCAATTCGTCGCTCTTTTGCAGTAAAACAGCACACTGTGGCAGTGTTTTTCGACGTGGAAAAGGCTTATGATACGGCATGGCGATATGCAATATTACGAAAGCTTCGAGAAGCCGGCATTGTGGGCCACATGGGACACTTCCTGAACAACTTTGTTAAGGAGCGGTTTTTAGAGTGAGAATCGGAAACTCGCATTCCCAGAGGCTGCAACAAGTGAGTGGCACACCACAGGGTAGCATTTTAAGTGTAACCATGTTCGGCGTCCTAATCAATGACATATGCAATGTTTTACCACCCAATGTCGAGCGGTCCCTATTTGTCGACGACTTCGCGATATGGATCTCAACGTCCACTTCAATATCCGCTCAAAGACAGCTGCAACTAAGCATTGATCGCCTAACCGAGTGGAGCATACTGAATGGTTTTAAGTTTTCAACAGATAAAACCACATGTGTACACTTCTGCAGACGAAATCGATACTGTCCAGAGATCAATCTCCATCTATACGGCAAAAGAATACCCGTGGCCACAGAGGCAAAGTTCCTAGGCGTTACATTTGACATACGTCTTACTTACCTCCCCACATTTGCGATGTTAGGAACAAGTGTATGAAACGCATTAACATTCTCAAAATGGTATCACGCACTTCGTATGGCGCTGACAGGTCCTCACTTTTACGCCTTTATCACGCCCTCATCAGGTCTGTTCTGGACTACTCATGCATTGCTTACGATGGAGCTCTGACCAGCGTTAAGCAGCCGCTGGACGCGGTACATCATGCGTGTATCCGAGTGGCGACAGGCGCATTTCGCACATCTCGTAGATCTAGTTTGCTCGTAGATGCAAACGAGCCCCCTCTGAACCTCAGACGCAAGCGACTTGCATTGATATATGCCAGTAAAATGAAGCAGTACCCAAATCACCCCACACACAAATGGCTATTTGACCCATCAGTGACAGGACTGTTCTCACCTGCCCGCCCGAGTTCCTCCCAGGCATTGTGTATGCGAGTGTCGCGTTGGTTAGAAGGTTCCGGAATATCGTTTAGAAAAATCGCAAAGACTCGACCACAGAAATCTGCGCCCTGGCGCGACGTTTCCATTCAATGCGACCAAGAGCTACTGACACTTGGGAAGTCTGTGACCCAGCCAATGATATTGCAGCAATCCGCACTCGAAAAGATTGCATCATACACAGGCTACTCTGTCTTCTATACCGATGGCTCCAAAAGCAGCTTAGGTGCTGGATGTGCGTTCGTGGGAAGAGACATAAGCCGAGGTTTCAACCTTCCGACATCGGTATCGGTTTTTACTACCGAACTATGTGCTATTATCCAAGTCTTACGCCACATTCTCCGAGACCCCGGTGGGCGGTTTTTAATTGTTACAGACTCCGCTAGTTCCCTAGCTGCACTCCAGTCTAGTCACCCACCAAAATCCTGGTTAGTGCCTACCATCCGGAGGCTTCTTAATACCGCCTTTTCTGCCGGGGCCAGGATACAGTTTTTATGGGTCCCTAGTCATGTGGGAGTACCTGGTAACGAGAGAGCGGATTTGGCTGCCAGATCGGCTTCTGAGACTACTCGAGCAGGAGCTTTTAGAGTTCCAGCATCTGATGTGAAAGCAGAAATTAACAGCCTTCTCAAATCTGAATGGCAAGCGAAATGGGACAGTGAGTCGACCTGCGCCTTAAAGCAGCTCAAGCCAGCCATAGAACCATGGGAGTCGAGTAACAGGCGGAGTAGAAGGGAGGAAATATGCCTTACACGACTGCGTATTGGTCACACATTTGCAACACACGGACACCATTTCTCTGCTTCAGCACAGCCGGTGTAGCCACTGTCAAAGCAGGCTTACTGTACAACATGTATTGGCTGACACAGGATGTAATGTATTGAGAACTCTGCGCGCCCGTTATTTTCCTCCCATGCCCCTTGCGAGTGTGTTAGGAGACAAGCCAGCCGTTGAGCTCCCCGTAGTCCTGCGGTATTTGACAGAGATTGGATTTGATATTGTATATAATCCTCACCGAATGACACAAACGCAATAGAATTAAACACGAAGGAATCAAGTAGTTTTCCTTTTAGCTATCTACCTATAGAATAACGCGGAAGACCTAAGTGGCTTTTAAGAATTGATTATAGTGTATAGTAGGTGCGCTAAATGGCCCTAGCAGCTGGAGCGCCCTTAAAAACCCCAACACACACACATGATGCCCTGATCATACTTGCAAGGTTATGGCCCTGGAACTTGGCCTGTGGGTAGGTGACAGTCCAGTTCTTTCTCAGAAAATACATGAATATTTCTCCAAATGGAAAAACTTGAGATTAAACACATGTAAGATTAGATACCATGTAAGAACTCACAATTCAGCGCCCACTGATGCTGGGGATGTTGGGCCCAGGGTAACCTTGGAACAGTGGGACCCTGGGGATAATTGCCATACCAATAGAAATTCATTAATTATTGGAATCATAGTGTCTGAGTGGTCATTTATGTTTGAAAGTTGTCACCTTTAGGTTTTGAGATGTGTTCAGCTTTTGTTGTAAACTCCTCAACCATATGCAAGGCTTCCTTTGGAAACATGTCAATTGTCCGATAGGGCTGAGTCAAGTTTGTATTGTTCTGTTGCAAACTAACTTTGTGAATAAGTATTCAGACCTGCAAATTCTTCAAAATGTGATTGTGCTGTTTGAGAACAGACCTCTCTGTTGTGCACCTTGTCTATTTGCTCTTACACAATTACACTAGCTTCTGTTGAAATGATGTTGCCCCATTGTCTGCCAACATGTCATGCCATGTCAGCAGTTTTGCTGTGCCAAACAGACCTGCGCACTGGGAGTCCTCACTGTTCCCTGTTTCAGACACCAGTCCTCCGCCATGTCCGGGTCCAAGTCCTTCGGAGTGCGCTCGCCTCCTGATCCTCCGAAGCTGCAGCGCGCCGAGCCTGTCACTCCCGGCACACCGGTTTCTCCCGCCTCCCCCGACGCCTGCCCGTCCAAACCCTACTCAGACAGTGGTGCTGGCCTGTGTGTCGAGCGCGCCACCGTGGCTGAGGTGGTGCCCCGCCAGCTGCAGGATCCCTTCCCGGAGCCGCCGCTACCGGCGGTACCGCCCAGGAAGCCGGGCTCGGCCCTGACGCTGGGCGATGTGGCGGCGTCGATTCCGCTTCGTGACCCTGACGAGGCGTTCCTGCTGCACGAAATGCCAGCTATGGCTGACCCTGGGTGTGTTCCTGCTCCTGCTGCTGATGTTGATGGTCCAGGGCTGCCCCGTACTGCTGCCGCCGCAGTGGGTGAACGTGGCGCCGGGGAGGAGGCCTTTCCTTCTGTACATGAAGCCGGCGATCCTTGCGTTGCAGCGGTTCCTGAGCTACACGCCTGTCCCTCTCAACTCCCCTGCCATGTCTGGATGGATGGTGGGTTTCCTGGTGATATGTCTGAATTTTATCGTTTTTGTTTCATTGTTTATGCTGACATCTATGCCTCCCTTTTTTCCGCATGAGCTACGTTCATCCACTTTAAGAGCTCGATTGGACCGGGGGTGCTTAGAAATCTTACAGCATTTGACGGGAGGTGCTTAGATATCTTACAGCATTTGACGACAGGCCGTGGACTGGGGCTGCTTAGATATCTTACAGTATTTGACGACAGGCCGTGGACTGGGACTGCTTAGAAATCTTACAGTATTTGACGACAGGCCGTGGACTGGGGCTGCTTAGAAATCTTACAGTATTTGACGACAGGCCGTGGACCGGAGGTGCTTAGAAATCTTACAGTATTTGACGACAGGCCGTGGACTGGGACTGCTTAGAAATCTTACAGTATTTGACGACAGGCCGTGGACTGGGGCTGCTTAGAAATCTTACAGTATTTGACGACAGGCCGTGGACTGGGGCTGCTTAGAAATTTTTCAGTATTTGACGACAGGCCGTGAACCGCGGCTGCTTATAAATCTTACAGGATTTAACACAGGCCGTGGACAGGGGCTGCTTAGATATCTTAGAGTATTTGACGACAGGCCGTGGACTGGGGCTGCTTAGATATCTTACAGTATTTGACGACAGGCCGTGGACCGCGGCTGCTTAGAAATTTTACAGTATTTGACGACAGGCCGTGGACTGGGGCTGCTTAGATATCTTACAGTATTTGACGACAGGCCTGGACCGCGGCTGCTTAGAAATCTTACAGTATTTGACAACAGGCCGTGGACCGGGGCTGGTTATAAATCTTACAGTATTTGACGACAGATCGTGGATTGGGGTGCTTAGATATCTTACAGTATTTGACGACAGGCCGTGGACCGGAGGTGCCTAGAAATCTTACAGTATTTGACGACAGACGGTAGACTGGGGCTGCTTAGATATCTTACAGTATTTGACGACAGGCCGTGGACTGGGGCTGCTTAGAAATCTTACAGTATTTGACGACAGACCGTGGACTGGGGCTGCTTAGATATCTTACAGTATTTGACGACAGGCCGTGGACTGGGGCTGCTTAGAAATCTTACAGTATTTGACGACAGGCCGTGGACTGGGGCTGCTTAGAAATCTTACAGTATTTGACAACAGGCCGTGGACCGGGGCTGGTTATAAATCTTACAGTATTTGACGACAGATCGTGGATTGGGGTGCTTAGATATCTTACAGTATTTGACGACAGGCCTGGACCGGGGCTGGTTATAAATCTTACAGTATTTGACAACAGATCGTGGATTGGGGGTGCTTAGATATCTTACAGTATTTGACGACAGGCCGTGGAGCGGGGGTGCTTAGATATCTTACAGTACTTGACGATAGGCCTTGGACGGGAGGTGCTTATAAATCTTACAGTATTTGACGACAGGCCATGGACTGGGGTGCTTAGAAATTTTACAGTATTTGACGACAGGCCGTGGATCGGGGGTGCTTATATATCTTACAGTTGGATGTGACTATTGCTTAGTACTTGATAGAACGGATAGATATTACGTGGCGTATTCTACTTGATTTGGTCCTTCCTGCGTTGCGGTGAGTTTTTTCCTCTGAAATTGCTTTGCCTTTAAATTCAATGAAGTATTTAAGTACCAAACTGCAACATTCCAATGGGCCGCTAGTAGTGGATATTGTGTTGCCACGGCAGTGGATGTGAGGTGAAACCCCAACCGGGGACGTTCATAGCTGGCATAAAAACAGCAAACCTTCGAACTAAACACAAATCTGCGCCGCGCCTCCTGGCTGCGCCGTCACCTGAGTCGCTGTTTATTGCAGGAGGGATGTATAACTTCGACCCCAACGACGACCGGCACCCGTACATAAAGATCCTGGAGACACCGGCGCCTCCGCGGCCGTTGCTGACCAAGTACTTCCAGCCGCTCTCCTGGGCGGGCATCGGGATCGGCACTGCCTGTGTCTACAACATTTTCGGCAGAAAGCCGATGCTTTCCGGTGGGTTAATGAACTTCAGCGGAATAGTGGATTGTGGCTGCAAGCGGGGGGGGCTGAAATCAGAAACAGTGGTCAGGGATAAACCACCCATATGGGTTGAAAGTACTAATTTCTGTGGTCAAAAATATAATTTAACAACTGGACTCACAACTATTGTTGTCGGCCCAGAAAATAAAACATGCTTGAAAGGCGCCATGTTTCGCCGACATCTAACTAAGGCGTTTCGGCTCTCACGACCGCCTGAGGTCGCCTCTACCCCCTACCCCTCCCCGCCCTTCTCTCTTCTATTTCAAAATGCAATGCCGATGCGAAAAAATGTGAAAGTTGCTGAAACTGCTGCAGCGCCTTCCACTCGTGTATCAAGTCTGAACCATATCCGCCGTGGTGTGACATCACAGAAACCAAAGTTGGTCAAATCCTGGCCGAGATCTGCATACCCCCATAATTCGGAGCCATTATACCTTGAACAAAGTCAATGGCAGCTATGTGGTGTCTTGATCTAAGAAGTCCAATGACGCGCGGAATGACCTTGTTAGACTACAGGGTAACATGAATCCATTTGAAAGCCAAACAAGGTCTTGAAGGTCGTGTTGCGTAAAATTTGAATACCTGACTCATGCTCGTCATTATGATACCAATCATATTGCTGTATCTGTTTTTCCCGCAAGTTATAAAAACGGTGATATTCAAAACGCTTGAAATATATTTTGTGGCCTTTCTTGGCCTTATTGTTGGCCTGACTCAAAAACGGCTGGCGGCGTACCGATTTTTGTTTCCAAGAGTTTCCGAATGTGTGTTTTTTTAGAAACTTGATATAACTTCTAGGAGCCGAGTTACGCACTGGTTCGGTCTACCACATTTTAGAAGCACTGAATCACCCTACATGTCCTGAGAATTTGTTAGGGGTGCCGCTACCAGGGGCGGCGCCGTGTTTTTGCCCCAGGGGGGCAAAGTTTCTCAGCTCATTATATCACGAATATATCATGGATTCGAGGGAAGAGGAGCAAAGAAGACCCTCCCCGATTGTGCATAAGTACCCCTTCTCACGAAGCCCCGGTGCCCTTAAGAGGTCCTGGTTTTTCTTGGCAGGCTGTTTTCACCCCCTCTCCAGACTAGGATGCATGAGAAAAGGTACCTTCGGGGCGGGAACCATTGTGGAACAGTTTTGGTGATGTTATTTTTCATTTCTCAATTCTTTTCACGACAAAATATGAAAATGGTAAAATAAAACCTGCTGATTTTTACACACATTCAAGTAAATAATTTTAATTGCATAAGAACTTAGTTGTTCGATAAAGTCTTCTCTAAAGTATGGTTAAGTTTGTTTCTTTATCCTGGATTTGAGGTGGGGTGGCAAAACAATACTTTGCCCCTTCCAAATCTTAGGGCCAGCTCACCCCGCTGCCCCCCCTCAGTGGCGCCACCACCGGCCGCTACCAAATAAGTGCTGCCGCTACTTGAAACCGCTACTAGCGCTACTTTTCGAATCCGCGAAACCTTGAACTGCTACTCCGCTACCACAACTTTTCGCTTCAAAGCGCCACTAAAGCACTACCCAAAAAAGTTTTCTATTGCACCTTTTGAATAAATTTCAAGAAATTTTGTGCTATTTATTTTTACATTGCAAGCAAAATTAGTTTTGTAAGATATGTGAACGAAATCACAGATAAAAAACATCCATGCAGGCTGATTTTTTTCTCTGGAGAAAATGATTACTTTCAATCCCCGTGTCCTAATTTGTTGGGGCGGAGGTTCACATAGCACACTGCCGGTAGCGGTAGCTCTTTTGAATTCTTCTGAGTCTGCTACCCGCTACTCTGCTACTTTTTGGCTGTAGAAACAGATGCCGTTGGTTTTTCTGCCGTAGCGGAGTCGCGGACTAAAGTAGAGGAGCACCCTGCTGTGGAAATAACGTCATTACTTACTGACCTGACTTGCAGGGGCGTCGCCACGGGGGTGGGCAGGGGGGCCCGGCCCCCCCCACTTTTCGGCCAAAAATTTCCTGATCTCAGTCAAAACGGGATAAAAACGGACATTCTTATAACCAGCCGCTGCAGAAGGCAAGGAGGAGTCCAAATTCGAACAGTATTTGGTCCTAACGTGGAAAGTTTTTTTGTCAGCGTCAGTTTGAAGTTTGGCTGCCCCCTTTTTGCCGGTGGCGACGCTTATGCTGACTTGATATACATATTCGGTCAGAAGTTGTCAAACTATCACCCGCACATGTCCTGTGCGAAGTGACGCGTTACGCGTACGCGTACCCATCCAAGCCGATTTGAATCTGCTCGGAATAACTAGCGAAAAACCGAAGCGGGTTAGATATGGCCCCCTCCGTGTTGCGTCCTGGGAACATGTGTTTGCATTTTGAGGCGTTATCACTGTATGCGTCACAGGCATCCAGCGGCACGCTGCCTTGGCCGCTGGCGGCTGGATCGTGGGAGTCTACATCCAGAAGTGGATCAGCTCCTCCATGGCCGAAACGGACGCCATCCTGAAGCATTACATCGAGCTCCATCCGGAGGACTTCCCTATGCCAGGTAACCCACGGTGGCGTCCTGACACCCTGCCCGTGGAATGGGGCCTGGACTGGGGAACTAGTGTTGCACAGTGTGCCGCCAACATCGTGAGTGCTTATCGCTCCACCCAGAAGTCACAATTAGCGTTATCCGGAAGCCAAGAAAACCGTTCTGCCCTGCGTGTAATAACAGGGGCACGCGACAGTCGGGTGTTCCTAGAGAGCGGGCCGCGGGGAATTCCGAATGTGTTTTCCCCACAAGATACTCAGGTAGCTAGCTGAGAAGTAAGAGAAATCCCAGGTCAGCCGCTGCCAGTAGGATGTACAAACCTGGTATTCGAGTTCAAGTCCCGCGAATGCGTGGCATTCTCTTTGTGTGATCCCCTCTTGATCTTGATCAGATAGGAACCATTCACTTCAATGGAAAAGATCGATGCCTGGCAGCATTATTAACGATAAACTGCGTACACTAGTCTGGCGCGGAAATACAAAATCCTCCATAGTTTTTCATGACTGGTAAATGCTAGGATATTGGAACATGCTGAATCTGAAATCCGAATAGTTTTTGAACAGTAAAGCTTATTTTTGATACTATTTAGGCTCGAGTTTTGGACCCGGCTGTTCTAGTAGGTTTTGAACTGTAAAACTTTTTTTTGTACAATTTTGGCTCGAGTTTTGGACCCGGAATGTTTATCTAATACACGTAAAAATCACGGAGCATGAACGATTCCCTTTTTTACCATATTGCACATTTCGAGTTCATCGTCTTTTCTCGAGAACAAGTTTCTGTTTAAAATGTCAAATCGCCAATATGTTCTTCTCGTTTATCGTACGAATGTATTCGACCCCATAACTTGAAAGGGGGGCCGAGTGGCCTATTGGCTTTACTGCCCGTTTCCAGATTGGATGACATGGATTAGCCTGGGTTCAATTCCCACGGCGGGACCTTCCATGTCCCCTCCGACCTGGTGGCAGGGATCCTCAAACACCCTGAAGTACTCAGTACAGTACTTAGTAGCCAGTACTCCATGGAGTAGTACACGTGTGCCTTTGGGAGTGACCCTAACAAGTTAAATACAATACTGTTGTCTTTAATGGGCGATATTGTAAACATAGAGTCAACTTGGCAGCGAATTTTGGCAGACGAGCCGACCCCAGACCACTTCAATCACCCACTGCCTTTCCCATGTTGTGCTTTGTGACACCTCTCGTCTCGCTGTTGATGAATTGACATCGGTGCTGGTTTTTTTCAGAGCGGAAAAAGTATTCGGAGCTGTTTCTGCCCTGGGCGAGGCTTCGCTAAAATGCTTTAGTTGACATCGCGTCTGCACAGTCTGCCAGTCACTCCCTTAGACTGGTGCTGCAGTCCTTCTGAATCGTTTACAGTAGCATGCTACTTCGTCCTTTTAGGGAGGAGATGTGTTATTTTCGGAAGGGGTGAAAGTTTTGAACGTTTTGTTGTGAAGGGTAGCGAGTGATGGGTTCGCAAGTTCTGCGTGAGTGTTTGGTACAAGTTGTGTGTGCAATTGCAATCCGGAAATGCGCGGTAAAGTTTTATGTGAGTTTGTTGCCATGGCCAATATAGGTGTGGTTTAAGCTCGTGGTTTTCAGTTGGGATAGAACATTGGCGAAACAGATCAATTCGAAAAATAAAGAACCATTTTGAGGGAACCGTGTCTATCGGGCGATCGTGCTGCCTGCACTGCCCAAATCTTCCTCACCATGGAAGTCCTACAGGAAATCCCATCCGCATGTTGGTGTCTCGTAAGGTCTGGTCCGGTGAGCTCTGGAACCTGCAGTTCATCCAAAATTCGCCTGAGAATGATGGATGATGGATGATAGGTTCAGCTTCCACAGCTGAATGCGAGCCCATGGGACTCGGCCGGTTCTCTTCTATTGCTATTGCTTCTATTCTATTCTACTATAATTGTTCACTTGCTGTTGTGATTCAACATTGCAACTTGCGGTCTGCTCCCAGCTGTGGAAAGCGTGCCAAACAATGCCCCTTATCATAACGTTTAACAAGTTAGCGAAAATATCGTAATTTTCACACGAAAGCCAAATAAAATGTGCAAATCATTTTCAAGTATGAAGTTAGCAGCAAGTTTTGGGTCAGTAGTCTGAAGTTAAGGGCAACACACGCATGTTCTGTTTCTAATCATGATCAAGCGAGCAAAATCTGATCAGAGATTAGCTGGAGACTGTCGAGGTTAGTATGAACAGATTCCATTGCAGGGCCCTGCTATACCTTTATGCCAGCTCCTTCGCTGCAGGGAGTTGTGCGTTAAGTCAGCAGCGGCGTGCGGTGTAACCTCCCCTTTTTCGTATGGGAAACATGTGCGCTCACAGTTGTGCTGCCATAGGCGGATCCAGGATTACGGAGGATCAGGGAGAGGTCATTGGGACCAGTGGACGCCGTTTGGGTCTGTGCGTATATTGACGCCATTAGCGTTCCTCAACAAAGTAGAAACGCTGAGAGCCAGGCAGAACGCGGGCACACGGAGCATTTGGAAGACAATGGTCTGACGATGCGAACAGTGTACCCTAACGATACAGCAGGGTGTTCATTTCATTGTATTTCATTGAACACGTTGTTTGCGGGGTGAACCCGTTTTGGACGAAAGTGACAAAATTGAGTTAACCCGCGCCCCACCGGGGTCCGGCGCCACCTTCGCCCCACCGGGGGGCCATCGATGGCCCCCTCTAACTCCGAAAATATGGGCGTTAGGCAAGTCTGCAAGTGCAATGAAAGCTCGCGTGAATTCGTAAGAAATTACTTCGCATGTTTTAGTGCTCAGGTCAATGGTTTGACCTCCAGAGGTCAAATTAGGTCAAGATCGGCTATTTTGCTCAAATATGCAATGATTAAGCAACTGGGCATAACTCTTATGTCATTGAGCTATTGAGGCCTGGTAAGTACATTTGATAGCAAATTGCCAGTCTTTTTCCGCTATGTGGACGTAAGACCTCCCGCCAGTGGTTTGACCGCCAGAGGTCACCTCGTGACCTAATATGACCTGAGGTCCAAAGGTCAAAAGTGACCTTGCCGTATACCAAATGAAGCCAGTGCAGACAAACACGATGGTGTTTGTTTCACCGCTCTAGTCATTAGGTAAAGTTATTGTCAAATACTGTTTTTGACCTCTGATGACCTTGGATGACCTTGGAAAGTCAAGGGCAAATTGCCCCTGGGATCCGTGAGGGTGTCCAAAACGTTGTTCTGGCGTCTGAGTATTTGCAATCATTTTTGTGGCTTTTATATCATGAATAGCTTTTCCCATGCTTTTCCAATGGGGGGTCGCCTCGTGCCTGACCTCAGGGCACGAAATCGAAAATCCCGGATATACACCTTGTGCCCTGGAGGGTCATGGTGGGGTTTCAAATCGATCGACTTTGAAATGTGCTCTTCGAGCTCTAAACGTGACGTGGGTGACCTTGGTTGACCTCGTCTGGTGACCTGACCTTGGGTGACCTGGGGTAAAAATTTCAGGGATGATGGGAAAATGATGCGTGGAGGTGGCCCTCACCGCGGTGCTGCGCCTCGTTTTTCTGCTATCCCAACCGGGGCTCCGGCGAGGGTTAAGCAAGAACTACGAACCAGCAATACAATATCAATACATGAACTACGCAATGTCATTTAAATATAAAATAAGCACATGTAAAGCAGTAAATCCATCAAATAGACCAGGCATATTGTACCGTCCAAAATCAGGGGATCGCTTTTACTTTTGTTTTCGTATACATATATCATTTGCGATTCGGAGATCTTCGGTAGCCTGAGGCACTATTTTTGCTGGTGAAATCTATCAGGGGGCGCCAAATTGAAGCGCTGTGGCGCTAGTAGTTGTGCCCAGGGCAGGGTGTGCTAGAAGGGACATTTCAGGGAGTGGAGGTAAATTGATCGATAGGAAAGGCACCGGTCTCACTTTGTCTCTCTGAATCCCACTACGGATGTTGCCAAATCGTCGTCAAGCTAGCAGGGTAGGTTTGGGCATACATGACAGTCCGATTTGGATACAAAGGCTTCGTATGCGGCATACGGCATACGGTATGCACACCTTTGTTGGAAAAACATCGAACATCGACCGAATTAGGGTCGCACGTTCCATAAGTCAATTTTAACGCGCCTGTATGGCACGGTTCTCACATTAGGGGTTCAGAGTGCCTTCGACCCCCGACCTGGGTGCCTGGCGGTCCCACGGGACCCACTGGGGTGGTGGGGCGAGCGAGCACCTCTGCCCCCCCCCCATTGAATTCTTTTCTGACGTATGCAGCTACATTTTTTTTTTTTATTTGGACGTGTACCGACAGTATTGGTATGGAAACCTGATCACAGCAGACCCTCTGTAAAATTCACATTTACAAGTGAAAAAATACAGAGCTGGGACCTGTTGGGAAATACTTTTGTGATAGTTCTCGGGGATTTACAATCAGCTTTAATTGAAAGCGTGTTCACGGTCCACCTGCGACGCGCTAGACAAATAATCTGTCCCATGTTTTTACAAGGATGTGATTCGGAGCGACCCCAATATGTGCCTACACTATCCCTGCCCCAGACTGGTTACAGGTGTCCCTCAGAGCCCGGGTGTGCCACGCTCGCGCTGCGGCCTGGCTGCGGTTGGTCCGCGCAGTACGCTCCGCAGGTGCGCTTCCCCCGACTCCGACACTGCGTCCGTGACGTCACAGCCTCGTCGCGGTCGACGCGGCGTTGCTGGCAGCGGGCTGGCGGCGGAATGCCACGGCTCCGCCGGTGCAGGAGAGACGGAGCTGTGCGCGCCAGTGGCGGTGGCAGTGGAGAGGAGTGTTACAGCAGACGGTGGTAGCGATCCTGAAACGTTTACGAGAGATATCGAAGCTATTGTGGTCCGACCAAGCTGGGTCAGTGCGGTTGGAGGAGGTTCACAGTTTTGTGTGGAAAGGTGCTGACAAAATCCATGAATTTGAATTAGTGAATGATTGCGCAACACTGTCTTTGTGAGAACTACGTTACGTAAAAATCCAAATTCTCAGCGGGAAAATCACTCACGAAGGGTGACATGTTCGACGGCAAGGTCACGGTGACGGTTCTTGTGATGAGCTGAAAGGATACGCGAGATATAAGACTGGTGAATTTGTCTGTGTTTAGCTCGGAAGTTAGTTGGATCTGAGGTCGCTGTGCAGACCGGGAGTTCCGCCGACAGCGTGGGTGAGGTGTGAAGCCGAGTCGGTGGGTGAGGTGTGAAGCCGAGTCGGTGGGTGAGGTGTGAACCCGAGGCGCGGCGTCGCGGCTGCAGTGTGCGGAGATGCTGACGGCCGGGCTGACCAGGCGGGCGGCAGGAGCCGGTACCGTCCTTCTGGCGCTCGCAGCTTGTGCGGCGGCCCTCCCCAGTCAGGTGTGGATCGGTGAGTGGTCAGCAGTGCTAGGTGGTATTGGCCGATCGGAGACCGGGGGAAATGGCAGAGGCCGAGCCGAAATCGACGGGCCAGATCCAAAATTTACCGGATCTAGCTGGGAAATTAAGGAATGATTTTTTCGTTGACTACGGGGGAGTCGAAAGCTGCCTCTTAGAAAAGCTCATTTTACTGATAACTGGAGATCATGTATGTATAAGAATCGCAGTGGGATCATATATTTGTGTCAGGAGAAATGCCCTCTCAACGTTGATGACAGGTACAAATATGAAAACAGTGGTTCACAGGAGAGCGAAAATAAGTACGTGTAGTGATTTTGATCGTAGAGGGTCACGGTGGGGGGTTCAGAGTCATAGCTTCAGGGCAAAACACGCCTGCCCTCACTGAGAACCAGTGCATCTGTCAACTCCTGGTTTGACAAGGTTTCAGAGCCTTATTACACCAGGCAGTGCGGGCCTGTGCAGCATCGTGTAGTGTTGCAGTATTAGGTATCAGAATGGGGCAGCCTCGCAGGGGCCAAAAATGTGCTCAGCGTGTCACCATGGAAAATGTCAAACCATAAATGTGTCACCAGCCCAGGTTGCAAAGTGTGGCACGTTTTGCGTTAGAAGGATACAAATGGATACTCCTAGACCATCCCAGTTGTTGAAAAACATTGCGAACTCAAATTAGAGGTGGCAATTTTGGCGATTTGTTCCGTCATTGGTCTAGAGGAAACATGTCGGTTAACTTTTGTCACCCTGCCCACCTTGGGTAGTCACCATTTAGAATGCCAAAATGGTATTTTTGCCCTGACCCTCCGTGTCGCATATCGTCTCGCCGGAAGCAACACAACGGTTATATTTTGTACCTTCAGACTTGCTCCGAGCAGAAATGAGAGGATTTTGAGCCTAGTTTTAGAGCCAGCTAAACCCATGCATAAAACTAATCCAAAATAGCTGTTTAGTGCCGCTCGTTGCGCTCCGTTTTTTCGCACGGTCTCTGGGAAATGCGGCTAGCGCTCAAACAGTGACCCCGTGAGAACATCTGGCCGGTCGGGAGATTGTCACATGGGGAATGATAGAGCGAGACACCCAAACTGCAATCGAATTGGGGCCGATAGGATCATTTCCCTAAAATCTCCTATCTAGAGCCCGTTTTCTCCTATCGCGCCTGAATACGTTGTCCGCATGTGACCTTCAACACTTGATTAACCTCTGACCGAGACAATTTTGAATTGCATTTGCTGCAAACACGACCACTCAAGAAAGGTGACTCTTCAAATGCAGTATTCTAATCCGGACTAATGGGTCTTCCAGTATTCACACTTAATATGCAAAACATGGCGAAGCTGCCCACGCTTTCCCACAAGAGTAAACATTATCCATGTACGAGAGAGATGCTATAGCCTCCAACCATCCATGCGTTATATGCCTCCTGTATTACGCTGTCAATGACATCCCACCAGCCCGCCAGTTAATGCTGGGTCAGCTACTTGGTCTGTTGTCTTTGCTGGGATTGTCGGGTCCTGTTCCCTCCCCGTGTTGTGGGTAAACAAACGAACGCCACGGGCGCTCCGACCGCGCCGACCCGCGAGTAAATTTAGTCCACCTGCGCCGAGGACCGGCGAAACCGGTGGTGGCAGCGTGGCCGCTTGGCGAGGTGCACAGGGGAGGGCTGCCACCGTCCCTCCTCCCCGCAGCGCGAGGGGTCATCCCAGTGTTGCGTCTAGTTAGGGCTAAACATCCTTTTATTTTCCTTTTTTTATTTTCAGTGCTTCAAATTCGTATTATATAGTTCACATTGTTTAAGCAAATGGAATGGAAACGTCTTACAATATCCAATAAGCAAATACTATATAATGCTCTCTTTATATGCATTGTTTACTGGCATTGCCTCGAATCAAGGCACCCCGAAATGTTTTTGGGAAATGCAAACGTCTGGTTGTGGCTGCAGATGTCACTTGCCTTCCGAAAGAGGCTTGGAGTAAGATAAATTGTTTCAGCCACCTCTGGGGAGTGCGGATGTGCTTGTTTGTCTCCTATATATTGCTCTATTGTTTCCGCAAACGCGTGTTATAGGCTTTGTTCCGATCAGATGACAGTATTAAGTATGACGTATGTTATGGTATGATTCCGTAGTTAACACGCGCATTGATGGGGGTCTGAGCCAACTTCGCTTTGACGGGCGAGGGGGTGGGTACCCCCCCTAAGATTCGAGAACATTGCCAGGTAGGGAAACAGTAAAAGGTGTCGGGTAGCCCATTCACTTCTCTGTCGAAAATATTTCAGCCATTTTTTTGCCAGTTCACATTTAAGGTTACCAGAGATCAAAACATGCCGTCATAGGGATAACATGTAAATGAAGGATTTCGGTCATTTCATCTGAACATGTAAAGATAGAGCATAACAATTTGAACTATATGAATCCTCGCAGCAAGCCGAATCTAATGGTATATAAAATGGTCTTGCTAGATAAAATCAAAGATTTGATCTGACCTGAGGTCAGGTCAAGTTCAAATTAGGCAAAATGCATATCATTATAACCGCAATAAAAATGCAAATATAATGAACTAAAAATAAACACACTTTGACACGCGCATTGACGGGGGTCTGAGCCACCTTCGCATTGACCGGGATGGCGGGTACCCGCCCCCTAAGATCTCGAGAACCACGGTAGGTAGCGAAAACGGTAAAAGGCTTTGGGCTGCCCATCCACTTCGCCATCGAAAACATTGGAACCATTTTTTTGTCAGGTCACATTTAAGGTAACGAGAGGTCAAAACATGCTGTCATAGGGATAACATGTAAATTCAGTTTTTCGGCCATTTCATCTGAACAAGTAAATATAGAGCAAAACGACTTAAACTATATGAATCCTCGCAGCAAGTCAAATCGAATGATATATAATTTGACCTTGCTAGGTGAAATCAAGATTTTGACCTGACCTGAGGTCAGGTCAAGGTCAAATTATATAGAATGCATATCATTAGAACTGCAGAGCCCAGGCAAGTCTAATGCAGCTAAAATAAATGCCCTATCACCATCCGTTACTGAGTTATTTCGTAAAAATAATTTTTCCCATGTATTTCCAATGGAGAGGTCATGCCTCGTACCTGACCTTAGGTCATCGATATTAAAAATACTGGAACATATTTTAGAGAACTCTGTAGGGCCATTATGTGATATGAGTTTCAATCGGATAAGTTCGCCCTGCTCCGACCCATGCTATCTTAAACTTTTTTTTGGGATCGGGTCACTTGACCTGTACTGGTGACCTGACCTGAGATGACCTAATCTTACAATTTTCACAGAAGTTGTAAAATGATGAGGAAAAGGTGTGCCAAGTACGGCGGCGCTACGCGCCGCCGTTTTTCTGCTATCTCCGAAAAACCGGGGGGGGGCGGGTACCCGCCTCCCCGTCAATGCGCGTGTTAACCATCCATTAGGTGCCAAGTTATTCAGTTAAAACAATTTTTCCACGTATTTCCAATGGAGAGGTCATGACTCGTACCTGACCTTAGGTCATTGATATAAAAATGCCGGAAAATATTTTAGAGAACTCGATGGACCCATTATGTGATATGAGTTTCAATCGGATAAGTTCACCCTGTTCTGATTTATGCCATCTTAACGTTTTTGAGATCATGTCACTTGACCTATGCTGGTGACCTGCCCTGACATGACCTAACCTTCAATTTTTTTCAAAAGTTGTAAACATGATCAGAGAAAAGGTATGACAAGTAAGTAAGTTTGTAAACTGTCTCCAAAAACCCGAGGGGCGGGTACCCGCCAACCCCGTCAATGCGCGTGTTAAGACTCCTCAATGTCAAGGTCAAGGCCCCAGGTACAAGATAAAAGTTGTTTATCAATGCCAAACCCTTCCCTCCCAAGGATTGCTATAGTGACAGTCATGTTGTATATTTTTGGGAATTCGTGATATTGTTACGTCATAGGTTTCAATGACCTTGACCTTAAGTTTTGAGAAAGTCTGGGATGGGACCTTGCCTATATGACCTTGGTTCGTTTTTCTGCAAATTTTCGAATTTTTCGCATAATCACGGCATTTCCTAATCGGTATCTATCACGGTCCAGATTTGACATTTATGTCCTCGTTTGACCCTGAAAATATCGATATAGACCAATGAAACTTCACTTTAATGTAGGGCACCGTCGCCCCACGTACTCTCAAATGGGAATTTGTCTAACGCTTTTGGTTTTAATATCTCTGGGGGAAGACGTTAGGACCCCCCCCACTGCGCGTTGATGCCAGACCCATCTCTAATGCGCATGTTAAACTGCCTGTATTGGCCGTTTAACCGAGCGGATGGTTTTGTTTCAATATTGTAGTTGATGTTTGACTTAAATTTGGAAACATTAACTGGAAAATAATTCCGTGCTATGTGAGTTGTATATTTTGAACTCTCTGAATTAGCAATTCGTTTTGTGTTAATCGACCTCAACTGCAGTCAAGCAGGTCTTCTAAGATACTGACCTCAAAGCTCACGCTCATTTCGTCTGCAAATATTCCGTTTTTCCAGCGTTGGATATTTTCAATATACTTATCCGGAAGGCGATCCAAGCTCTCAGGAAAACCAGGGGAAACGCACACCCTGTTAGGCTTACTGCTTTGTTTAAACATTTAACACGCGCATTGACGGGGGTCTGAGCCACCTTCGCTTTGACGAGAGGGAGCGGGCACCCGCCCCCATAAGATCTCGAGAACAACGGTAGGTAGCGAAAAACGGTAAACGGCGTTGGGCTGCCCATCCACTTCTCCATCGAAAATATTTTGACCATTTTTTGTCAGGTCACATTTAAGGTCACCAGAGGTCAAAACATGCCGTAATAGGGATAACATGTAAATTCAGTTTTTCGGCCATTACATCTGGACAAACAAAGGTAAAGCAAAACGACTTGAACAATATGAATCCTCGCAGCAAGCCGAATCGAATGATATATAATTTGACCTTGCTAGATTAAATCAAGGATTTGACCTGACCTGAGGTCAGGTCAGGGTCAAATTATATAAAAATACATACCATTAGAACCGCAAAGCCCAGGCTAGTCTAATGCAGCTAAAATAAATGCTCTATCACCATATTCCGTAAAAACAATTTTTCCCATGTATTTCCAATGGAGAGGTCATGCCTCGTATCTGACCTTAGGTCATCGATATCAAAAATACCAGAACATATTTTAGAGAACTCGGTGGGGCCATTATGTGATATGAGTTTCAATCGGATAAGTTCACCCTGCTCCACTTATGTTATCTTAAACTTCTTTGAGGCCAGGTCACTTGACCTATACTGGTGACCTGACCTGAGATGACCTAACCTTAAAATTTTCAAAAAAGTTGTAAAAATGATGAGGAAAAAGGTATGCCAAGTACGGCAGCGCTACGCGCCGCCGTTTTTATGCTATCTCCGAAAAACCCGAGGGGCGGGTACCGCCCCCCGTCAATGCGCGTGTAATATACATCGCATTGAAACGATGCAAATATGGGGCCAATTTAATTTTCTTAAAACATGTACTAGTAATGTTATTAGTTTGGCAAAAGCTGGGCTGGATCAGGTCATGTGTATATGCCACTAATAAGTTGGAGGGAGACCTCACGGGTGTTTTGCGTCATAAACCTCATTCTATTACTGGAGTAATGCTCCGTTGCGAGTTTTATAGCAACAAAATGGGAACGCAAAAGAACAACGAGGAGCAGTGTTAACGGCTATTTGGAGTTGATTCTGGCGTTGGGCCGCTGTCTGTGCACCAGCGGCCTGAACGTAGGCTCAGCTGGACTGTGATGGCCTCGGTGGCCACAATGACCTCCAACTGGGAACGCTGCCATCGCTGCCATCGCGCCCGAGGCGGCCGAATGGCACCCTCAGCCGCCATCCCACTGCCAGCCCAAACCGCCTCAGGAGCCGCCTCGGGAGAACGGCACCTCTGGGTGTTTTAAAACTGTCTGATATTTGCCCTGTCTTGATATGGTCCAGTGCTGATATTATACATTATTCCTATTTGATATTTTTTAGAACGCTGTTGCCCCTTGCTTTCCTTGGCTCGAAACGACTTAACCTTATTTCCAACAGGGGGACAGATTCTGCCCACCCCTCAGGTTTTTCTGTGGTATATCCAAAACGGTTCGAGATAGACTCTTGAAATTGAGTGACTTTTCCTAAAACTAAATAGCACGTGTTCGCTGAAAATTTTGAAAATATATATTTGCCAGAGACAGAGGTGTGGCTCGCTTATCTGGGGGTTTTGTCCAGAAGCCGAGCATTGTCGCCGGCGTTGCGTTTGTCCTACGATAAAGCTGTCTGTTACAAATTTAAGGCAGTTGTAATGTTTGAATGCTATTACTGAGATTTATGATGACACCTGATGTGTATTTTGATATAATTTGGGCCATAGGTGGTTCCAGAAGCTCAAAATGGGGGCTTACAATGCTATCCATCCGAACTCTTCGAACGTAAATAGATTGCGTACAAAATGTTCGAGAGGGCTAAACATAACCATACATTGATCCCATATGTGTATTATATGATGTTAGGAAATCATAAGCGTGCTCAGGCACCGTAATTAGGGGGTTCACTCGTACTCAAGTTCATGTAGGGGAAGTCCGTACAAGAGTACGCACTTAACTTTCTAAAGGCTTTCACTTTTCTCCTATAAGTTTAACAGCTAAAATTTTTATGTGGTTGTTTAGCCTGAAGAATTGTCGATGTGTGGTCCATGTTTCAACTCGATGTCTCTGAAAGGAACTTGCCACGAGCCCATCAAAAATAAAAAGTCACGTGCGTACTCTTGCTGGAGTGAGTTGGTAAGAGTACGCAAGAGAGGAGGCTGGAGTACGCATTGCTGCCCCGCTGTGCTTTAGGTGCATAGGCCGTGTCGCGAAGTTTTTTTTGTCGATAAACTAGGCGATTATATGATCTTATATCGTTCTGTATATACAAGAACTATGTTGCAACGTTTGGTTTTCCAAATTTGAACTAGGGACTCTGTTCCGAGCGAAAATTAAATTGTCCTATCTCTTAAGCATGCGCACTCTTGCCCAATGGTCTGCTGCGTACTCTTGCCGGACATGCTCCCTTGGGAAGAAAGCCTTTATAAACATGTTGGCTCATAGGCGTAGGAACCGGGGGGCCAGGGGGGCCACTGGCCCCCCACTTTTCTGTGGGGGCCCCCACAGAAAAGTGGTATTGATATGAAAATACCAGCAACTGTAACATAAAACAAGAAACCCAAACGGACCGTATAGCTTGCTCGGAAAACCTCTTATAAAGCTGGCCTGAACTCCTGAGCTGATCTGAGGTCTTATGAGTCGGCCTGGGGCCCCCTGAGCTGTTCAGGGGCCCCTGAATTAACCTCTGATGTCCTATGAGCTAACTTGGGGCTTCTTGGGATAATCTAAGGTCCCTCGAGCTGGTTTATGCCCCTCTGAACTGTTGCATGGTCCCTAAGCTGAACTGGGAGCCATCAGCCTGAATGGGCCCCTTGAGCTAGTCAAAGACCCTATACAAGCCGATCTGGGGGCCCCTGAGCTGAGCTGAGCCCCCAAAGCTAATATGATGCCCCCTGTGCTAAACTGGGGCTCCTGAGCTTATCTGGGGCTCACCCAGAGTTATAGGGCCCCTGAGCTGAGTTTGAAGTGGCCTCCTTGAGCTGTTCTGAGACGCTACATAAGCCGATCTAGGACCCCTGAGCTGAGCCGGGCTCCTAAGCTGATCTGGTCATCTGAGCTAATCTATGACCCACTGTGCAGAACTGCCCCCCCCCCACCTCCCCCTCCCCCTTAGATGGACTGGGACCAGTAGAGTAGCCAAGGAGAGTCCGAGGGGTTCGCAGACCCCTCCCCCGCCCTTGGGCCGATTGTAAGCACTCTAAAGGATTCTCTGATCAGGGGCCCCCAGAGTCAGTCTCAGGGGCCCCAAGATTGGTTCATAGGGGCCCCGAGTCGGTCTCAGGGCCCTCCGCCCCGATAGTTAGCATTAAGGGGCCCAAGAGTTGGTCTTAGGGGCCCCCGAGAGGTGGTCTCAGGGGCCCCCTGAAAGTTGGTTTTCAGGGCCCCTGAGAGTTGGTCGCAAGGGACCCCCGAAAGTTTGTCTCAGAGGGTCCGAGAGTCGGTCTCAGCCTCCCACCCCCGAGATTAAGTCTCAGACCCCCAAAGTCGGTTTCAGGGGGCTCCTGGAAGTCAGTCTCAGGGGACCCCCAAGAGTCGGTCTCAGGGGAACTCCGAGAGTCGAGCTCAGGGGGCCACGACATATAGTCTCAGGGGGCCCGAGAGTTAGTCTCAGGGCCAAAAGTCTATCTCAGGGCCCCCAGAAGTCGGTTTCAAGGGCCCCTGAGTCAGTCTCAGAGGATCCCAAGAGTTGATCTCAGGGGCCCCGAGAGTCAGTCTCAGGGCCCCCGAGAGTCAGCCTCAGAAGCCCCGCCCCCCTGAGAATCGGTCTAAGGGGTCCCTCGAGAGTCTTTCTCAGGGGGGCCCCTGGGAGTCGGTCTCAGGGTCCCTGGGAACTAATCTCGGGATAAGTTATTATCAGATACCCCACCAGTGTTGGTCTAAGGGGGCTTTCTCTCAAGGGCCCCGAAAGCTAATATGGGGCCCGAGAATTAGTGTCATGAGTGCCGCCAAGTGCTGGTCTCAGGGGCCCCTCATAGTCTCAAGGGTGACAATATTTACTTTCAGGGGGCCCCGAGTGATCATCTGGAGTCCCGAGAGTTAGTCTCATTTGTGCAGCAGAGTGACGGTCTCAGAGGGCCGCGGAGAGGTGATCTTGGATGCCCTCGAGAATTGGCCTCATGTTGTCCCCCAAGTTTTTGTCTAAGGGGCCCCAAGAATCAGCCTCGGGGAGCGCTCAAAGGCTAGTCTCAGAGGCCCCTCCCCCAAAGTCAGTCTCAGGGGCATCCGAGAGCTAATTTTGGGGCCCTGAGAGTAATCACAAGAAGTTCTCCCGAGTTTTGGTCTCACGGGCTCCAAGTTGGCCTAAGACCCCTGAGGGCTAATCTGGGGCCTCCTAGAGTAGGTCTCAGAAGCACCAATTGCTCAGTCTCAGGGACACCCCCTGAGTGTTAGTCTCAGGGGGTGCCCCAGTGTTAGTCTCAGATTGCTATCGGGAGTCAGTCCCAGGGTCCCACGAAAGTCAGTCTTAAGGGACCCCAAGATCTGACCTGGATGCCCCCGAGACTCTATGTCTGGGGCCACCCGAGAGCAAGTCTGGGGGTCCGGTAGGTAGTCTCAGAGGTGCTGCCGAGAATTTGTCTTAGGAGCTCCGAGCTATACTCAGGGCCCCCTCAGTTTTGGTCTAAGAGTCCCCGGTAATAAGGCCCAGGGGCCCCTGACAGCTAATCGGGGAGGGGCCGAAAATTAGCGTCGCGAGTGCCGCTAAGTGTTGGTCTTAGGAGGGCCTCAGAGCTAAACTGGGAATCCTGAGCTTATCTGGGGCTCACTTATACGGCCCCTGAGCTGAGCTGGGGGCCATGAGCTTAAAGTGGCGTTCTTAAGCTGTTCTGAGACGCTATATAGACCGACCTGGGGCCCCTTAGCTGAAACGGGCTCTTAAGCTGATCTGGTCATCTGAGCTAATCTGGGGCCCGCTGTGCTGAACTGGGGACCCCGAGATGGTCTGGGATCCCTGAATACTTTTCCGTTGAGCTATTCTGAGACAGTACATCAGCCGACTTGAGACCCTGAGCTTATCTAGACCCCTAAAAGCTAATTTGGGCCCTTAGCTAATCTCAGGCGCCCTGTGATGAACTGAACAGCCCCTGAGCTGGTCTGGGGCACCTGCGCTGTTATTAAGTCCGCTGAGCTGAGCTAAGGGCGATGAGCTTGAATGGGCCTCTTGAGCTTTTTTTAGCTCTACACCAGCCGACCTGGGGTCCCTGAGCTGAACTAGGCCGCCAAAGCTAGTTTTGGGCTCTAAATTAATATGAGGCCCCTCTGCTGAACTGAGCAGCCCCTGAGCTAGTCTGGCGCCCCATGCCCAATTATAGGACCCGCTGAGCTAAGCTGGGGGCCATGAGCTTGAGTTGGTCCATTGAGCTGTTCTGAGACCCTATATCAGCCAACTTGGGGGCCCCTGAGCTGTGCTGGGCCCCACAGCTAATTCGAGCCCTAAGCTAAGCTGGGGCCCCTGTGCTTATATGAGGCCTCTGAGTTGGTCTGGAGCCCCTGCACAGTTCTAGCGTCCCTGAGCTAAGCTGGGGGCCGATACCTTGAATGGCCCATTGAGCTGGTTTGATACCCTATATCAGCCGACCTGGGCCCCTGAGTTGAGCTTGTCTCCCACAGCTAATATGTGGCCCCTGTGCTGAACTGGGGTCCCCAGCTGGTCTCGCCCCCTTGGACTCTGCTAGGGTCATTGAGCTGGGATCCGTAGGCTTAAACGGGTCCCTTGAGCTGTTCTGAGACCCTATATAAGCCAACCTGGGGGCCCTGAGCTGAGCCGGGCCCCTAAGCTAGCCTGGCTTCCTGAGACAATCTGGAACGCCCTGTTCGGAGCTTTTAGGGCCCTGTGCTTATGTGGGGTCCCTTAATAAAGTGGTCCCATGAGCCGGTCCCTTAGCCCATGAGCAGATTTGGGGCCCCCAGAGCTGACTAATTTGGTTCCTGAGCCATGGTTTGGGCACTGGGGAGCCTCTATGATGACTTGGCGGCTTCTGAGCGGCATAGGCATAGGAAACGGGAGAGTGGCGGGCCAGGGGAACCACTGGCCCTCCACTGTTCTGGAGTTGGTCCATTGAGCTGTTCTGAGACCCTATATCAGCCAACTTGGGGGGCCCCTGAGCTGTGCTGGCCCCACAGATAATTCAAGCCCTAAGCTAAGCTGGGGCCCCCTGTGCTTATATGAGGCCTCTGAGTTGGTCTGGAGCCCCTGCACAGTTCTAGCGTCCCTGAGCTAAGCTGGGGGCCGATGCCTTGAATGGCCCATTGAGCTGGTTTGATACCCTATATCAGCCGACCTGGGCCCCTGAGCTGAGCTTGTCTCCCACAGCTAATATGTGGCCCCTGTGCTGAACTGGGGTCCCCAGCTGGTCTAGCCCACTTGGACTCTGCTAGGGTCATTGAGCTGGGATCCGTAGGCTTAAACGGGTCCCTTGAGCTGTTCTGAGACCCTATATAAGCCAACCTGGGGGGCCCTGAGCTGAGCCGGGCCCCTAAGCTAGCCTGGCTTCCTGAGACAATCTGGAACGCCCTGTTCGGAGCTTTTAGGGCCCTGTGCTTATGTGGGGTCCCTTAACCCGCGCCCCACCGGGGGTCCGGCGCCACCTTCGCCCCACCGGGAGGGGGGCCATCGATGGCCCCCTCTAACTCCGAAAATATGGGCGTTAGCGCAAATCTGCAAAGTGCAATAGAAAGCTTGCGTGAATTCAGTAAGAAATTACTTCGCATGTTTTAGTGCTCAGGTCAATGGTTTGACCTCCAGAGGTCAAATTAGGTCAAGATCGGCTATTTTCACTCAAATATGCAATGATTGAGCAAACTGGGCATAACTCTTATGTCATTAGAGCTATTGAGGCCTGGTAAAGTACATTTGATAGCAAATTGCCAGTACTTTTTCCGCTATGTGGAACGTAAAGACCTCCCGCCAGTGGTTTGACCTCCAGAGGTCACCTCGTGACCTAATATGACCTGAGGTCACGAAAGGTCAGAAAGTGACCTTGCCGTATATCAAATGAAAGCCAGTGACAAGACAAACACGATGGTGTTTGTTTCACCGCTCTAGCTTAATTAGGTCAAAAGTTATTGCCAAAATACTGTTTTTGACCTCTGGTGACCTTGGATGACCTTGGAAAAGTCAAAGGGCAAATATGACCCCTGGGATCCGTGAAAGGGTGTCCAAAAACGTTGTTCTGAGCAGTCTGAGTATTTGCAATCATTTTTGTGGCTTTTATATCATGAAACAACTTTTCCCTATGCTTTTCCAATGGGAGAGGTCGCCCGGTGACCTGACCTCAGGGCACGAAATCGAAAAATCCCGGATATACACCTTGTAGACCCTGGAGGGGTTATGAAGTGTAGGAAGTTTCAAATCGATCGACTTTGAAATGTAGCTCTTACAGAGCTCTAAAGTGAAGTGAGGTGACCTTGGTTGACCTCGTCTGGTGACCTGACCTTGGGTGACCTGGGGTAAAAATTTCAGGGATGATGGGAAAATGATGCAGTGAGAGGTAGAGCCCTCAACTGCGGTGCTGCGCCTCGTCGTTTTTCTGCTATCCCGGAAAAACCTTAGGGGGGCCATCGATGGCCCCCCGGTGGGGCGAGGGTTAATAAAGTGGTCCCATGAGCCGGTCCCTTAGCCCATGAGCAGATTTGGGGCCCCCAGAGCTGACTAATTTGGTTCCTGAGCCATGGTTTGGGCACTGGGGGGCCTCTATGATGACTTGGCGGCTTCTGAGCGGCATAGACATAGGAAACGGGAGAGTGGCGGGCCAGGGGAGCCACTGGCCCTCCACTGTTCTGTGGTGGACCGCTGCAACGCATATGCAAATATCAGCAACTGCAATATACAACGAAAAACCCGGGCGGGCACGACAGCTTGTCTGGGAAAGTCCAGTTTTGGCGGATGCCCTCTGCAAACCCCTGGACCGAAAGCGCTTCATGAAAAAGGCCAAGGCACCTACTATCCGAATGCTCCCAGATGGACCCCGAAAACTGGACCCAATCAAATTCTGGCCCAGACCGCTCCCAACACAGAGCGCTAATTCGGACACGCAACCCGCACCACAAGCCGAGCAGCAGCCGTCCCTCGGTCATCAACGGGCGTGAAGAGCCGTCTACAGGCCGTCTTCCACTACGAAGTGAAAAATATCACCACAGAGCTATTCGATGCGAGGGAACTGTTGGAAAAGACGTAAATAACACGTAATGTATGGAAATACCTAGTGTAGGCCGGTGTGTATGCGTGTATTATCGACACCAAATGAACAGTTTTAAAACTGCTCATAATTATGGGCCCCTTGGGCTGGGGGCCCCCTTGAGCTGGGCCCCCTTTGGGGTTGGCCCCCCCACTTTTCAACCGGTTCCTACGCCCCTGTGTTGGCTGGCGTTTTAGCGTGAGCTCCGGTCCTGAAACACACTCCTAGCTCAGCTTTCTTACTGATGACAGACCGTAATACAATACTTTAGATAATAGCAGCATGGTCTACAAGTTTACCCAGTTAACCCGCGCCCCACCGGGGTCCGGCGCCACCTTCGCCCCACCGGGGGGCCATCGATGGCCCCCCCTCTAACTCCGAAAATATGGGCGTTAGCGCAAATCTGCAAAGTGCAATAGAAAGCTCGCGTGAATTCAGTAAGAAATTACTTCGCATGTTTTAGTGCTCAGGTCAATGGTTTGACCTCCAGAGGTCAAATTAGGTCAAGATCGGCTATTTTCACTCAAATATGCAATGATTAAGCAAACTGGGCATAACTCTTATGTCATTAGAGCTATTGAGGCCTGGTAAAGTACATTTGATAGCAAATTGCCAGCACTTTTTCTGCTATGTGGAACGTAAAGATCTCCCGCCAGTGGTTTGACCGCCAGAGGTCACCTCGTGACCTAACATGACCTGAGGTCACGAAAGGTCAAAAAGTGACCTTGCCGTATATCAAATGAAAGCCAGTGACAAGACAAACACGATGGTGTTTGTTTCATCGCTCTAGCTCAATTAGGTCAAAAGTTATTGGCAAAATACTGTTTTTGACCTCTGGTGACCTTGGATGACCTTGGAAAAGTCAAAGGGCAAATATGACCCCTGGGATCCGTGAAAGGGTGTCCAAAAACGTTGTTCTGAGCAGTCTGAGTATTTGCAATCATTTTTGTGGCTTTTATATCATGAAATAGCTTTTCCCCATACTTTTCCAATGGGAGAGGTCACCTCGTGACCTGACCTCAGGGCACGAAATCGAAAAATCCCGGATATACACCTTGTAGACCCTGGACGGGTCATGAAGTGTAGGAAGTTTCAAATCCATCGACTTTGAAATGTAGCTCTTACAGAGCTCTAAAGGTGAAGTGAGGTGACCTTGGTTGACCTCGTCTGGTGACCTGACCTTGGGTGACCCGGGAAAAAAATTTCAGGGATGATGGGAAAATGATGCAGTGAGAGGTAGAGCCCTCAACCGCGGTGCTGCGCCTCGTCGTTTTTCTGCTATTCCGGAAAAACCTTAGGGGGGGCCATCGATGGCCCCTTCGGTGGGGCGAGGGTTAAGACATATTACTTTAAGGGTGCCCAGAAACTTATTTTGCTCTGTACTCCTGCGGAAATAACAGGAGCACGTTGAATTTTGGTGTGCAGCCTAGGCACTGACCTTGCTTTTTTATGCCAGGGTATCAACCATCTCAGTGGCTGCTAAGTAACCAAAACAGCTGCTTCGTACTCTTATCTCCTGCGTACTCTTACCCGCCCGTACCCTAAGTGTTGTGTGTGCATTGAATGGGAGAGAACATTGTAACTATGCATTTATTTTTAACACTAAATGAGATTTGGGGTGACAGTTGATGTGTATTTCCATATATTTTGGCCATAGGCGGTTCCAGGAGCTGAAAATGGGTCTACAATGATATCCATTTGAAATCTTCCAAAGAGAATAAGCTACCTACAGAATGAACGGGAATGGTAAAAATAAGGATGTATTGACCCCATACCTGTATTATATGATGAAATGATATAGGCGTGTTCAGGTACCATAATTAGGGGTTTCACTAACTTTCAAAAGTATTTTAGTTTTGTGTCTGCATTGAATGGGGCAAAGCAGCTATATAAGCATTTAGTCTGAACACCAAATGGACACAATCTATCCATAGGCGGATCTAGGAGTGTTCCCCGGGTCGGGCAAGGGCGGATAAAGGCAAGGTAATTTGAAAAAGTCATACCTGAAAGGTGGGGTAATTTGTGTCTTACCCCACTATTTTGCCTCCCTGAATCCGCCTCTGACACATTTTTCAATTTGAGCACTTTGCGTGACATCAGAGATATCACACTGTACCTGACGTGTGTATTTATGCAAAAAGGAGACATGAACAATTTATATAATTACCCGAAATTTCTGGCCCAAGGACCACCTTTGAATTTTGAATTTCGCCTAAATGAAAAAATATGACCATTTCCAAGCAAATTCCTGTCAATCCATACTAGTTTCGTGAAATTGAGCCTAAGAGACAAGAGTTACGGATAATCTAACAGGCAGACATATTTGTATATTTTGCAACGCCCTACCCTCAAGTTTCAAAATTTTGAAGGATTTGTTTTTTCAAAATAAAGTTTAGCGCAAGAGGAATTGATTGCAATAGGGATATGTAAAAGAATTTTCGGCCGGGTAGATTGAACGAGATCTGAGGGGGGCAGAATCTGCCACCCCTGTTGGAAACTAGGGGTAGCCGGGACCAAGCCGTTCGAAGATAGAGTTAACCCACGCCCCGGTGGGCCTCCGATCCACCTTTGCCCTGATGGGGGGGTGTATGAACACCCCCGCTCGAACTTGGCACCTATGCGGGGTAGCGGAAAAACGTGAAAGCGTGGTGGATAGCTCATACAAATTCATGACCGAAACTAATATATACTATATGAGTCACTTTTTTGACTTACATCAATATTGAGGTCATGACCTAGGTCATCGGAAAGAAAGTGACCATTTTGAGTAGAGTTTTTGGGCTTTAGCATCTAAAATATTTGAGTTATGACCATTTTTTAGGCACCATTCGCATTCTCTCGTCACGGCGAATCGAATGAGGGTATAATATGGCGATACTAGGTCAAAACACAAAAATGATTTGACCTCAGGTCCAGCTCAAGGTCACTTTTTAACCTAGCATAGTCAATATGCATATCAATCTACTCACAATAGCAATCCAAACGCAATTATATCAAAATAAAAGCTGTATCATTGTTTCATGCAATGTTATTGACATAAGTCGGAAAACTGATCAAGTAGCTCCAGGTGACCTCTCAGAGGTCACAGGTCAAAAATTGCAACATTAACCTTGAAAGGGACCCATGATACTACGATTTAGAGAATATGAAGGTATTCTCAGCTGTATCTACACCAATACAGCCCATTTCACCGGGCGAGGGTTAAAGTGATATATATATATATATATATATATATATATATATATATATATATATATATAGTTAAGTAAATATTAGTATACCCTAAGATGGTATTGAGACTTTTATATTGGAAAATTGATTAACCCTCGCCCCACCGGGGGGCCACCGATGGCCCCCCTAAGGTTTTTTCCGGGATAGCAGAAAAACGACGAGGCGCAGCACCGCAGTTGAGGGCTCTACCTCTCACTGCATCATTTTCCCATCATCCCTAAAATTTTTACCCCGGGTCACCCAAGGTCAGGTCACCAGACGAGGTCAACCAAGGTCACCTCACTTCAACTTTAGAGCTCTATAAGAGCTACATTTCAAAGTCGATCGATTTGAAACTTCCTACACTTCATAACCCCTCCAGGGTCTACAAGGTGTGTATCCGGGATTTTTCGATTTCGTGCCCTGAGGTCAGGTCACGAGGCGACCTCTCCCATTGGAAAAGCATAGGGAAAAGTTGTTTCATGATATAAAAGCCACAAAAATGATTGCAAATACTTAGACTGCTCAGAACAACGTTTTTTGACACCCTTTCACGGATCCCAGGGGTCATATTTGCCCTTTGACTTTTCCAAGGTCATCCAAGGTCACCAGAGGTCAAAAACAGTATTTTGGCAATACCTTTTGACCTAATTAAGCTAGAGCGGTGAAACAAACACCATCGTGTTTGTCTTGTCACTGGCTTTCATTTGATATACAGCAAGGTCACTTTCTGACCTTTCGTGACCTCAGGTCATATTAGGTCACGAGGTGACCTTCTGGAGGTCAAACCACTGGCGGGAGGTCTTTACGTTTCACAGAGCGGAAAAAGTACTGGCAATTTCTTATCAAATGTACTTTACCAGGCCTCAATAGCTCTAATGACATAAGAGTTATGCCCAGTTTGCTCAATCAATGCATATTTGAGTGAAAATAGCCGATCTTGACTTAATTTGACCTCTGGAGGTCAAACCATTGGCCTGAGCACTAAAACATGCGAAGTAATTTCTTACTGAATTCACCCAAGCTTTCTATTGCACTTTGCAGATTTGCGCTAACGCCCATATTTTCGGAGTTAGAGGGGGGCCATCGATGGCCCCCGGTGTGGCGAAGGTGGCGCCTGACCCCCGGTGGGGCGTGGGTTAAAGTTATATATATATATATATATATATATATATATATATATATATATATATATATATATATATATATATATATAAAACGTTGACAGAAATATTAGTATACCCCAAGATCGGTATTGAGACCTAGACTTTTTGACCAATATCTGATTAAACCTTGCCCCGGCGGGGGTGTGTGAACATACCCTCGGGTTTTTCCGGTGGTACGAAAAATACGGGAACGGCGCAAAACGCCGTCGTACTTGGCCCACTTTACCCTTGATTAATTTCGCAACTTTCCCCCAAAATTTTACGGTTGGGTAATCTCAGGTCAGGTCACCAGTGCAAGTCAAGTAACCTCACCTCCAAAAATATTTAAGGCTGCATAAGAAAGAAAACGGCTAATCTATCGGATTGGAAGTTATACCACCTAATGGGCCCACCGAGTACTACATCATATATACCGGGATTTTTCATATCGATGGCCTAAGGTAAGGTACGGATCATGACCTCTCTATTGGAAATGCATGGAGGGAAACAGAAACTGTGCTGTATTTGTGTAGATAAAGCTGAGAATAACTTGATGTGCTCCAAATTGTATTATCCTGGGCTGCTTTCTAGGTTCATGTTGCAGTCTTTGAACTGTCCCCTCTGAGAGCTAATCTAAGCCACTTAAGCAGATTTTCAGACTTTGGTCAATAACTTTGTAGGAAATGACGTTACAACTTTTATTTTGATACCATCACGTTTTTCGATTGTTATTGCGAGTCGATTGATATGCCTATTGACTATGCTAGGCTGGATAGTGACCTTGAGTACCTATATAGTATATTGTTTTGAGTCGTGTTAATTATCTATATCCCAATCGGTGTCAATATTTTTCAGAAATAGTCATCACCTTCCAAGATTCTGCACCTTATCATATCTTCTGTTTTATCTCAATTTAACTGAATTCGAACTCGAGGGATCCACTCAGGATTTTGTATCAACATTTTGGCACATGTCTTACTGAGGTCTAGATTGGCTACTGACCAGTCCTGGCACTGGCCCAGGTGCGAGCACGGACGAGAGGCTCGTGTAGCGCAGGAATCAGGGTGCTCACTGGTGTTTGAGAAACTGCTTTAACAATTAACTTTGATGCAGTCCACTAGAGCTTTACAGATGGTGAGGTATAAGCCGTATTCACGCATATAAATTGGAGATTGTTTGTCACCCGAAGTTTTCCGGTTAGCTCAACTTTTTATTTTAAGTTTCGGGATGCAATGACTCGCCACTGATTTGCATGCAGGGTCCGTGGGTGACCAAAATTGAAACAAAAGCTGTTTTGTGTTTTTTTATTACTTACAGTGGGATTTTTATAGAAAATAAACATCGCGTGAATGGCAGCCTTTTGTGTTTATGTTTCTCTTCAAAATATTACAGAGATAGGGGGTGGAAAGACGACGGTCTGCAACGCATGGGGGACTGGGAGGTGGCAGATGGGACGTAACAGTGCCTCCTGTGGGTAGGTATCGTGCGTTTTTTCTCGAAAATTTGTCGCCGATAATTCACGATTTTTTTGTGATAACTGCTGGTGACGGGTGAGTCTCGTCTGACCTGTTGCCATACTTTCAGACTGGCAGGGGATCTGCCTCCCAGTTTTCGTCGAAAACATTTCCATGCGTCAGCCAAATTGAAAGAAGAAACTTTTGTAAGCAGCTATTGCAGAAGGAAACAATGAGCCCAAATTCGATTTTTCTGGTTCCAGAGAAGAAAGTTTCTTGTCAGCTGCAATTTTAATATTGAACTGCCCCCACCCCTATTTTTCCCTTGGCGATGCTTATACCAAAAAGAAAGGAGCCCGCGAAGTGTTTTCTACAATTTCGAGGGCTTCATCTTTCAAAATAGTATGACGTAACAATGTAGGTAATATGTTATCATCGTGATCACATATACATAGAGTGCTATCTAACGCATATGTCTGTATGTTTCAGTGGGCCTTTTCGACTCCGGCGAGGAGTCTGGGGACGTAAAGGCGTTCCAGGATGCCGTGGACGAGATCAACTCCAACTTCGAGTGTCTTCCAGGCACCAAGCTGGAGGCGGCCCCCATCCAAATATATCCTGGGGACAGCTATAAGGCTGCTAAAGATGGTCAGTTAACGCCACGGGATGGCGGGTTTATGTTGACTCCGGGGCCGATTCCGGGGGATATTTCGACCTGGAAGATGTTATTTCCTGGACTAGATAAAGGCTCGCTGGTCTGCACAAGAATTGAATACATAATTCGGAAAATGCTTCAATTTTGTAAATGGCAAAAAACGTATCCTGCGGTCGAATGATAGACTTCGTGTGGACACCGCCTCCGATAAGAATTCCGCTAGAAAGCTCGTCAAGGTCGAATTATTTCTGGACTTCCATTTCTTCATTGTTGGGAGGTCGTTCCCGGTGCTTACTTCAGCTTAAACCAGTTGTTTCCGGCATTGTTTGCGTGAAGTTACTCTGGTGTTCTGGGCCGACTGCGCAGCCCTATCTTACCGGCGAATCAGCACACACAAGTTGTGTCCTCATTTGCTGTGAAAGATCCCGCGATAGGTGCAAGAACCGTGGGGGCAGTGGCTGTAGTGACTTCACAGCGTTCTGATTGTTGAGGCTGTGCGCCCTAACTTTGAAGCGATGCCCATTTTATGTGCCAGGTTAACGTGTTGGTCATATTCCCAGAAGACGAATTAATCATTCCCTGATTTGAGGACCGCGGATCCTTCCGAAATAGGAACCATTGTCAACATAGCACATTTAGCTCGTGCTTCGCTGGGGTGTGCTTTGCCCTGTTTTGAGAGGAGGGAGTATTTCGACCCTGCTTATCGAATTTTATAGAACAAACTAGATGCATATTTCGGTCGGTATTTGGAAGCTATTGATGAGAAGAAACACAAATATACAAGCCATTTTTGGTCAAAGCAAATGGGACGGTCACCGGAGGTAAAAGGTTTCATAGTATTGCAAAAGGTGCAGAACATTTTCCGTGTACATTCTTACTGAGCAGGTGCTAAAGCAGATATGTATGCATCATTGGAGTCCTCTAAAACTCATGGTATCGACAAATTTACTTTTGCTTCCCGGAATCTCTATCAAATAAATTCCTAGAATATTTGATATAACTCCCATTAAAACTAAAAACAAAATCATAAAAAGCACACACAAAAATAAACGTTCCCGGACCAGCTTGACACTCTTTCCGTTTTGATAACCGATAAAATATATGTGTACCTATGAACTAATTAGTACAGGCATGTTCGAAATGATTAGAAATGTCAAAACTTTCATTCATTGTAAATTCGTGTGGATCTTCCAAACCCATGGCGCAGCCAGCTCTGGACCCACTAACAGGGCCTGGGTTGTCTCCGACAGTGTGCCACCTGCTGGGTGCCTCCGGAGTGGCGGCCGTGCTGGGACCTCAGGTCTCCCTCACCACCTCTCGCCACATCCAGTCCCTCTGTCACAACATGGCCATCCCGCACCTGGAGGTGCGCTGGAGCTACCCCGTGCCGCAGGCGTTCAACGACGGCGGCTGGAGCCCGCCCGGAGAACAGTTCACCGTCAACCTCTACCCCAACCCGCCGGAGCTCAACAAGGTGTGCGCGGTGCGCTACTTGGCCGGGCCCGACGGGCCGCGTGTTTCGACTGACCTGTGTTTAAGAAGGCCAAAGTAGTGGTGATTATAAACAAAGTTTGGAAAATAGTGGGAGAGAGTTGCTTTATTGATACTGGTAGTTATTGAGAAGCCAAGTATTTTTTCTGATCTATATACCCTGTTTACCTATGATATATTGTTACTAATGGGACTTAACCATTTTTCCAAAACTCTTAAAAGAGCTACTCATGGAAAAATAGGTCTGAAAAGCAGAAAATCACTCTTTGTTTCCTCCTTTAATCGCTCTAAACCGAAATATCGCCTTTTCCCTTATTACCTTGGGTTGACATAATCATTACGTGTAATTACGAACCTCAGCCGAGCTTTCTGCTTGCGGCATGTAACGTTGCAAAAACATTCCAGTTTGTGTGACATGTCTCGCTGTGCTGTGTCTCGGCGTGCTCTGCGTCTCGCCGTGCTCCGTGTCTCGCCGTGCTCCATGTCTTGCCGTGCTCCACGTCTCGCTGTGCTCCGTGTCTTGCTGTGCTCCGTGTCCCACCAAGCTCCGTGTCTCGCCGTACTCCGTGTCTCGCTGTGCTCCGTGTCTTGCTGTGCTCCGTGTCCCACCAAGATCCGTGTCTCGCCGTGCTCCGTGTCTCGCCGTGCTCTGCGTCTCGCTGTGCTCCGTGTCTCGCCGTACTCCGTGTCTTGCTGTGCTCCGTGTCCCAGCAAGATCCGTGTCTCGCCGTACTCCGTGTCTCGCCGTGCTCTGCGTCTCGCTGTGCTCCGCGCCTCGCCGTACTCCATGTCTCGCCGTGTTCCGTGTCTCGCCTTGCTCCCTGTCTCGCCGTGTTCCGTGTCTCGCCGTGCTCCTATTGCCGTGCTCCGTGTCTCGCCGTGCTCTGTTCACCTCCGTCGGCTCGGGCGTGGCAGGCGTACGTCTCGCTGATCCGGGAGTGGAAGACGGGCCAGTTCGTGGTGATTTACGAAGACGGCGATGGCCTAGTGCGGCTTCAGGACGTGTTGACTGAGTTCAGACAACCCGAGTACAAGGTCCACCTGGCGCAGCTTCCCAATGATCCCAACCAGGACTTCAGGCAAGAATGGGCTGCTCGTGGTTCTGCCTGACAATCACAATATTTTTATAATTAATCGTGGGGGTTTCTTGTGCAGATCTGGCTTGCAAGATTGTTACATTGAAAATTTCCCCGATGCATTGCTTCAGCTACAAGTGCAACTATTATGAATCATTGGCTACAGAAATGTGGTCCATATCGTTCATGTTGCGATCGATTAGCAACTGAAATAGAGTATCGTCTCTAACAACCAGGCAAGCAAATATATAAAGCTCAACCTCACACTTCTTGCAGCGGGATACCTCTATACCTGACCATTTCTAACCAGTTCTTCCACGCAGGCCATTTCTGAAGATGATAAAGGGTACGTTGAACCGGCACCTGGTAATTGACTGCAGGACGGAGCTGATCATCCACATCCTGAACCAGGCCAGTCAGATCGGCCTCGTTAGCGAGTACCACAACTTCATGTTCACCTCGCTCGTGAGTTCCCTGCTGAGCCTACCCGGATTTTTCCAGTGGTGCTGTTTGGATGACCCTGTGTGACATGCTATTTTACTGCATTGTAGTCACGATCCAGCTGATGAATCGCAATTTTGGGGTATCTCTTACAGACAGCGGCATGGTTCCGGAAAAAGCCTTCTCACTTTGACCAAACAGTGGTTGCCTTGGTAAGCTCGCATTTACGATTTTTAAACGACATTAGCATATGTAAGATTCTTCTCTTGGCTTTTCTCTATATATTCCAGACATCTGACCACCCTGTCCCCCGGTGTCCCAGGACCTGCACACACAGTATGGACCTGTTACAGTTCCAGACCCAACTCACCGCCCTGTCCCCGGTGTCCCAGGACCTGCACACAGTGGACCTGTTGCACTTCCAGACTCAGCTGACCGCCCTGTCCCCCGATGCTCCAGGACCTGCACACAGTGGACCTGTCGCAGTTCCAGACCCAGCTCACCACCTTGTCCCCCGGTGTCCCAGGACCTACACACAGTGGACCTGTCGCACTTCCAGACTCAGCTGACCGCCCTGTCCCCCGGTGTCCCAGGACCTGCACACGCAGTGTGGACCTGTTACAGTTCCAGACCCAGCTCACCACCCTGTCCCCCGGTGTCCCAGGACCTACACACAGTGGACCTGTCACACCTCCAGACTCAGCTCACCACCCTGTCCCCCGGTGTCCCAGGACCTGCACACCGTGGACCTGTCGCAGTTCCAGACTCAGCTCACCACCCTGTCCCCCGGTGTCCCAGGACCTGCACACCAGTGGACCTGTCACAGTTCCAGACTCAGCTCACCACCCTGTCCCAAGGTGTCCCAGGACCTACACACAGTGGACCTGTCGCAGTTCCAGACTCAGCTAACCGCCCTGTCCCCCGATGCTCCAGGACCTGCACACAGTGGACCTGTTGCAGTTCCAGACCCAGCTCACCACCTTGTCCCCCGGTGTCCCAGGACCTACACACAGTGGACCTGTCGCACTTCCAGACTCAGCTGACCGCCCTGTCCCCCGGTGTCCCAGGACCTGCACACGCAGTGTGGACCTGTTACAGTTCCAGACCCAGCTCACCACCCTGTCCCCCGGTGTCCCAGGACCTACACACAGTGGACCTGTCACACCTCCAGACTCAGCTCACCACCCTGTCCCCCGGTGTCCCAGGACCTGCACACCGTGGACCTGTCGCAGTTCCAGACTCAGCTCACCACCCTGTCCCCCGGTGTCCCAGGACCTGCACACCAGTGGACCTGTCACAGTTCCAGACTCAGCTCACCACCCTGTCCCAAGGTGTCCCAGGACCTACACACAGTGGACCTGTCGCAGTTCCAGACTCAGCTCACCACCCTGTCCCAAGGTGTCCCAGGACCTACACACAGTGGACCTGTCGCAGTTCCAGACCCAGCTAATCACCCTGTCCCCCGGTGTCCCAGGACCTGCACACAGTGGACCTGTCGCAGTTCCAGACCCAGCTAATCACCCTGTCCCCCGGTGTCCCAGGACCTGCACACGCAGTGTGGACCTGATACAGTTCCAGACTCAGCTCACCACCCTGTCCCCCGGTGTCCCAGGACCTGCACACCGTGGACCTGTCGCAGTTCCAGACTCAGCTCACCACCCTGTCCCCCGGTGTCCCAGGACCTGCACACCGTGGACCCGTCGCAGTTCCAGACTCAGCTCACCACCCTGTCCCAAGGTGTCCCAGGACCTACACACAGTGGACCTGTCGCAGTTCCAGACTCAGCTCACCACCCTGTCCCAAGGTGTCCCAGGACCTACACACAGTGGACCTGTCGCAGTTCCAGACCCAGCTAATCACCCTGTCCCCCGGTGTCCCAGGACCTGCACACAGTGGACCTGTCGCAGTTCCAGACCCAGCAGGCTCGCGTCAACATCACCGGTCTACGTCTGCTGAAGGAGAACTGGAGCCAGGGCCACCCGTGTGTGCGCAGCCGCAGCTGGCTCTCCGACACCAGCCGCATCTCCGTACGAACAGAGCACTCTAATTCCATGATGTAGAAGATAAGCTTACCGCTATGCTGTTTTCACGCAATGTCTGTTTTTTTTCGTTTTTTGCTGGAGGTAAATCGGACTAGGCTGCTTCAGGATGGCTAATCTGAACCATTGGCTATTAAACATGCAATATTTTGGGGGCGAATGATATTGAAGCTTTTATGCTCGCTGCATTACAAAGTCAACCAGTTAATCTTGAATTTCTATGAATGGAAAATTTAGGTACACATGGGCCACGCAGTGTCCGACATTAAAAGCCCGCTTTGGTAATATTACGTTGTGCATTCTGCACTTCTGTCCTTCTGTACTTTGTATACATTATTTCTTTAACATCTATTCTTACCTTTGATCGGCCTCACCGGAGCTCGAGTACCTTTGATGACGTTGCAGACGACTTCGGCGCTGATGTTCGACGCGCTTCACATGCTGGCCAAGTCGATGCGGGACAAGGATCAGATGTCAGCCATCGACGTACCTCGTCTCAGCTGCGAGAGAGACGAGCGGTGGGGCCGCAACGGCTCCCTCATCATGGAGCACATGCTGGAGGTGGGTGCATGCCTGGTGGCACAGGTCGAGCTTCAGCAGGCAGTACATGTGTTCACGATTTCCTTTGCTCGTTGATGTTTTTTTATGTTCTTGTATTCCCATAGTTATATCTTGAGAGCCAGTGCAGCGTGGGGTTTTCTTTCTCATGAGTATCTTGCATTTGTATGCGTTTTAACGTCATTGCTTCACTTTAGACCAGTGATTTTCGTGTTCGTCAAAAATGAAAGTCCAGTCATATGTAGGATGCACAGTAAACGGTATGCAATGCAACATATAATACTCGGATTCGACGTATGCTCACTACTAGTAGGTACTGCAGAACGGAGCACCTGGGAATGTCTTGCCGGTACATCCAGGTAGGCTTTGTGAGAAACCATGGTCCCGCACCTTATTTGCATCGCTTAAACTCACAGCACCAGGACGCCATATCAAGAAACAAGCTGGAACACTGAAAATTAATGTGTGAGCAGCAGCATAAGCGGATCCAGGATTGCCGATCGGGGGCACCTTCCGGGGGGGCGCCATGCGGACCAGGGGGCGCCACTTTTGACCGGCGAAACCTATCAGGTGGGCGGCAAATCCTATCGGTGGGCGCCAACTTTTGCATCCTGCGGGGGGGTGGGAAGCGACATTTCAGGGGGGCGCCGTCGACCATTTCAGGGGGCGCCGAGGGTCGATCGGGGGGGGCACGTGCCCCCCCTTGCCCCCTGGATCTGCCTATGAGCAGCAGCTCATTTACAACAACAGAAAACAGTCTGTTCACTCCAGCACACGCACCCTCCTCAGATGCAGATGAGGGGGCGGAGCGGCCTGATCCGACTGAGCAAGGACGGCCGGCGGCGCGACTTCGAGCTGGACGTGCTGGAACTGAGCTCCAGCGGTCTGAAGCGGGTGGGCTCCTGGACGCAGCGCGGCGGTGTCAACTACACCCGCACCTGGGGTCAGAAGGAGCAGGAGATCGCCACCAGCATGGAGGGCAGGACCTTCCGCGTGGTGGTGGGCCTGGTGAGACATCCTGCTTGGGGACGTGCCGCTGGGAGGGGTGTCCGCGTGCTGCAAGGCTATATCCATATACTTTTGTGTACTCTTCTGATGTAGTTTATATTACATCTGATTGGGTACAGTATATTTCCGGTGTACATTTAAGGCAACGTGATACTTCTGGAGCGGGTCCTATAAATTATTGGTATTGATAATACCTTGAGATCTGTTGATATATAACATATATGTCATATTCCATTGATTTGAACGTAAAAATTCAGTTTTTGAAATTTCTTGATTCTGCATGTGCCTTCTTTAGTCGGCAAACGTCACCTGCAACGTGAAAATTATTCAGTGCATTTCTTACTGCCTTTATGATTAATCCTACGTGTCCAAATAAAAATATATTTTTGCTGAGCATGCAGCCGTAAGAAAAGCCTTTAATTGTGTCGGCCTTTGTGAGAAGATAGTTATTTAGTAATTTAGACCGGAACGAGTGGCTTACCATAAGCTATAGAAAACTGGTTGGGTGTATTGCCTGCCCAATGTGTGGATATTACAATATGGTAAGCTTGTGAAAGATGTCTGGGTGACATCTGAAAATATTTTGTAATTCATATTTTCCAAATAATGACACTTACAGCCACTTTATCATTTTTAGGTGTGCAGCTCCGTGAGTGACGCATTTGTAAGCATGCTTGCATTTTTCTTTGGAACTCTTCTTTCCAAGAAAAAAAACGAAAAAATGATAATTTTGCATTTCCAGGCCAACCCCTACGTCATGAAAGTCAACGCCACCGACGGGAAAACGGAGTTCAAGGGGTTTTGCATTGATCTGATGAACGAAATAGCGAAGAAGAAGAATTTCCAAGTGACATATCGCGCCTCGTTTCAAAACAATTACGGTACATATAACAAGAAAACAGGACGACCCTCTGGAATGATAAAGGATTTAATGGAAAATGTAAGTACCATGTTTTTTATTATTTTTAGATTGAGCTTATTACTCTCTTCCCACTCGCCAAGCAGTGTTCTTATTCACCTCGCAAAACAGAATCTTGAATGACCTTTTCGAGCTCCGTGACTTCCTTACGTCCATTACAGACAATCCACATCTCTTTTCACGCGGTTAGGTGAGCTCTCGCAGTTCAGTACTGTGAACTATGTAAAGTACGTGTGCGTTTGGACATTAATGTTGTATATTTGTTGCGTGCATCTGTATGAAGAGGGTAATCGCGATGCTGCTTACCCTCAGAAAGCCGACATGGCGATCGCTGACCTGACCATCACGCTGGAACGAGAGCAAGGTGTCGACTTCTCAATGCCATGGATGAACCTCGGTAATTATTTATTAGTATCCTGTAGATCACCGCGCTGCGCTGGCAGCGTTTGTAGACAATATCTGAAACGGTAGGTGAAATTCCATAGTTTTTTTAAGCTTTATGTACTTCTTGTTACTAGGAGCACGCAAACTTATCAGCGCTATAGTGTTGACAGAGCATGATCTAGTTTTCACTGTCAAGTACAGGTCCCCCGGATCTCACTGACAATTGTAAAGTAGTGCCATATTATTGGACATAAGGGACTGCATTGATTCTCTGAGGCATTTTTCGTCAAATAATTGGCTAATGTTTCCATGTTTTTGGACAATGCGCTTGTAAGACACCGGAAATTCACCCCGGCACCGCCTGAGTTCTTTTCTTACTCACCACCACCTGGGGGTCCGATCGGACCTCCACTCCTACGTTCTCGAGAACCGGAGGTGATACGGAGGAAAATAAGGGTTGCTGAAATCACATTCCCGTTTTCTACGTTGGGCCCATATTTGAATTTTATCCGTTCACCAATCACGTCACAGTGGGCCAAAATGGTAAAAATTAACGCCATTTAGGAAATTTGTCAACAAAAACAAGGGGAGGTGCTCCCATAGGACCACCCCAGACGGTGAAGGGCTGCCAGCCAAAGAAGTTAAAAAATAGATATCAATTTTGAGAACACTACAGTCAATAAGAAATTGCTGATAGCTGAATTAAAAGGAAAACGTATGCCGTAATTCTACTGGTCTAGATTCGCTCTTATCAGCTAGCAATCCCTTGAATCGCCTTAAACTGCTGTAGCTGCTTGCTATAGCACACCAGAACCTATCAGTCTACTGCTTTTTCGTAGACTGCATGCTTCTCTGGCGATCATTTCATGCATCCGTTCTCAATGAATTTAAAGTAGGTTATAACAATGCTGCAATACCAATGTTTTTGGCTCTGAAAATTATTTGTTTTGCTTCTGTGATAATTAGGATTGAGTGCGGAAGTAATTTCGACATAGTGTATTAGAGAAGGTCTGGTGGTTTGCATGTGGCTTTAGAAGCTCTTTGAACTCGATTATCTCTCGCCTTTTTAAGCTCAGCCTTAAAATATGGATATTTATTTAGGGCAGCATGACTGGAAGCCCCTTGACGTGAATCGGAGATGTGTGGTTCAGTGGTAGATTGTCTGCCTCCTGAGCCACATGCTGCGTTCAAGGCCCACCCTATCCTCTGACCAACTGCAATATGATTCCCAAAACCTCTCCAACAGAGTGGAGTTGGCAACCCCATCCAATAAACCTTGCAGTTGATGCGCTGTTAAGTGCCAATAATTTTCAGTGTCATATGCAAATAATAAGACTGTTTATCTTGCCTGCTGCATCCAAGCCTGTCCTTTTTTCATTCTATTACTAGCCCAGTACCTGTCAATACCGATGTGTCAGTTGGAGCCACCCTAACCTGTGTCCCCTGCATCCAGGCATCAGTATTCTGTACCGGAAGCCGATCAAGAAGCCGCCTCAGCTGTTCTCCTTCATGGGGCCGCTCTCGCCCGAGGTTTGGATCTACATGGGTACAGCCTACCTGGGAGTATCCGTTCTGCTCTTCGTGCTGGCCAGGTGCTGTGTTGGTAACCCTGAGGTGACCCAGATTCTAGCTGATGTTGTATACGGGGTCAGACTATAAATCTTGAAATGGGCGTCATTATTACAACAGTGTCTCACAGGGAAGCTCAGAAAATGTGAATCGCAAGTTAGAGGTTTAAAACAAGTATAGGGTTCAGTTACACACGCGCAAGTGAGATGTTACGACCTGATGCAATCGAGGTTAAAATTATTCAATTACATTTGACAACGTAGAAGCTACGCAGTTTTGTTACAAGTAAAACTAACTTATTTGCTCCTGATTATTTCCAAGAGAGGTTAAACTGTGTGCAGCAGCTTTACTTTAATCCCATCATGTCGTAACAAATCGTGCTTGTCCGTGTCACGCGGGAAGGGTCTCTAAGAAAGCGATGGTGGGTTTCGCCCCAACAACATAAGCTTTACAGCGAGAAGGTCGGCACCGCAACTGCTCCCCACTAAATGTGTGACAATGACATGCAGTGGCAGATCCAGGAATTGATTGGGGGAGGGGGAGGCTAGGGGGCTCGAGCCTCCCCGGCCATAGTCTCGAATTAGCCTCCAGCTATGTATGTACTATAAGGACTGTCACATTTCGGCTGGGGGACTTGAGCCTCCCTAACTTCCCCTTTGTATCTGCCAATGATGACATGGTAGGGGCAATTATACGCTGCATGGTGCATATTTAGTGGTAAAAGAACGATTTAAAGTTTTAGCTGCCAAACCAAGATCTGTCATTGCTTTCTTTCAGGTCTGCGGCTCTACGTTTCATTCCACAAAACCACGTATGGGCCGGGGTGAAATTATATTCGTGCAAAATATGATTAGTGACCAGGAGGATTTGCAAATTTGAGCAAATTATTGAATGTTAAACGCTGCTCTGATGAATGATGAATTGTAGCGACCAGACCGGGTCGTGTGCAGTGGCCACTCGGTATTTGTGCAAGGCATATTTCCCGAAATATAAATTATATTTTTAAGCCGCAGGCTGTCTTTTGTAAGTTTTAATTCAGAAGCGCAGTTATTCAGAGTTTAATATATATTTCCGTAACGAATGGATATTGCTGGAAACCTTACGTTGAATGCTTTGTTGCTTTACTATTTGGCTAAAACTTGTAACTAGTAAAATATCCTTTGTACGCCAGCGATGATATTTTTATATGCAGCTGTCAAATCCAGACGCCTGGAGTGCTGCTTAAGCAGAAGGCAATCATTTTGGCATTATTAAAGTGTTTCTGATAGGTTTTCTAGTGAGACATTGCATTTGCATGATTTCCAATGGCTCCATGGACAGTTGACTGGTCCGAATTCAGATAGCCCTTATACAAAGGACTCCACATTTCGTTTTTGTAACGTTTTTAAAGCAATTCGTGGCTTAAGCCGGTTTTAGTCTTTAAGACACGATGGGAAAATCCATCTGGATGGAGTTCGCCTCGGTGAAAGTGTAAGCTCTTTACTATTACGTCGTACAATAGGATGTCCAGATTCGCTGTTTTATTCGGCCTGTCGATGTTCAACAGCATCTGTTAGCTGCAGTTCGTTTCGAACATTGATTGTTGGTAGTCACCCATTTAAGCGTTAACACTTACATTTTTGCAGTTACGGTTGTTAAAAGGGGTCCGTAGAGCCGCTGTATCGGCTACTGCCATGGAGCCAAAATGGCTCCATATATGGAGCCGTTACAGCGGCTCTATAGAGCCGCTGTATCGGATACTGCCGTGGAGCCAAAACAGCTCTATGGTGTCGTTGTATCGACAGCTGGTGCCGAGTCAGAACGGCTCTATGGAGTCGCTGCGTTAGTTGCTGGTGCCGAGCTAGAACGGCTCTTTGGAGCCGTTTCTGGTGCCTGGCTCCGAGACGTTTGCCATGTGTTCAGGATACTGGTGATGTGCTGACGGCGCACCCTTGTATCACCGGCAGACTGGCGCCGGAGGAATGGGACAATCCCAATCCCTGTATCGAAGACCCAGATGTGCTTGAAAACCAGTTCACTATGCTTAACTCGCTGTGGTTCACTATAGGCTCGCTCATGCAGCAGGGATCTGAAATAGCGCCCAAGTAATCACGCAGGCCTGCCGGGATGCTCTTGTGGACTTCAGTTTTATCCCTCCCGATCTTTTCGGTGGCTTTGCTCCATTTTTCACCTTTCTAACCCTCTAATCACTCCGCTGTTTTCTTTTCTAGCCTTTTGTTTCTCATTCTTCTGGCATAATGTGGTCGATTTCTCGGCTCCCTGTTTCACGTTCATGATTTGAGCTTGGTCCCTTTTGTCTTTCTCCCTGTGCTTTGAGTGGTGGCCAAGTCTGGTTTGGTGGGCTGACAGCAGTGGAGCGGTTGGCTGTATTATGTTCATCTTTCTCGGTGGCGTATGTCTTATCTCATTTAGTCATTTTCTCTTCTCAGCTGCTTTCATTGCGCAGGTGTATTGCATTAGTAGCTTTCGGCGTACGTGCTGGCTATTGCTTTGTCATAAAGGCTGCGTTTCGTCAGGGTACCATTTGGCAGAGCTGGGTACCACTTGGCAGAACTTGGCATGCGAGCTGGATGTATGGCTTGCAATGAAAACTAGGACCCTTGCTTATATTATCTTTAGAAAGACACTTAAATTTGTAAGTTCGGTACAAGAAAAGGGCTCAAGGGCATTTCCCGGTCGATATATTTGAGCACAAGTGATTGAAGCAATTTTTGTAGCACACATCAAGTACCGTTGCAATATTGTATTCTGACCCATTTCAGGAATTTTAGGCTAAAACAATAGCCTTATTTCAAGTTATTATAATTGGTGCTGGGGCTTTGAACAAAAGCGTTTTAGAAAAATTACGTGTCAGGGACTTTGCATACCTAGTAGATTCCAGAGGCTGGGCCGGCAGCCTGTATCATATGAGTTGCGTGAGGTGTCAGGCAACTGACACTTAAAGTCATGAAGTTCTGGCGTGCTTCATGACTCCAAAACCTTTCTGTGCTTGTTGCGGCTCATTTTGCCTTAGGTGAAAAATTATGCTTGGATGAGCTTATCGTTTTTCATCAATATTTGACGTTTGAAAAAAAAATCACAGCTTTTCTCTACTGCCAAGAAAATTTACCCCAACGTTTACCTAGGCTATTTGAATGTTCACTTAGTAGAACATGTATTTCATTCAGAAAATAAGCGTCATCTTGGTACCAGTAGGCACTTGTATACTTCAAACACAAAGAGCATTGAAAATGTCATAGTCGTGCGTCATAGAAGATGTTCAAACCAAAAATCATGGAAAACTGGTTTAAAATGCAACAAGTTTGGGTAATGAAACCGAGAAGAATGTTTGATTTAATGGATTGATTACATGTTTGTATTTTAATCTGTTAGCACCATTCAAGGATGGATAAGATTCAGTGCGTAGTAAGAGCGGTAGAATAGATATACTTTATCTATAAACAATTTATGTTTATGTATCGAAGAAGGAAAACTCACTGAAACGCCTTGTTCCAGGCCTGTTAAATGGAACGACGATTTGTCTGCGAAAACTAGATGGTGATTGAAATTATTTCATGGATAAGGAAAATTTTGCAGAGCAGATCAAATCCAAGAATATTATTTAATACACATAAATTCATTAAGAAGTATGAGCCCCTGTGTTGGAATTTTTGGTGGGATGTGTCAAGATAAGTATAATTCTTGCTCATTCAATCACCCGCGTATTTTGATATATCAGATACCTTTTAGTACCTCCCAAAAACGGTTTTTGATATTTCATTTCCTTCCAAAACGTGTGAGAGAAAATTTGTGTGATTGCATAATATCAAAGAGAAAATATTCACTTCACAATTAAATTCTTGAAACATCTGAACGTGATCGTTTATCTGAGGCAGGGAAGATTATTAGGTAAAGGTACAGGGAAGTTCTCGAAGGAGAACTTTACCGAGTAACACCCTCTTACGCAAAAATATCAAACAGTGTCACCTCTAGAGATGCATTTAAATGGCTGGTAGGGCTAGTTGTACTATTTGATGATTTGCTGATTTGTTTTTATATCGATACCTCCAGAAAAAAACATTACCGCTTTGTTGCAAAATGTAACGATTTAAACACGCCTCACTTTGGTGTGATAGTCGCTGAGAGAAATTAATCACAGTGAAATACGCCACCTCATGTTTCGTTTGTTTGGGCTAGCAGACAAATTCAACTTTTAATTAGGGTCCGAGCCTGAGAACCCAATCATATGAGGGACTCCACACAGACAAAAATTCGCTTCTCTGACTTTGACGAGGTCACGGAGCCGGCGCGAAGCCACCACTCCATTCTTGCTAGCCAGGCAGTGTGAATGCATTGAGCTGCTTCCTCCCTCTGCGGATTGTCCCAGGCGCGCCCCGGGGCAGCCTAACACGCCCGCACTGACCAGACCTGGCCATCCCAGTCTGGGCCGCAGTCTGTGGCAGCGGTGCCTGGAGTGGCCCTGTGTGACCCCCGCGTGGCCCGCAGGCTTAGCCCCACCGAGTGGGAGGAGCCCAGTGTATGCAGTATGGCAGGCGCCGAACCAGACTTCCTCGAGAACGAAATGAACCTCCGCAACTCATTTTGGTTCACCATCGGATCTCTAATGCAGCAAGGCTGTGATATTAACCCAAAGTACGTGGACCAAAGCATTGGCCGCAGCCTAGCGAGAGCCGTCATTTGTAAACACTAGACGCATCTTGCAATAGATATGAAGCCTTTGAATTGTTTTCTCTTCTCTTTCACGTTTGACTTCCGGAGTTGACGAGCGAACAAGCGTGTTGGTGGTTTGAGTAGGTCAAGTAGCAACCATACACTAAACCAAATGACCGTTGTTTTCCTCGTGACTAAAAGCCTATTTGGCAGGCATGCCTATTCAACCATACATGCATACTGATGTAGCTTCTCTGTTAGATTTACACATAGTTGAGTTTTTATGCATTTAACTTGGATATTTTATAACACGGCATAAGATGTGCCTTGAGAACCTGGTGTTTTATGCTTTCATTTTCTTCAGTTCTCTGCCAGAAAATTGTTGTTTATGCCGTCACTGATACTTCTAATCAGAGCTACAATTAATAATGCAGTTGCAGTCCTGCAGCCATAAAATGTTTCCTTGACCCTCTCCCGGAAATTCAGATCTCACAATCTCTCGCTCTTGAGAATCAGCAGGAGGTGTGATGCAGGTTTCGGGACCCGCCATAAGAAACTGGACTGTTGGCGGCCTTCAGCATCTTCGGTTGTCGTATGCGAATCCTCCTCCCTGCTCATCAGCTAGTCAATGCCCGGAGTAGCCTGGTTAGTGTCCCAGAACTGTCGCAAATATGTGTTCTCTGTATATTGACAGTGACAGTACCCCCCTCTCCGCCTCCCCTCGATCAGAATCTGCAGCAAAGCTATTTCAAATGGTAAATATGGAACACAGTTATTTGCAGATCCAGGATCGCCAATGAGGGGCACCTTCCCAGAGGAGGGGAGTGCCGTCTGGACCGGGGGGCGCCACTTTTGGCCGACAAAACCAATCAGGTGGGCGCCAAATCCAATCGGTGACCGCCGATTTTCGTATCCTAGGAGGAAGGGGGTGGGAAGCGACATTTCAGGGTGTGCCATCGACCTTTCAGGGGGGCGCCGTGACCATTTCAGGGGGCGCCGAGGGTCAATGAGGGGTGGGGGTGCACCTCCTCCCGTTTTCCCACCCCTGAATTCGCCTTTAATTACAATTCTGAGGCAACTGACTTCCCGTCGAATTCGACGTGATGATTTATTGCATGCCTCCGCAACTGGCTTCAGATAAACGTCGTTAGGTAACAAACTCGAAGTAAAAATGTGAAAACTAAATCGTCGCAGGGGTGTGGATTTATATCTCTTGGGGGAGGGGGGGGGCGGCACGCCTCAATAAAGGGTTTAAGTAGAATTTAAATGTCACTTAAATGTTTGCGTTTTTTATTGCAAGGGTTTTGAATAAGTTTTGTACTCTTCAACATGCCTGTGAAAAGGCTGATACACAGTTATATTATACAATCACCTTTTACTATGGATGGTTATTAACACTTTTCAAATCTGGGTACGCCAATCATGTTCAAAACCACGCCCGTGAATCATCGCCTATAAATCAGAAGAGCGACTAAGTTTCAAAACTAGATCTTCAAAAACATGTTTGAAAAGTAATCATCTTCTTGCCGAAATATAATAGAGTTTATCTCAAGCTTCTTTTTTGAACCGTTGTGCAATATGTGGTGTATGAGGGCCGTGACATTTTATTTTGCCTGTGTTCTAGGAGCTGTTTTGTGTTATGACTTATTCGTTCTGGCCGTTAACAGCATCCGAACCTGACCAACATGATTTTCCCACTGTAACAGACCGCAAGGCAGCAGGCATCACGTAGCCATATGTAGATCCAGGGTGGGGGAAGGGGGCATGTGCCCCCTGATCGACTCTCAGCGCCCCCTGCAATGGTCGCGGCGCCCTCCTGAAAGGTCGATGGTGCCCCTTGAAATGTCAGTTCCCACTCTCCTGCCCCCCAGGATGCAAAAATCGGCGCCCACCGATAGGATTTTGCGCCCACCTGATAGGTTTTGCCGGTCAAAAGTGGCACCTCTCTGGTCCGGATGGCGTCCCCGGTAAGGTGCCCCCCCCCCGATTGGTAATCCTGGATCCTATGAGCTAGGCGGCAGCCAAAAATAGCGTGCCTCGAAGGTAGATAAGGGCCTACAACAAACAATACTTACAGCCTAGCCTGGATTTACAAGACAAGGTTTCAATAAGACTCGTTATCCAGAATCTGGAATGCCGTCATTTGCGTGGTGGGATAAATGTGCTTACCGTGTACCGTTTAGCACACTTCAACAGCACATGCTCTGTTTTTGACTTCTGCTTTTATCTCTTTTTAAACTGGGGCCAAGTATTGTGACACTTTTTTACAACACAGCATTTGTATATTTGACCTGACCTTACAGCTTAAAAACCAAACGCATACTTTCTAAAAAAACACATTAGTTTTCCCTGCACCTTTAGCATGAATAGGAGCTAACGACCTATATATGTATAGATAACAGACTGAATATATAAGGAATATAAATATATACGATAATATATAGCCGTACGTCGCGCCTTGCTGATTTGGAGGTGGGAAGGCCAAGGTCAGAGTGCGTATCATTAGTTTGTTGCATCCCCAGGATACATGTGAAAGAAAACGATTAACTCCTTTGTTGACATTTCTGTTTTGAGATATATGAGGAGCCTTTCAGTGGAAACTAGAGCCTTGATTAAAGTCTTGAAAGCATTCTGGTGATACCACGCGGCAACCAGATCGCAAACACCTGGGACATGGTTTCTCATCAATGGAGGCAAATCAAGCAGCATAATAGTCCTCCGTTATGCAACAAAAGCTTATTCAAGTCAGAGCAGAGCCTACTTCGGGTCAGAAAATTTCCCTGGTTTGCCTGGCGCAGTGAAGCTCCAAACACTCCGTCTTATGGCGCGATGCGTCGTGATATGTTAGTGTTTTTTAATGTTGAGCTGATCGTTAACCGAAATGAGCAGTCTCAAGCCAGAACAAAAGCATCGCAATGCATACCTAATGTATGTATGAGTTCGTTGTATCGTGATATTTTCCTTTCAACACTCATTCAGATGGGTGTATTAGTGAGCGTTTAGCAGGAGGTCTGCGTTCCCTTGGTGACCTACAGCCGTGCTTCTGATTGGCTGCATGCGTTGGACACAGTGTTCCCCTGCATGTGGTGGAAGTCTAACTTGCACGTGTTATTTCCTTTCGGGATACTCCTATTTTTGGTGCGTTACACGCCGTTTGCCGTCAAGCCTAACCTGCGTGATTTGTCTACTTTCGGGATATTTCGGCTTTTGATGTGCTACATGCCTTTTGCCTTGTTACATCTTTTCTCGTGTAATCTTTTATATTATGGCACAAACTATGAGCTAAGGACTAAGCGTTGATGCATTAACTTTTGCCTCGAACTATTCGAGAATCATAGACTGGTTGCAAAAATCACGTACTTATTCTTTTTTGTGCAAACTATAGTTGGAAGTGTTTGTCTTGAAAATGTTCCAAGAAACAGATTAGTGATAATTCTTGCTTCTGTTGTAGGCTTCACCAATGAAGTTGTCTGGCTCTCCTCCACTTTGCGATAGGTTACACGATGAACAGATTGTAGGTCACGTGACGAGTGCGTCAGGTGGCTCCGCCCACTGACCCGACGTGGGTGTCAGGGCGGTGTCCACGCGCATGGTGGCCGCCTGGTGGTGGGTGTTCACCCTCATCATGATCTCCTCCTACACGGCCAACCTGGCCGCCTTCCTCACCGCCGGCCGCATGGAGACGCCCATCAAGTCGGCAGAGGACCTCGCCAAACAGATCACCATCAAATACGGCGCCAAGGGCACCGGCTCCACCAAATACTTCTTCCGGTGGGCTGGCAGGACTGCATGTGCCGTGGTTGAACATTTTACCAACTGTTCGTATCATGGTGGTCGTAAGGTGGCACATGTGTTTGAACTGTATTTTACACCTCAATAGTAAGAAGCCAGAAATTATGCAGACACCTTAATACATTGATTTAACAACTAGACGAGTTTTCACGTTTAGGTGTCCAATGAGAAAAACATGTTTAATTACTGTAGACGGTTTAATTATTTCACATGGCTGTAGTGCCCCGAATACCATGATCGATAGAACCCAATGTTCAGCGGCATTTTCTGTCCCCATGTAATAGTTTCCCTTGGCTTGAGCAGCGATTCAAACAAAGAACACTACCGGAGGATGTACAACTTTATGGAGTCGGCCCGCCCGTCGGTGTACGTCGACTCCTCCGACGAGGGGGTGGAGAGGGTGAAGAAGGGCAAGTACGCCTTCCTCATGGAGTCTGCAGGCATCGAGTACGTGCTGGAGAGAAACTGTGAGCTCACCCAAATCGGCGGCCTGCTGGATCATAAGAGCTACGGGATCGCCCTTCAGCCAGGTAAGTTCACGTGCGCTTTTAGTTTATACCTTTCCTAGGTAGGACATTGGGTGGTCAATCTGAGAAGAAATCGCTAAAACAATAGGATAAAGGCACCCGGGGGCAACGTTAATCGATACATATGATTTCAGTGCACTCCTATCCCTAAATGTCATCACCGAAAAACAAGTAGGGAGGGCCGGGGGACGTCGGAAATACTTTCTGCTCCTGCTCCAGTAAAAAAAATCTGAGCCCGACTGGGATTGTAAAAATTTCGGATTAAGTGCGGTCATCCGTGAGGAATCCCATGTTCTTATTCATGAAAACTAGTTTGGCGGTGCCGAACGATAGGTATATGCCTATCGTTCGATAGGTATGTACCTATATATCGATAGGTATGTGCGTATAGACTGACACCTCGGAGTTATCCTGTCTCTTTCAACAAAGTGGGCAGGATGGGGTCTTTTCTCACCCCTCCCCGTGTCGCTCTATTGGAGCATAGTTATAACTCATCCCTACAAGGACCGTTCTCGTTTCTTCAGGTTCTCCTTACACATCCATCATCAACTCGGCCGTGCTGGAGATCCAGGAGGACGGAACTCTGCTGGAGCTGAAGAACCGATGGTGGAAGCCGGACACCCAGTGTGTAAGTGCAAGGCCTGACGAAACTGGGGCAACGAAATCGATTCCCGTCGACTTTTCCGTATTGCTAATCTCCCTCATCACAGCTGTTTCCAAAGTAACCGCAGAATAAGTCAGCACCACAAATCTTAAAGAGGCTTGTATACTGTCACGTGTAAGAAACTCCCGGAGGAAGAAACATTACTTTATGCGACCATGTGCTTATCACCCGTAAATATTTGCAGCCACAATTAAAGACAATTTATTCTTTCCACAGAAAAAAATATATTTAAAATGGCTTCGGAAACTGAAAACCGCACACGGTCATTCTTTTCTAAATCAAGGTTACCATGAATAACGCTTCTCTTTGCCCGTGGGAAGTGGCTGAGAACCAGTGACGCATGCCTCGAGTCTTTTTTACTGTATTCTGTGCTGGATGAGGCACAGGTTGGGTGCCACCGTGACCGGCACAACGCGCTTTCAGCCGGACAACAACAAGGCGAACGACAACGAGCTGGGTATCGACAACGTGGGCGGCGTGTTCGTGGTGCTGCTGGGCGGCATGTGCGTGGCCGTCGTCATAGCTTTCGGCGAGTTCATCTGGAAGTCCAGGAAGCTGGCGCACGCTGAGCACGTGAGTGCAGGAGCAAGAGTAAACAGCGGCGGGGGATTCGCATGAATTTGTGCAATTGAGGGTACTTGGCCGAGATTCAAACGGTAACATGTTTTGACATGTTTACTTGTGTGAGACGAATGGCAGACCTTTATAATACGCCAATACTCAAATGAAATACCCACGACTTCTGAATGGTTAGTTGTCAGGTTACGCGTAAGTAAAGACACATGGGCAGCTTGGTTTAACCCTCGCCCCACCGGGCCATCGATGGCCCCCACCTAAGGTTTTTCCGGGATAGCAGAAAACGACGAAGTGCAGCACCGCGGTTGAAGGTTCTACCTCTCACTGCATCATTTTCCCACCATCCCTGAATTTTTTACCCCGGGTCACCCAAGGTCAAGTCACCAGACGAGGTCAACCAAGTCACCTCACTTCAACTTTAGAACTCTGTAAGAGCTACAATTGAAGTCGATCAATTTGAAACTCTCTACACTTCATGACCCTCCAGGGTCTACAAGGTGTAAATCCGGGATTTTTCGATTTCGTGACCTGGGTCAGGTCACGAGGTGACTCTCCCATTGAAAAGCATGGGGAAAAGCTATATATGATCTAAAAGTCACAAAAACGATTGAAAATGCCCGGTTTGATCAAAGCGTTCTGACACTTTAACGATTCGGGGCCATATTTTCCTTTATCAAGGTTCCGGTACCGGGGTCAAAACAGTATTTTAACAATAACTTTTGACCTTATAAGCTGCCTCAATCAAAACCATGTGTCTGTTTGTTACTGGCTTTTTTTGATATACGGCAGTCACCTTCTGACCTTTCATGACCTTAGGTCATATTAGGTCAGAGGTGACCTCTGAGTAAACCAATTGGAGGTCATTACGTCCACGTAGCGGATAAAGGTCTGGCCTTTCCTATCAATGGACTTTACCACATCTCAATAGCTCTATAGAATAAGAGTTATGCCCATTTGCTTAAGCATTGCATATTTGTGAAAATAGCCGATCTTGACCTAATTTGACCCTAGGTCAAACCATTGACCTGAGCGCTAAAACATAAGAAGTAATTTCTTACTGAATTCACCGAGCTTTCTAATGCACTTTGCAATTTTCGCTAACGCCCATATTTTCGTTGAGGCCATCGTGCCCCGGTGGAATGCTCCCCGGTGTTTAAGTATCATTTGGTTGCTTCGGAACCCATCCCCCATGCACACTCTTAGACCCCGTCCCGGTGGGGCTCCGATCCACATTTGCACATTTGATCCACATTGGATGAGGGAAGTTTTCGAAACAGAAAACCCTCGATCTCGGTCCCTATGCGGGATAGCGAAAAACGCAATTGGTTGTAGATAGCGTATTAGAAACGATTACGAAACGAAATCGGTCACTTTTTGGATCAGGTCAGTATTGAGGTTTTGATTGGTCACAGAAGGTGCAGGCTATGTCAAGTACGATGGCGCTCGGCGTAGTATTTTCTGGCACCATCGGAAGTACCCGTGGAAGTGTTGAAAACGGGGGCGGGGACCTCCCCCCTTCTCACTAGCATCAGCGATGGCAGCTACTAATGTTAAGTTTTCGCTGTTTGATGCACTAATTTCACCTGAACCATTATGTTTCCGCAACCACTGGACTCAACTGGCGCCGTTATCTTGCAGACGTCCCTGATGAAGGAGATGGCCAAGGAGCTGCGGTTCGCCCTCTCCTGCAGCGGATCTTCGAAGCCAGTCAGCAAGGCGGAGCCGCTGAAGCCAGCGCGGAGCTCCAACTACCTGGAGCATGGGCCCAGCTGGACTGGAGACTCTGGGTTCGAGACCTACCAGCGCAAGTAACGCAGAAGCTGAAGCCGGCGCGGAGCTTCAACTACCTGGAGCACGGCCCCAGCTGGACCGGAGACTCTGGGTTCGAGACCTACCAGCGCAAGTAACGCAGATGCTGCAGCTGGTGCGCTAGTGGTGGGGAGGAGGGCCTGTCACGTGACCAGAGATGGTGCGGAACTATGGAGGGAGTTGGGGTCAAGCTATACCCCAGTTTGTGTCCATGCTGAGGCAGAGGTGTGTGTCGGCCCATACTTGCCGGGTAGAAAGGACCAGGTGTGAAGTGCGGCAGTGGAACGGTTGGGGTATATTAACCAGTGCGGTGTGGACTCGAACCCCGCGCGGTGTTATAGTCTTCCAACAGAACGAGAGCTCGTGAATCCATGTGGCCCAAGCAGTCGGTGCATCGCTAACTTCGAGCCGTCACCATCAGATGAAAAGTACGGTGGCTAGTGACGCTGCGATTAGTAAGTTTGCGTGAGCGGATGGTTTTAGCATAAGTGAGCATTAACATTACTTTTTTAGCACACGATGCCAGTGTTGTGTAGGGTACGTGCGTCTCACGCCCAGTCAGCGCACCCACGATGCTAGTGCAGTGTGTACTGCATAGGTTTTTGACTCGGTACTGGTGAAGAGTAAGGACCGGCATAGGTTAGTCGGTTTATTTGATTTACTTTAATTTTGAAAGTTAATGCTTTAAACTTGAATAGTTAATACTTTAAAGTTTGAAAGCTTTATATTTGTTTCCTGAGACACTAATTGACACCCAAGGTAGGAAAAGGGAAGTTTGTTTCATTAAAAGGAATGTGGCACCTTCACAACTGATTTTAACTGGAAAGCGTTGTAAAGCAGGTCGGAAAACCCGGTACTCCATATTTCATTTGTCTTGGAACTCGATATTTCCGTAGAAAAAAGCTAAAACCTACCTGACACCAGCCCCCTCAGCCCCCGTCGCCGGCGGCCATTGTTGTGAGCTACTGGTGTGACGACATATGCTGACGTCACGATGAGCATCAGCCAATCGAAACCCTTGAATCGTTTCGGTATGGTAGTGGTTGCCAGATCTTGACATCATCCACAGGCTGATATTTATTTCTTTTCTAGAGGAGTATTTTAAAACCAAATATAGAGCTTATTGTACTTTTTCAGAGAAATCGTGAGTGGTTTCATTATTTTTGACTAAAAGTACGCCTAATAACACTAAATTCCAGGATTCGACCAAGGTGCCACATTCCCTTTAAGTATAAATAGTTGTCGTTCCATAGCTCATTGCTGACCTTGCTTGTGAGCGGGAAAAAGCCAAGCGCTGAGGCGATATGTCATTGCTATGGCGTGCCCTCATGTCGCGGTGTGACATCTGTGCCGTGGGGCACACATAAACCTCGGCATCGGCTGAGTGAATTCGATCAGCTGGAATAGAGTGAGGGGGGTAATGGGTAACACTCTAAATGTATGCAGGCCGACCTGGGTTCAAATATCGATTGACTGCCTGAGCAAGGTATCAGAAGTCGATGACGAACGAAGTAAGTGTCGTTTAATCCCATGGAATTGCATTTGGAGAGTCGCAAGGCCCATGATATTGTTATCCTTCGCCCCACCGGGGCCATCGATGGCCCCCTAAGGTTTTTCCGGGATAGCAGAAAAACGAAGAGACGCAGCACCGCGGTTGAGGGCTCTAACTCTCACTGCATCATTTTCCCACCATCCCTGAAATTTTTTTACCCCGGGTACCCAAGGTCAGGTCACCAGACGAGGTCAACCAAGGTCACCTCACTTCAACTTTAGAGCTCTGTAAGAGCTACATTTCGAAGTCGATCGATTTGAAACTTCCTACACTTTATGGCCCCTCCAGGGTCTGCAAGGTGTATATCCGGGATTTTTCGATTTTGTGCCTGAGGTCAGGTCACGAGGTGACCTCTCTCATTGAAAAAGCATAGGGAAAAGCTGTCTTATGATCTAAAAGTCACAAAAGCGATTGAAAATGCTGAGCTTGATCAGAAAAGCGTTCTTGGACACCCTTTCACGGATTCCAGGGGCCATATTTTCCCTTTGACCTCTCCAAGGTCATCCAAGGTCACAGGGGTCAAAAATATTTTGACAATAATTTTTGACCTAATTAAGCTAGAGCGCTGAAACAAACACCATCGTGTTTGTCTTGTCACTGGCTTTCATTTGATATACGGCAAGGTCACTTTCTGACCTTTCGTGACCTCAGGTCATCTTAAGTCACGAGGTGACCTCTGGAGGTCAAACCACTGGCGGGGGTCTTTACGTTTCATATAGCGGAAAAAAGGACTGACAATTTCAATTAAATGTACTTTACCAGACCTCAATAGCTCTAATGGCTAAGAGTTATGGCCAGTTTGCTTAAGCATTGCATATTTGAGTGAAAATAGCTGATCTTGACCTAATTTGACCTCTGGAGTTCAAACCATTGACCTGAGCACTAAAACATGTAAGTATTTCTACTGAATTCACGCTTTCTATTGCACTTTGCAGATTTGCGCTAACGCCCATATTTTGGTTGGGGGGCCATCGATGCCCCCGGTGGGGCGGTGGCGCTGACCCCGTGGGGCGTGCTCGACCCCGTGGGGTTATAAGCATACAAACTAATTACACTTTAGGGGTGATAAGTGTGTACATATTTCTTCATAACCCGTCATTGCTAGAATAGATTCAGCAGTGAATTATGGGGTGCTCAGAGGGAGCACCGAGAACCTAAGTGACGTTCAAATAAACCTCTAGTCCGTTTTGAAAGCGGTCTTTGAAACGGTTAGACATGTTTTGAAGCACAAAGCTCCGTCTTTAAAAAAAATCCAACAAAAATGCTAACTTACGTGACGCCTAGGTTCAACACTAGATACGTCACAGCGTCACACGTCACATCACACCACACGTCACATCACACCACACGTCACATCACGAGCCCATCAGTTCTGGTACAGCACCGGCGTACGGGCCGCAATGAGTTACAAGAACAGGCAGAGAAGATCAGTCCCACGGGAGCCAAACAGCTGGCAGAAGCGATAGATACGAGAACCAGATACGGTCGGTAGCGTTCTCGTAGTAGTCCCGAGTCTCAAGGCTATGATTGTGGCTAGTGTAGTGCGTATCGGTAACTCCTGTTTTTACCAGACCAAGGAGATGACGGTGCAGAGGTAAGACAAAATGTAGTTTGGCCTAAACCTTGGTTTGTATGGTTTTACGCTTCTGGTGAAAAACTGTCCTGGAATAAGGCTTCCTGATCGGGTTGTGGTTCGTTTATCTGGCATATCGCTATGTTTGAAAAGTTAAGGGGTGTCCGAGATTAAACGATTTACGTCAAATACCTCAGTTGCCAGGGCAATGAGCTGCTCAGTAGATAATGTAGTGTTCCTGCTTTCTGGGCGACAGCTTCAAGTGCGGGTTCTCTGAATAAGTAATTTGATTATTTACCTTTTATAACTTTTGTAGCTGGTTCGTAGTTAAACCCCAACCACCACCATTATGCTTGTAGGGATGTGTGATTGGCTTGTATTAAGCCTTACCTATATTGCAAGCATTTCCGCTGTGTAACTAAGACTTCACAGCTGAGACACTGCATGGATTTACTTCAGCCTCTGGGTGGTACCACCGTCACTTGCGTCACTGTCGTTAACTGGCCTGTTCATTTCCTACCGACTCGACCAGATGCTTGCTCGCGCTTCTCCTTGCCACGATTGGTCTTCCGAACGGATCCACGGCACTACCCAGCGCTGCTGACGAAAGCACCTGGAGCGATTTCAAGATGGCGTATGGTCGGGCCTATAGCTCGCCAGAGGAGGAGCAACTTCGCCGTGATGTGTTCTTCGACAACCTCGACCACATCAGCAGGCATAACGACGAGTTTGAGGCGGGTCGGAGTTCCTATTGGCTGGGAGTGAACCAGTTTACTGACATCACTAATGAAGAGTTCCGCAAGGCTTACATCTTCCAGGTGAGCCTTGCCTATCAGTTCTTACAATATCATACAAGTACAATTCATACAAGCATTGGCGGACGCAGGGGGGCCATTGGCCTGGCCACCCCAACGCCGGGATTTTGAAAAAGTGTTTCCTAGGTCTGTGAGCAAAATAATATCCTCCCCCCCCCCGGGTCTGTCTGGGGGTGCTTATACTGGTTGTCGGCACTGGAAAGGTGTTTACTGGTCTGTGGAAAATATTCCTCCCCCCCGCCATGGGTTTGCAAACGCCCTGCATACAAGTATGAAATTATCTGTCGTACCTAAGACCTCTCCTTTACGTTTAGAAAATAACAAAAGTCAGCGTAGAAAACTATACAAATCTGTTTCCAATCCAAGTAACAATCCTGAGTGAAGAACACGAACACTGATAAAGTAACAGAGCCATTGCTATCACTGTTTCATTTTCGTAACCCACATGAAGCTAAAAACGGTAACCTGATGCATGTCATGTCCTGCAGCACGCAAAATCACGCAACACCGAAACGACCACCGACTCACGAAGGCCCAACCGCAAGGCGGCTGCCGCTCAACTCAGACCCAGCCACTTCGACTGGCGTGACCAGGGGGTGCCCATCATCATCAAGAACCAGGGCGTAGGAATCGGCTGGGCCTACCCGGTCGCCGCCGCCGCCGAGGCCGGCTGCAACATCGCCACCGGGCTCAACATCTCACTCAGTCGGCAGAATCTGTTCGACTGCGTGCACTCGGGAACGGTAGCGGACGGTATGCGGTATGTTCGGGACCACGGAGTAGCGTCTGAGGCCAACTACTTCACCACTGGCGGCGTAGGCGAGTGCAAGGAGTCTGTGCCGCCCACTGCTGGCGCGACGCAGGCGCTCGTGGTCAGCAGTGGCGACGAGGAGGCGCTGGCGGAGGCGCTGCTGAAGAACCCGGTGGCTGTGACTATCGACGCTGGCCATCTGTCCTTCCAGGTGAGAGTGGAACCGCAGAGCTGGCTCTATTCGTAGTCAGCTAGCCGGTCACTTCAGCCTGACAGGCGGTCTGTCTGTCGCCCAGTCGCTTTGTCCGGTGTGAGTGTTGTTGAATTGGTTTTCAGTTCTTGTAACCCCTATACTGTGAGTTCAGTTTAGCTGCGTTATCTACGGCTCAGGCCTTCGCTCTGCGTTTCAGCTGTACTCTGGAGGCGTGTACGATGAGCCGGAGTGTTCGGTCACCTGGACCAGCCACGCTCAGCTACTGGTCGGCTACGGCGCCGACAACGGCACCCAGTTCTGGAGCCTGGCCGACTCCTGGGGCCCCACCTGGGGCGAGCGGGGCTTCATGCGGCTCAGGAGGGGAGTCAACAGATGCGGCGTGGCCTCGCACGCTGCCTACCCTCTCGGCGTTCACCTGCTCTGACTGCGTGGCCTCGCACGCTGCCTACCCTCTCGATATCCACCTGCTCTGACTGCGTGGCCTCGCACGCTGCCTACCCTCTCAATATCCACCTGTTCTGACTGCGTGGCCTCGCACGCTGCCTACCCTCTCAATATCCACCTGCTCTGACTGCGTGGCCTCGCACGCTGCCTACCCTCTCAATATCCACCTGCTCTGACTGCGTGGCCTCGCACGCTGCCTACCCTCTCGATATCCACCTGCTCTGACTGCGTGGCCTCGCACGCTGCCTACCCTCTCGATAGCCACCTGCTCTGACTGCGTGGCCTCGCACGCTGCCTACCCTTTCAATATCCACCTGCTCTGACTGCGTGGCCTCGCACGCCGCCTACCCTCTCAATATCCACCTGCATTCATGGCTGACCTCGCACGCTGCCTACCGCTCAGTATCCACCTGCTCTGACTGCGTGGCCTCGCACGCTGCCTACCCTCTCCATATCCACCTGCTCTGACTGCGTGGCCTCGCACGCTGCCTACCCTCTCAATAGCCACCAGCTCTGACTGCGTGGCCTCGCACGCTGCCTACCCTCTCGATATCCACCTGCTCTGACTGCGTGGCCCCGCACGCTGCCTACCCTCTCGATATCCACCTGCTCTAACTGCGTTCCGTGTTTCTGTCCGGCTGGTGAGCTGCAGAGAACGCTGCGTCCGTATATATGTAACTCATAGCATGGCAAGTCCAGATGAAAAATGATTTATCTTTGGAACAATTGTTATAGGTTTAAAAAAGGAGGCAATGGCGCCAACACGTTTTAATTTCTCCTTCGGTAGCTGCTCCAATTTTTATCTCCGACAGGATAAGGCTCCAATAAAAACGCATTCAAATGAGATAAACATTGATTTGTATTAACTGTTACATTGAGCTTAATCTAAAGATATTCATCAACATTTCGCTTAAAACAAATTTGGTGCTCTAGCAGCCGCAGCAGGAAGTACTAATAACAAACACAACGTTTTAGACGGGCCCTTAATTCTAGGTGCCGTTCTTAAAAAAGTTGCACCATTATTGATGACATTGACATGAAATAGTTCTTCCTCTCTTTTGATGATGTGCTTTATTTCGACTGCCATACATTGTGAGTGAAACATTTACACTTCATGGCGGATAGAAAAGTATATGTCCGTTTGAGTGTAGCGGAATCACGCGGTAGCTCAGGAAAGGGTGCTATCGAAAACATCACTGGAGCACCCGGTACACAGAATATCGAGTCTCCATTTATGTTTATGACATTAGTTTCGCTTGTTCCAATTGTGCAAACACAGTTAGTGTGCCTCGGCCAACCGGTCACTCAGAGCACAGGCCAACCGAGCACTCAGAGCACATGCTAGCCGAGCACTCAGAGCACAGGCCAGCCGAGCACTCAGAGCAAAGGCCGCCTGAGCACTCAGAACCAGGCCACCCGCACTCAGAGCACAGGCCAGCCGAGCACTCGGAGCACAGGCCAACTGAGCACTCAGAGCACGGGTCAACCGGGCACTAAGAGCACAGGCCAGCCGAGCACTCAGAGCACAGGTCAACCGGGCACTAAGAGCACAGGCCAACCGGGCACTCAGGGCACAAGCCGGTTGGGTACTCAGAGCATAGGCCCGCCGAAAACTCAGAGTACAGGCCAACCGGGCACTCACGGCACAGGCCAACCGGGCACTCAGGGCACAGGCCAACTGGGCACTCAAGGCACAGCCAACGGGCACTCAGTGCACAGCCCGGTTGGGTACTCAAGCATAGGCCCGCCGAAAACTCAGAGCACAGGCCAACCTGCAAACGCCGTCGACCAGGGAAATAGAGCCTTTCACAAATGGCGGACAAATGCACCAGACTGAAAAAGGCTACCAGTTTGATAAGACTATCAACGGAAACAATAAGGTGCACAGAGCATGTTACTTACCGATGTAAACGACAAGGACTAGCCTAAAATGGAAATGCAAAGTACACACCAAAAAATCACATGGAATGATATGTGCAAATCACGGCAGTTCTTCAGTGGGCCATTCTCAGACCACTGTCAAGAGCGCCTTTGGTATATGTGTCGCCATTAAAATGACCTATGCATATGATATGGCTCTCATATGACTGGTTTATCGAGACTGATTAGAGAGCCCACCGCCTGACGTCCGTGGCACCCATGCCGACGCTGTCACGAGAGTCCCCTGCCGACGCTGTCACGAGAGTCATCTGTCGACGCTGTCACGAGAGTCCCCTGCCGACGCTGTCACGAGAGTCATCTGCCGACGCTGTCAGTTGTCAGGGGAGTCATGTACCAGACTATCAGCTGCCACGAGAGTCGCGTGTCGGACTATCAGCTGTCACGAGAGTCACGTGTTGATGCTGTCAAAGGTCACGGGAGTCATGTACCGGGCTGTTACGACTGTCACGGATCGATACTGTCAGATTTAAAAAGTGTCACGTGTTAATGTTGCTAGCTGCCACGACTGTCACGCATCAGCACTGTCAGCTGCCACAACTGTCAGGTATCACCACTGTCAACTGTTGCGACTTTCATGTATCTACGCTGTCATCTGTCACGAATGTTCGTATCGGCGCCATCAACTGTCACGAGCATCACGTCACGGCTCCCTCAGCTGTCATGGACTGGCGGTGTCGCTGCCCCCTCTGATGTGGGCTCCAGTTCAGCTCTCCTGGCTCTGCTGATCCTCGTCCGCATTCCTTCTGGATGGGTCTGCCATTGTGGGGCGCACTGCCGGTAGAAGTACTAGTTGATCTTTGACCTATCCGAGAACTATTTTATGAAAGGGTGATCACTATTGGGTAGTAGCCAAAGATGCCCTAATGTTCTAAACCGAGAAGCCACCTAGATTAGTGTCGGTCACCTAGACCAAAAATAGCTACACTTTACCGACAGGGAAATTCAATTCTGACCTAACATGTGAGTTCTTGGACTGGTTATGTGGAGAGAAATCGGTCCTCAACAAAAACTAGGTAAAGTAGCGGACAGCACCACTGATCTAACTGGCCACCAGCTCTGGGCTCACTGGACCATCTCACCTCGGCACGAACCGGACCGGAAGCTGATGTCGTCCAGCGCGAAGCCCAGGTTGCTGGCACTGCCCTCGAACGTCAGCCGGAACCTCTGATCAGCATTAAAGTCCACCTCTGCATACAGCCAGGTCAGACGCCCGGCGTCCGTGTCCGACGCCCTCAGGGACCAGAGCACAGTCTCCTCGGTGCGGGCGTCGCCTCTGTCCGACTCGGCCTCATTGTCTTCGTCCGTCGCCGGCTCGTACAGCACACGGAGGCGGGCCGACTCCGTCGGAGAGAGCGTGGCGTACCAGAAGCCGACGCAGCCGCGACTGCCGCGCCCCGCCGTCATGTCGATAACAGGCGACCTCAGTCGCAGCCGCAGCCGGCTGCCCTGCGGACTGAACACGTCGAAGTAGACGTAGCCGGTGCTGGTGCGGAAGGTGTGGTCGCTGAGGCGGGTGGGTCGCGAGAGCCGGGTGGCGGCGCGCCAGCGCTGCTGGCTGTCCTCGTCGTCGGTGGTGTTGCGCCAGCCGCAGCTGCCCGAGCTGAAGTCGCAGTCGCCGGCCGAGACCAGCGTGTGGCTCGGCCGCTGCTCGCAGTCACCATCGATCAGTGCCACGTCGTCCAGAGCGATGGCGCCCTTGGTGCTGCCGCCCCACATGCCCTCGAAGATGATCTGGCGAAGGACGACACGAGTGAACGGTGCTGCCAGACGATACGGGTGCGGTAAACTGATCAGAAGGAATCTCTGCCCTACTCAAGATGAGTGAAGGCAGTCCTCGAACACAAGGCAGGCGCTGAAACTGACTGTATTAGGAACAATAGGTTGAGGACCGAATACATGCATAAAAAACACACGTGTTCACCAGCCTTGCTATACAAAATCCTGGTACACGCGTGTTATATACAAACTGTCGTCTCCAGCTTCCAGGCCAGCGCGCGTGGCACCAGCATGTTCACATCCACTTACCTTGTAGTTGTTATCGATAGAGACGGGCAGCTGGCCGGGCATCCAGCGGGAGCTCTGGGCGTTGTTGAGCTTCCAGAGCAGGTCGGTCTGCATTTTACCCTCCTCGTCGTCGTAGCGGGCCCAAACTTTGAGGCCGCCCAGCCGCGGCCCGGCGGAGGTGGCGATCAGCGAGTCCATGAAGTACCTGACGTACAGGCGCGGTCAGAGGACGCCGGGGGGCAGGCGCAGCTTCAGTGTTGTTGCATTGGAAGACATTGCACTGAGAATGCACAACGTTGAAATGGCTATATTCACCTGATCGAATTCCATGGAACTGGTGCTCTTAAAAGAAAACAATCATGTGCATTAACAATAATCCACCCGGCTTATCCTGCAATCCAGCAAAACGATAGCTGGGATCCGTGCCGGAACATGACAGAAAGTGATCAGCTCTGTTTTCAGCACGATCTCCGCCACCACCATCTCCATCATCATCAGCACCATCCTCACCAGAAGGTGAGACACTTGGTCTCAGCACTACCCTCCAGCTGCGGCGAGACCAGCCAGCCGGCGTCCCCGGACCGCTGCGGCTCCGTGTACTTCAGCCTCGCCAGGTAGTTCCTCTCGGAGCGGTACGTGTGGTCCACGTGCGGCAGCTGGGCGGTCCGAGCCGGCACCCGCTCCCAGTCCACCTGGTCCACTCGGTCACTGGAGCCCGGGTTAGTCCAGCCGCAGAAGTCGTCCTGGAACGGAGGCGGGTCCGAGGTAAGTCTAGCCACACAGGACGTCCTGGAAGGCATGTGAGGGTGTGCGGGCTGCGGGCGATAGAAGTTCTTTTCTAATGCTTTGGCTTCGCCTGTGAGTGGATTTTATCTGTTGGCGATTATTTTGAATAAATAAATAAATAAAATAAATAAAGTATTAGATTTGGGCACCAAAGGCCCTTGAATACAGCGTGAGGCATGCGCCTTTTTATGATCTATCAGTTTTTATATGAGCCTAAACCTAGGCGTTCCACCGGCAAAAAGTGGGAGGGATAGTTAATCTTCAACCTGCTGCTATACACGTTTCCCTCCAGAACCGAAACCTCATCAAATTTGTGCCTATTGCTGCTTTCCGCAGTGACCGGTTACATTATTTCCTTAATTTCCCATTTTGCTTGAAATCAGGACATTTTTAGCTGAGAAGTTGAGGGCCCAGGCCTGCGTTCAATCCCCCTCCTATTCCCGCGTATATGATCCCAAATTATAGCATTAATTTACAGTAATACAGCTCAAGAAAGCAGCACCGTCGCAATGGTTATCATACTAATTTGTGTTGAACAAATTTCTGATTCAGTAGCTTCTTCAACCTTCATTTTCAAATGGAAGCCAGTGGAAAAAATATAGAAACCCGCCAAATAGGCATGCTAGGATGATAACAGTAGATCGATCAAGCAGTTTTGGGGTATTAAGGGTCATCAGCGTAGAGCGCTGGTCGATTAAATGCGTAATGAAATGACATTCCAATGGATTGCCCTGATATAGCAGTAATCATCGAAGCAGGGTAATAGCTAAAGGGCGACTCATTTGGGCCATAAACGACTAACAGCAATCAGTACCCGGTAACTGGCCGTATTTCATGACTTGTTTTGCCTGTCTGTTATTCAGCGCACAAATGAGGAAAATGCTACGCGCAGGAGACAATGAAATACATTTAGTTAATACGGGTATGATATTCAGCCAATCTGTACCTTTAATAAATTGTTAATCCCAGTGCTGTCATATAAATACCTGTAGAACAAATGTATCGGCGATAATCGATGGGGTGTCTCTATTTCAAGATGGTAAGGCGAAGGTCGGCTTCAATTTTGTTGCATGGCCCAAACATAAAAGGGACGAAATCACAAAGCCAGTTCTGCCGCTAAAAATGAATGTCGTTCTTACAACCAGTTTAGATGGAGTACGCTAGACGAAATTAATAGGAAGAAACTTGGAAACAAAAAAGTTTTAGTTTTTGAATAATCATAAATGAAATAACTAGATGTATACCAATACAACTCCTTCATGGGCCATAACTCAGCGGAAGGTTATGTTTCAGGAGGTAGACGCAGATTTGTTTAGATTTGTTATGGATGAAACACAGCCAATCTATGGCATAAACGAGACGATGTCACACAGTAAGCCCAGTCACGATAGCTGAATATCTTACTTCACATGGTGCACGATAGAAAGATCGGCAGGAAAATAATTCGGGGAGGCACAGGGTGCAACCACTGAGAACCTCCACGCAGACGGTGAAACCCGTCTAGCTCACTCAGAAGACCCCATAAAGTGCACAGCCGAGCTGATGGAGAGAGTGAGAGATTCAGCGTCGCAAAACCGGGGAGTTTTCTAAGCAGTTGAAAGCGGCTGCTCGCTGCACTCTGTGCAAAACCATGCAGACCGCTTTCTTCGGGGCTGACTGCTGAAGGAGCCAGAGTACGAAGGGGGTTCAGACCCACTGCTGCGATCGATGTATAATCAGTATGAAGAGATGAGAGGCATTCCTCAGCCAGTTTATAAGGACGTTTTATCCCTTTTTCTGCACCTGGAGAGATGCATGGAGTTGAATGGAAGGAATCTAGAATAAGTTGCAAAAAATGAAGGAGGAAAGTCACAAGATTATGGCTGTTTGATACTGTCTTAGGTATACTATGCCATTCACAACCGATGCTTCATTCTGTTCTGGTCCATAACTTCGACTCGATGCCATCAAAACTTGGGGCTCGTTCTTGGGGAAAGGAGGGTGTTTACCCTGTATTTCGCTGGCAATATGTATGTTAAAAATGGTATGTTCTGATGTTTCTCACCACGAGAGCGCAGTAAAAGCGACAAGAACAATCCAGGTTATGCAGAACAAGGTTAGAAAAAGGTAAAGGTTAGAAGGAGTTACCTCCATGTCAATACATCCGATAATACTACACCCCTGTGGAGTGATCTCACACAGGTGAAGTCAGAACAACCCGACTGTCCACAGTATGACCCTGTCTCCCACCTCGAGTTACCCGACTGTCGACAATACGGCCCTGTCTCCCACCTCGAAAGTGCACCCAATGGCGCCGACGGCGGCGGACTGCGGCACTCCGGGGCAGACTCCGGGCCGCAGCGACAGGTCGTCGATGGCGATGTCGCCCTGTCCCGACTGTCCGATCTCTCCCTCCACGGCGATCTGCGGGCCACGCGAGCGGAGCGGGTTACATGCCGAGTTGTGCACTTCTAGTGGCTCCCCTGTAAGTCAGAACAGCAGTCCTAAATATCGGAAAGCCCCCTACAGCTTTTAAGCCATAACCGAGTCGGATTTTCTGGTATGGCTGACAGGAGCAAAGGCGATGCTGGTGCTCACGACGACTTGGAAAAGAAGCTGCATGCAAATATCAGCTCCGTGGGCATGATTGTGCTGTTCAACCTCCCTCCTCGGTTAGTCCGGAAAAAACCAAATCGTTTGCAACTCTGCGCCCCTCAGCCGGAGCTGCTATTCATCAAAGTATGAATAGCAGCTTTTGTGGGACGTTAGTCGATATGATATATTAAACTGAATGGGCTAACGAAGCCCCACAGCTTTAAACCACCCGAACTCAGAGGAGCACGGGAGTAATGGTGGGAATTCTGGGCAATATTGTGATCGTGAACTTGATCCGAATAATGTCATAAGTAACAGACCCTAAAACAAAATAAGACGTACCAACTTTCCTGCCTGTTGCAAACAGAGGGGATCAGCTATGCAGACAATGAGTTTCAAAACCAAAACCGCCCGACCCCATTCCTGTACATCTGACTACATGAATGTGTAGCACACAGGCATGAGGGGATGTTTCGCGGTAAAACGAGGCCGGCCCCAGGCGGCACCGCAATGACACCGGACCACTGGCACTGGCGGTCACGGCCAGTACCGTTTCACTGCCTTTTTCGGTTCATAAATAGCGGCCAGACAGGGCGTGCCGGCTGCAATTCCGCTGAGTCACAGCGCAGCTACACCCAGCATCCTGGTGACGCGCTCAGGCGGCCAGCGGCGAGAGCCGATCGGACCAGGGACTGACAGGAAACCTGCTGTACCTGTTACATATCCGCGCTGGATCGCGCCGGATCGCACCTCACCGTGAAACGGTCCGAAGACGACACGGGCACTTGCGCCTGGTGCCACTGCTGGCCCGACTCGCCCGCCAGAGACCAGAGCTCAGACTCGCTGCCCCCTGTCAGACGCAGAACCCGCAGCCGGCCCACGCCCGAGCCGAACATGTGAGTCCAGAACCGGAAGCACAGAGGTCCGTCCTGTGAGGTGGCCGGCAGCTCGGGGCTGAGGAGACGAGCCGTATCTCCCGGCCGGCGGGGGTGGTCCGAGTCCACGAACGCGTACCCTCCGGCTGTGCCGCCGAACCGCTCGCTGCTCCGGTCCTGGGGAGAGACGGAGAGCGAGGTTAGTGGGTCGGGGGAAGCTTGCCAACCTCTCACTGTTTCCACCGAAAGATGGAGCGAGAGGTTACTGAGCCGAAGTTTTTTATCGCGGTTATTCAAATATAGCCCTCCACGCTTCACAAATTAAAAAAAAAAACAGCACACTCAACCAGGACACTTGTCTAATTATCGGGAGTATTTATGTTGGCAGTTAACCCACGCCCCACCGGGGGTCCAGCGCCACCTTCGCCCCACCGGGGGCCATCGATGGCCCTCCCTCAAACTCCGAAAATATGGGCGTTAGCGCAAATTTGTAAAGTGCACTAGAAAGCTCGCGTGAATTCAGTAAGAAATTACTTCACATGTTTTAGTGCTCAGGTCAATGGTTTGACCTCCAGAGGTCAAATAAGGTCAAAATCGGCTATTTTCACTCAAATATGCAATGCTTAAGCAAACTGGGCATAATTCTTATGACATTAGAGCTATTGAAGTCTGGTAAAGTAAATTTGATAGGAAATTGTCAGTCCTTTTTCCGCTATGTGAAAAGTAAAGACTTCGGGCCAGTGGTTTGACCTCCAGAGGTCACCTTGTGACCTAAGATGACCTGAGGTCACGAGAGGTCAGAAAGTGACCTTGCCGTATATCAAATGAAAGTCAGTGACGAGACAAACACGATGGTGTTTGTTTCAGCGCTCTAGCTTAATTAGGTCAAAAGTTATTCTCAAAATACTGTTTTTGACCCTGGTGACCTTGGGTGACCTTGGAGCGGTCAAAGGGAAAATATGGCCCCTGGAATCCGTGAAAGGGTGTCCAAGAACGCTTTTCTGATCAAGCTGAGCATTTTCCATCGCTTTTGTGACTTTTAGATCATAAGACAGGTTTTCCCCATGCTTTTTCAATGAGAGAGGTCACCTCGTGACCTGACCTCAGGGCACGAAATCGGAAAATCCCGGATATACACCTTGTAAACCCAGAAAGGGTCATAAAGTGTAGCAGGTTTCAAATCGATCGACTTCGAAATGTAGCTCTTACAGAGCTCTAAAGTTGAAGTGAGGTGACCTTGGGTGACCTCGTCTGGTGACCTGACCTTGGGTGACCCGGGGTAAAAAAGTTCAGGGATGGTGGGAAAATGATGCAGTGAGAGGTAGAGCCCTCAAACGCGGTGCTGCGACTTTTCGTTTTTCTGCTATCCCGGAAAAACCTTAGGAGGGGCCATCGATGGCCCCGGTGGGGCGAGGGTTAATACGAGCATTGACGGGGGGTGGGCGGTTACCCGCCCCCCTCCGGGTTTTTCAAAGATAGCAGTAAAACGGCGGCGCGTAGCGCCGCCGTACTTTACATACCTTTTCCCTCATCATTTTTACAACTGCTGCGAAAATTTTAAAGTTAGGTCATCTCAGGTCAGGTCACCAGTACAGGTCAAGTGACCTGACCTAAAAAAAGTTTAAGATATCATAAGTCGGAGCAGGGTGAACTTATCCGATTGAAACTCATATCACATAAACTCATATCTAAAATATGTTCGGGCATTTTTGATATCGATGACCTAAGGTCAGGTACGAGGCATGACCTCTCCTTGGAAATACATGGGAAAAATGGCTTTTACTGTATAACTCAGTAACGGATGGTGATAGAGCGTGTATTTTAGCTGCATTAGACTTACCTTGGCGTTGCGCTTCTAATGATATGCATTTTATATAATTTGACCCTGACCTGACCTGTCAGGTCAAATCCTTTATTTGACCTAGCAAGGCCAAATTATATATCATTCGACTCGGCTTGATGAGAGGATTCATATAGTTTAAGTCGTATTGCTCTATCTTTATTTGTTCAGATGTAATGGCTGAAAGAACCTAATTTACATGTTATCACTATGACGGCATGTTTTGGCCTGTCGTGACCTTAAATGTGACCTGACAAAAAATGGTTCAATTATTTTCGATGGAGAAGTGGATGGGTTACCCAACGCCATTTACCGTTTTTCGCTACCTTCCGTGGTTTTCGAGATCTTAGGGGGGCGGGTACCCGCCCCCTCGTCAAAGCGAAGGTGGCTCAGACCCCCGACAATGCGCGTGTTAAGGATGCAGTACGGAAGGCAGTTTACCGCCGCGGGACCGAACCTGCTTTATTAATTTGATCCCAATATAGAGTCTAGCAACGACACGACTAGGCCACAAGGTTCCCTGAGGTGACTAAGTCACGTAAAGACACACACGATCAATAGCAGATTAAACTAAGAGATCAACTGGCCAGTTGCATAGATCAAAGATATTATACACTGCGCCGAACTGACAGCATTTGAGCTTCTTTCCCGAGATAATGTAATCCGTTTTGTGTGATTAACATCAGCAGCAAATGCATTTTAGCAGCATATTCATGTTATTTCGGGCCTAATGTCCCCTCTAGTCAGTCAGCTCGTCGACCAGCACTGACTCTGATGGGTCCGGTGCGGGTGCTGGTACTGCCGCGGCCCAGCGACCACTGGAAGTCGTCGCTATCGCCCTGCCGCCAGGTACAGATCCCGCCGTCGAAGGTGCAGTGGCCCGGACACCGGTCTCCGTCCACAGCACGCACCGTGTCGATGGCGATGTAGCCCCGGTACTGCCGCTCCTCCCCCTTCAGCGGGATCGCCTCGAAAACCATCTGTCGGGGCAGGCAGTGTCAAACAGCTACTGCTGCTATATGTCGGGACAGGGTGTTACAGCTGCTGCTGCCATCTGTGGGCAGGCGGTGTCAAACAGTTACTGCTGCCATCTGTCGGGGCAGGCGGTGTCAATCAGCTACTGCTGCCATCTGTTGGGGCAGGCAGTGTCAAACAGCTACTGCTGCCATCTGTCGGGGCAGACGTGTCAAACAGCTACTGCTGCCATTGTCGCAGACGTTAGGCACGCCGCCATCTGGCGGGGCGGCATGTAACAGTGCTGCTGCCATCTGTGGGCGGCGTGTAACAGCTACTGCTGCCGTCGTGGGAGGTGTCAAAGCTGCTGCTGCCATCGTGGGGCGTGTACGCTCCTGCTGCCATCTGTGGGGGGTGTCAAACAGTCCTGCTGCCATTGTCGGGGCAGGCAGTGTCAAACAGCTACTGCTGCCATCTGTTGGGGCAGGCGGTATCAAACAGCTACTGCCGCCCAGACGCCAGGGCACCAATGAGGCTACGGGCGCCCCGTGGCCTCAATGACAACGAATTCCTTGATGCCTGGTCCCAACAAAATTTTGATAGTCCTCAGCTCGACTCAGGATGCTCTCTTCGATGACGTAAGCCTGTGATAGCATCAGGTGTCTGATGGACTGGAAATGCGTTACCGAGAGTCCGCATGGAAATAAATTTGTAGCAATAACCCTGGAGATGGCCCAAAAGGTGAACAGGTACTGCTACCCACATGGTTGTCAGCGTACAACAGTGGATGACATTGATTGCATTTTGGGTCATGCAAACCAAGAGGGCCTAATTGCTGCCTGCCCGAGAAAACTCCTAAGACGTTTCCGCTCTATTGGATGCCATTTAATTTCAGGTATCGCTGGGCTCCGAAACAGCAACCCAATCAATGACGTATTTCAATGTCCCCTCGAACACGCTACTGGTGAGTGAGCCTCGAGGCCAGAGCGCGGCGCAGCTCGCTGACCGTGTGCTCGCGGTTGAAGCTGTAGAGGTGCTGCGCCTTCTGCCAGCCGCCGTCCGGCTCCGTGCTGATCCAGACCACGTGGTCCTCGCGGTGGTCGGCGGCGCCGCCCTGTTTCTCCTCCTCACCGACAGGGTGCAGCAGCAGTCGCAGCCGGTCCACACTCATGCCCTGCATGGCGTACCGGAACCTGGGGAACACGGGGAACGCTCGTGGTTCCCCACTTCTTCGCATCGGTTCAAACTTTAATGCAAGGCTGAATGTTTCTTCTCGGTACCAGTCTAGCAAGGGCAACACTGGCAATGTATTACAAACTCTATGGGATATTCCAAATCCCCACTGTGTAGACTTTAGTACGCAGGATACTCACTGAATTAGCTACTGTACACAGTGTTCTCAGCGTGCCCACCGTTCTGACACACACGCTGTGTACACCGCGTTCGCTGCAGTACTAAGGGAAGGAACCCAGTATTTGCACTGTGCGCACAGCACACATTGTATTATTATGCTTATAAAGTCGCGGTGCAACTTCTGCGTATGCAGTAGGAAAGGCAGTGTACAGTGGCGGATCCGGGGGGCAAAATAGGTATTGCCCCAAACGGAAAGCTCGGGGCAAAACTATGTTTCCCAAAGCGATCGACCCCTTTTTCCCGAATCATTTTTAGGTTGTAAGAAGATTTTGGTGCTTCAACTCTCACTCAAACATAATTAGTGAAGTTCGTTTAAATATTGGGGCTTGGATAGGAAAAAGTACCTTGGCCCTTTTTACCGTGGTTTTTTTGTTTGTTTCCGTTCCGTTCCCAAATCCTACCGAAAGACTATTTACGCATTTTTGCGTAACGTTTTGTTTTGTTTTTTTTTGTTTCGTTTGGTGCCCCTAACACCGTGGGCAGTGTACTTACTGTATGCACTGTCCGCCGGGGCCGGTGGGGGCCAGTCGAGCGCTCTCCAGCATTGCTGACTCTGTGTTCACCCCGGACGAGGTGTCCGGCATCGCCGACGTCTCAAAGAAGGCGTATCCTCCTGAAAGTCAACAGTGCTTTCACGCACTCCTGTCTATATATTCCAGAAAAAAATCAACTGATTTAGGCTAAGTTCTTTATACAATTTTGGACGAGGAATTCAGAAAACGTGACCTCATTCATTCTTTTCTACTGCAGAAACGGAACGTTTTCGACCATATCACGTGACGCTTGTATGCCGTGGGTCATTTAGGCCGCCTTACAAAGAAACGCAGCCAATAACGAAAACATCTCTTTCAAAGAGAACACCATGCTCAATTAGTTCCTTTAAATCGAAATTGAATAATATGTTCAGAGCAACCAGTCTATGCATGTACCACTTGAGTTGAACGACCGTTATGGTCGTTTACAATATATATATATCGTAAATATTTATATTGGGAAATATAACGCGGACATTCATTATGGTCATTCCGGGCGTTCTGAGGGAAATGAGGTGGAATGTTCCCAAGATAATTTTCCAAGAACGGGCTGTGATGTTACGTTTCCCGGAATCCCCGCTTAGTGTTTCGAGGAACGGATCCATGGGTTCCTGTGGTCTTTGCGAAAACAATTTCAATACTATTCGCACATTAATTTCATCCATCCGCGCGTTCGGTGCGCGGTCGCTTCCGCGGCAGTAATTTCTTGCAGTATTTTTTAAAGCTTCCACTGTGACATAATTAGGTAGAACGAGGCCAAGAATGGTCGGGTCCGGGCAGCCGCTGCTTACCGTCACCCAGGCCCTCGGCGTCCTCCAGCGGTCCTCCCAGCCAGTTGCCGGAGCTGCCGGTGGAGGCGGTCCAGCGCAGGGAGGCGTTCACCGGGTTGGCGTAGTCGCACAGTTCACCCACGTCGGCGCTGCCGAACTCGCAGTCCACCGAGCCTGGCGGGGCGGACGCTGGTCAGAGCGCCGGCTGCCGAGTGACGGGTCAAAACGGTACTGGTGAATGGTTGTTGTTACCGAATGTATGGGCAAACGGTATGAGCGATGCGATGTGGAATTGGTCTGTGAATGGGGTTGATTTGACCGCTGGAAAATCGGTCGCTATATTGTGCGTTTTTATAACGGATGCAAGTTACACTAATCGATTCCAGCTATTCGAATGAATTAATGATGGTCAACTGTTGTTTATATTTGACGGATAAAGTGTTCATCTGATGTTTGAACACTTTTGATTCTCAGTGGTTTAGTGTAGGTTCAGAGTTAGTTTGTATAAGTCATAAATACCCTTACACCAGCTTTAGAAAGCTTTAGCGTTTTGCCTTTTCAGATAAACTCATCTCAGCCGTGAATTTACAAAGTTATGTTTTGGGCTTTCCACATTTTTATGGTTCGCAATGGGTAGTCACTTCTCTTTAACACGCGCATTGACGGGGGTCTGAGCCATCTTCGCATTGACGGGGCGGGTACCCGCCCCTAAGATCTCGAGAACCACGGTAGGTAGCGAAAAACGGTAAACGGCGTTGAATAGCCCATCCACTTCTCCATCGAAAACATTCGAACCATTTTTGGTCAGGTCACATTTAAGGTCACGAGAGGTCAAAACATGCCCGTCATAGGGATAACATGTAAAATTCAGTTTTTCGGGCATTACATCTGAACAAGTAAAGATAGAGCAAAACGACTTGAACTATATGAATCCTCTTAGCAAGCCGAATCGAATTATATATAATTTGACCTTGCTAGGTCAAATCAAGGATTTGACCTGACCTGAGGTCAGGTCAGGTCAAATTATATAAATGCATATCATTAGAACCGCAAAGCCCGGGCGAGTCTAATGCAGCTAAAATAAATGCTCTATCACCATCCGTTACTGAGTTATTCCGTAAAAACATTTTTCCCACGTATTTCCAATGGAGAGTTCATGCCTCGTACCTGACCTTAGGTCATCGATATAAAAATACCAGAACATATGTTAGAGAACTCGGTGGGGCCATTATGTGATATGAGTTTCAATCGGATAAGTTCACCCTGCTCCGACTTATGCTATCTTAAACTTTTTTTGAGGTCGGGTCACTTGACCTGTACTGGTGACCTGACCTGAGACGACCTAACCTTAAAATTTTCACAGAAGTTGTAAAAATGATGAGGGAAAAGGTATACCAAGTACGGCGGCGCTACGCACCGCCGTTTTTCTACTATCTCCGAAAAACCCGAGGGGGCGGGTACCCGCCCCCCGTCAATGCGCGTGTTAAATGTTGTGATCGAGGGAATATTGGTGAGTTTTAGCCATCTTATCCAGATATTCTGCTGGCTTTGTTTAATTATAATAGTTTTGTCCTTTTTAGCTTTATCTACCCTTTTTATTTTAACGCTACTGGGTTCCAGTGCTTAAAACGCTCTTTTAATATTTGAGCCTCATCGTCTTCCTGCTGTTTTGGCCTTCGGCTCTACTCATTCTCCCCGCCCTTTTGCGTCATACCTTTAGTTTTCTAGCCTTAGGCCATTCCGATTTTTATATTTTGAATGATACGTACCTTCCAGTGAGTCACCATCTCCAGTCCCTGATTGTCGATCTCTCCGGACCTAAAACCAGACACGGATTAGTACGACATACTGCCTATGAATAACTCAACCATCCTTATAACAAAAGATCGGAGATGTTTCACAAAGTTCAATCACGGAAAATAATAACTTCATTCTAAAGCACTTACACATCATATAGTGATAATTATTGTGGTTTAACGACGCACCTAAAGTGCTAATGCCTACGATGGCCCCTACTGCACTCTGCTTGGAGTATTTTTGGGGATCAGAATGTAGGTGCCTACTTATTCGGAGTTCGTCCGAACCTCCCACCGACTGGAACTGACAGATGGCAGGTGATTTCCTTCTGAGCCACGCACGTCCCCACTTTCACATCCCATGCACTAAAACATTCAACCTGCATTAGTGGCCATCCATAAATTACCTAACACATATGTGTGCGACTTCTTTTACACCTCTTCCCCAGGTAACCTCCCACGTCCATACATTAGACATCGCACATTTGTGTTATTTTTTTACGCCCCTCCGATAACTGACGCCTTTTCACGTTCATAAGTTACGTAGCGTATATTTGTGTGATTTTTGTTACATCTCTCCCCCGGCTAACGCCTTTTCATGCCCATGTATAGAGTTCGATAACGCAATGACTGAATCCCCTACGCTTCTTGCGTTACGTGACTTATAGAGGGCTCCACATCGTCGAAACAATCCAACGGATGGCAAAAAGCATCATTATGGCACAATGCCAAACAGCAATGGCGCGTATCAGCGGTCTCATCAGTATAGCTGGCGCTTCCACCTCGGAACTGTACAGTCACGGATTCAAGCGATGGAACTCAGCACGACACAAACCTCCCGCTGAAACGTCAAAACCAGGCCGCACAGATCACCTGATTAGTAGGGTCAACCGGCAAATCTACCACAAGACAGGTGAGGAGGCCCTGCAGGTCACAGCGCGCTGTCTGGTCAGTGGAACTAGTGTTGGGAGGGGAGGGACCAGAGGCGTAGCCAAGGGGGGGCGGCAGGGACAGCCGCCCCTCCCTGAGGGCCCCCTGAGGACAAGAGCCGCGCGAAGCGCAGCTCGCCTGCACTATGCTCTGTGGCCAAATTTGACATCTTATACCAGACAGGGCCCTCTTAAGACCTCTTCAGTACCTATTCTGTAACAAGCAAGGCCCTTTTTACCCATCAGGGCCCTTTTGGCGCTATCGCAGGGGCCCTTTTCGGGGCGCCGCCCCTCCCTGAGCGAAATCCTGGCAACGCCCCCGGGAGGGGCATTAACAAGGAGGGCGGCAATCAAGCACGCCCGCGCCGTGCCCGCATTCCACAGACAGTCACTCAGTAGCTGACAGCAGCTCCACCTAGCGGCGAGCTCGGCCACCAGCAGCAGGCTCTGGGCAGGCCCGGCTCAATACTCATCGGCGATTCAGCCCCTGGTGCACAGCCGGGCCGGGCCGCCCAATAAGCACGCAGGGTGTACTCGATTTCACGCATCCATCAGAGGGCGCGGCGGCCGTCGGTGTGGGCCCACCTGAGCATGGCGTGCGCCGACCATGTCACTGACCTCCGCAATCGATGTCCCCGCAACAGTCTCACGGTCCGCTGCGGCATCAACAACTGTGTTTACTTCCATATGGCGCCATGCCTGAAGCAGCCCAGCGGCAATGCTCTGTTCATTCGCGACAACTTTACAGCTCTCATGGCTTCAGTCTGGCAACTTTTGAGAGCGACTTGTCCCGATGCAGCGCTCGGCTCAGCAGCAGCATCATCGGCCGCAACAAAGCCCTCCGAGTCACGGCACTCCAAAACCAAGCCGATGCCTCCGAGTGTTCGGAGGCAGGCTGGCGCACACTGCAGGGATGCACGTCTGCTCCTGGGGCCGGCGTATTGACCTGTTTGTCGGAGTCAGCGGCAGCTCACCCCGCCGGGTACCGCCAGGTCCTGGCACGACATAGTTCCGAATCATTAGCTGTGCATGCTGAAGCACTGGCTGGAGCTGCCTCCTCGTGCCGGCGGCACGCGAGCGACGGCAACACAGCGAGCCGCCGCACAGCGACCTCCAATGGGCGCTTCAAATGCCGTGCCGGCACTTTGTCTAGCGAGTGTGCGGTGTCTTCTCAATAGCTGCACGGAAAATATCCACGCCAACAGAGCACGCTCATTGGCTTTAAATAGCGGAAAACATAGAATGGGTACCAACACGCCAGTTTTTCTAGGTGGAATTACGGCAAGCCTTATATTCAGGCTTTCGGCAAAAGGTATTTTACAAGGTAACAATGTGACCCTCACATCGTAATACATCTTCGAACATTTACATACCCGAGCCACTCCCTACACGAAAAATTGCCCAATTATAGGGAGTATTGGCGTGGGTGTTACAGACAAGCTCGACCGGGCTAGATACGACACGGAAAGCGGACTCCCGCTGTGGGAATTGAACCCACGCTAACCCATGCTGCCTCAATCTTGAGGCAGGCAGTGAAGCCATTAGGCCACTCGGCTCTGTGTAAATATCATCGACGATGTCATGCAGGCTGCATGCTCCATTCTCTTCGTGCAGTTCCGCTCCGCGACTCACTCGCATTGTTGTCCACAATATCACTGCGTGATCACACAATGCAGAAGTGCACCGAACGATGAGGGGAATGATGAATACAGGGCGGCATTGTCATGCATCATCATCGGCAGCCAACAAATTTGCGACAAATTAAACGTTTTCCCGCTCATCTGGGTGGCTGCGAGACGCGCCCCGGTAAAAACGCTATTTAACAAGATTAAAAAAAAAAAAAACGTTGTCCATGAACCCAGTGCTTGCGGAACGTTAAAGTACGGTAAAGTAGCAAAAACCAATTTCGTTTTACAGGTAAAAGGCTTTTAGTTGGCAATATCCGAGCGGACGTTTCTGCTTCCAGATGGCAGGTGAAGTCTGGTTTAAACTTCATTGGAAGCTTATCATTGTTTTGCGGCATAAATTCGACGAAATCGTACAGTAAGTCCAGCCGAGAGCAATTATTGCTTTGTATCCAATTTCCATGGAACAGGGTAGAATAGATAGACACTCGATAATACTACATTATTTGTACTTCTGGACTTCCTGAATAAAACAAATCATTCGTATTAATCGTACGCAGCTACAGCCAAACAACTGTTCAGAAACGCAGGCTTTTTCCCAAAGCTCAAACGCATCTCAGGTGGAAAATTCCATTTTTAAGCGTTGAAATCTTCCAAAATCATAACTCAGAGGGTGTTGCAAGGCTTTTGCGTACCGCGCACCCAATGGTATGTAGGTGAACGATCTTACTTTAAAATCTAAAACATTATATTTAAATTATGCAGCTAGCTGATTGTGCCAACTTTTTTATTTCTTTACGGCAGCTACTCGCCGAGTTATAAGCTCGCTACGGCGCGAGAACGGCCGGGCCGCATGCAAGTTTTTCTGCTGGAGCAGAAGGAGAACTCGAGAAGACGATTTGTGTCCACTCCGTAATCGAACAAGTACTTCGCAACTGTGAGATCCTCCAGCCTTTTGTATTGTTTAAAGATCACTTGCTTCCACAAGATATGCTTGTTTTATACACATCTGAACTCGTGGCCACTACCAGGGTACTTCAGTAGGGGATTGCGTTTGGTGAAATAAGCTGTCCAGGTTCTGCTACACATTCCACTTTGCATCATATAGAAAAATATACACTGCACTTTCTTCTCCACGTGACCTAATCACTGGTTCTGCATCTTCAAAAGACACAACTACCGGCTCAACGTTCTGCTGTATATTCAAACCAGCGCTCCTCCCCAGTTATTGCGTAATTTATCGTAGGTAATGCAAGCCTCATATTGTTCTAGGGATTTTACTGGCGCAGCTCCTTATTAACCCTCGCCCCACCGGGGGGGCCATCGATGGCCCCCTAAGGTTTTTCCGGGATAGCAGAAAAACGACGAGGCGCAGCACCGCGGTTGAGGGCTCTACCTCTCACTGCATCATTTTCCCATCATCCCTGAAATTTTTACCCCGGGTCACCCAAGGTCAGGTCACCAGACGGGGTCAACCAAGGTCACCTCACTTCACCTTTAGAGCTCTGTAAGAGCTACATTTCAAAGTCGATCGATTTGAAACTTCCTACACTTCATGACCCTCCAGGGTCTACAAGGTGTATATCCGGGATTTTTCGATTTCGTGCCCTGAGGTCGGTCACGAGGCGACCTCTCCCATTGGAAAAGCATGGGGAAAAGCTATTTCATGATATAAAAGCCACAAAAATTATTGCAAATACTCAGACTGCTCAGAACAACGTTCTTGGACACCCTTTCACGGATCCCAGGGGTCATATTTGCCCTTTGACTTTTCCAAGGTCATCCAAGGTCACCAGAGGTCAAAAACAGTATTTTGACAATCACTTTTGACCTAATTGAGCTAGAGCGGTGAAACAAACACCATCGTGTTTGTCTTGTCACTGGCTTTCATTTGATATACGACAAGGTCACTTTTGACCTTTCGTGACCTCAGGTCATATTAGGTCACGAGGTGACCTCTGGCGGTCAAACCACTGGCGGGAGGTCTTTACGTTCCACATAGCGGAAAAGTACTGGCAATTTGCTATCAAATGTACTTTACCAGGTCTCAATAGCTCTAATGACATAAGAGTTATGCACAGTTTGCTTAATCATTGCATATTTGAGTGAAAATAGCCGATCTTGACCTAATTTGACCTCTGGAGGTCAAACCATTGACCTGAGCACTAAAACATGCGAAGTAATTTCTTACTGAATTCACGCGAGCTTTCTATTGCACTTTGCAGATTTGCGCTAACGCCCATATTTTCGGAGTTAGAGGGGGCATCGATGGCCCCCCGGTGGGGCGAAGGTGGCGCCGGACCCCGGTGGGCGCGGGTTAATGTAACAAACCGCCGACACACTGAATGCCCCTTTGCGGCAGTTTGAAGCAGCCCAATGATCCATACCTCGTCTGGAAGATCTCCAGAACCTTCCGCTTGCCTGGGAACGCGGTCACTTCTGTCTTCTAACCAAATCTGGGACGGTAAACGGGTACAATGACACAACCATATAACAAATCGAAACAAAAGAACAAGGCTGAGAAGAAAAAAACTGCGAACTTGCAGAACAAAATATAATACAACTTTAAACATCGAACTGCGAAACAATGTCTAATAAAGCGCCTTTGTTTAAAAAAGCGTGATCAGGCCTCGACTTCACGGGCCTTGTGATAATAAATTTCGTTTTCATTGCCAAGCTTATGCCGGACCATGCTTTTCGAAGGAAATACTTATTTCAAAAGAAATAAGAGAGCAAAAACTGACACGAATAGGACAAGACAACCAACGCCAAAGTCATGCAAAAAGTGAAGCAAAAGTTAATACATGCAACAAGGAGACCTAAGAAGGGACAGAAAGGGATTGTTTACGTTCGAATATACTAATTAGCTGTAGCAAACGAGGTTCATTTCTTTGAGCTTCTAGCATACGCAACAGCATTATCAGGGCGATGGGATGGGATAAAATAAAGCACAACAAATCCTTATTTACAGGAGGAAAAGTTCTAAAAGATTTGTCGAGAGAAGCAGCATGCTAAGCGGAATGCAGTCGGCTCCGAAATACTCCAGTGTCACCGCTGCCTTCGCAGCGCATGCTCCCACGCGGTCCTGGATAAAGTCGCAACAGGGGTGTTGATCTACATCTCTGGACCTGCCTCGGCACTCAAATCAAATGAGGCGTGACCTTAGACTATGTTTTGATTTGGCATCCCGGAAATATTAATTGCGAATAATATTGTTGAGTAATGGCCTGGAAATGCTAAAATGACTTTTAATCCATTACATTGCGCCTAATGAGGTCGTTAGATAATATGGTTTCTAATTTGGTTGTCCTTAATCAATTGAAGAACCTACGCCCCAGAACCACGCCACCACCCCGTGCCTCTGAAGCGGCGCTAGCAGAAATGCGGCGGTTCAGTGCAGTCACATGCACTGCGTTTCACTCTGCACGTGTTACCTGCGTTAGCAGACTGGACTCCGGTGGGGATTCCAGCAGAGAGGCCAAATCACTGCCCGCTGCCAGCAGTGGCAGCAGCAGCAGCAACGGAGAAGAACAGAACCGCAACATCTGAAACACGACAGGGAGTCAGCTTATACAGCCTAGTGGAAGGCCAGTGGTACAGTGCAATGGATCGTGTGAGCAGCAGAGAGGGAAATTGGCATCCATGCTCACCTAAAACCTTTGGACCAGCATCCACCCCGCTGACGTTTTCGAGCTTCGAACCCATCGCCTCTCCCTGTTATTGATAAAACGTTGTATAATGCAACGACACACCAAAGCTCCAAAGTTACGGGAAATAATGTCCTATAGACCATAGTCTACAGACCAAGCTATAGCTTATCAAAATCTGAGCGCGCTTGTTTCATATCGGTGTATGAACACAACACACAACGCTCCAGACTCAGACGAAGAGTCCACGCTGCCCCGCGGCTCACAAGAGATGACCCTCAAAATCCTGCAGTCGCCCTTTCACTTATCTGAGTAGTTTACACGGCACATGCATGATCACTCCCCACCACTTTTGTCATTACATGGAGGGTGCTGACATCGAGCGAGTCTTTCTGTGGGTAAACGTAACCCTTCAATGACCCGGCGTTTTGTCGTGCTTTCCAAGTTATAACCTTTTCTCTAGATGGTATAAAGGATTGGAGCCGGATGCAACCCAAATCTTATTACAAAGCCAGAGCAAGTATTCACAAATTTGGACCAAATATTGCTCTTATGATAACATCACTCATGTAACGACTGAGCTTTGGCTTATGCAATGGCTCATATAAATATTACATTAAATCGAGGCTCAAAACCGAAGAGTGTATTTGTTCTTAATAATAGGGAACAGATTGAACGGTGATTCATGTATTACAGACATAATTTACATCAGAGATATTCCTCAGGGCATTCGGAAACTGGGACTGCGGTCAGACATATGTGATAAAGCAGTCATAAATAGGGGACAGCTTTCGCATAATGTTCAAAAACAATAAATCATTTTTTTAATCAGTTTAAAAATTTCATCTTCAGGCTTCCCATGCAAATTTAAACATATCTAATAACACTTGAATATAATAAAAACGACACATTTTGACTGTGCTCTATCTGGCATATTTAAACAAGTCATGCTAATCCAGTGTACCAATCTGCAAGAAAATCTCAGGAGGGTCGGTGTCAGCCACATGTCGAAAAGTTTTAGAATACCCCATTTAGGTAGAAAGAGGGCACAAGGACAAGCTATGTACTTTGTGAACTCCACGTAATTTAGGTACTCTTCTGGCAATAAAATGAAAATTCGGCGACTTTTGATGAAGCCGCAGAAAGGCCGGAAACGCCCGCAACTATTTTGACTTGATGTGCTCAGCGGGGGTTACTGAGTGCACTCGCTGGTGGCACCACTCCAGATATCAGCCCCGTCACCCGCGGGGCGTCCGTGCTACTTGCTGAGTTGCGCCCACAATGGCGGTCTGTGTTGGTGGGATTGCCCATGATTTTGTTGGGGATGTGGAGGGGTTGTTGCCCCGGGGAAAATTTGTGGTTATTACACATATGTGAGAAATGCGAAAAAGAAGCAAAAAAGAAGATGCTTTTGAACATGCACAATTGAATTTGTCGTACTTTACTTAAAATCTAACGCGATTTATTTAAGTCGTGAACCTAATACCGTGCCTTTTAAGCCGACAACGCATTGTCTGGAATGAATTAGTTCTATATATCAATTTCCATTACGAGTGAAGGTGTCATGTCTAAGTGAAGAAAATCGTCTGATTATGGTGAAATATGTGCGTTTATGTTAAACTTCCATGGCTTTTTCCAGTTTTGTCTAACTAAAATTTTAAATACATATTCCGGACAGCAAAATGCTCCAGGAAACTGCCCTGTCCCTCGCCAGAGTTTGAGTCCATTTTTAACACCCAATGTAAATGATTGCCAGAACTGGTAATGTAGCCCTCCTCACAGCGGAAGTCCTTTTTAATTCTGCAACCGGGCGCCGGGCTGTTGGCGCGGTCCGGTTGGGCCCACCGGAATGCTGACTCTGACGCTATCTTCTGATCTCAGGCTCAGGTCAAAGTGGACGCCGCCAGCTGGAACTGTGACATGCGCAAAACGGACCTGCCGGCAGCATGGTCGCCAGCGCGGATCCTGCTCTCTGCCCCTCCAGCCGTGCGTGACTGGGGAGGACGGCATTGGCCGTGATGGAATAGATCTACTGTACAACACATTATGACAGCGCAGATACTGAATGGCTGAAAACTGAATGGCTGAAAAATTTTCGGAGATAGTAGAAAAACTGCGGCGCGTAGCGCCGCCGTACTTGGTATACCTTTTCCCTCATCATTTTTACAACTTTTGTGAAAGTTTTAAGGTTAGGTCATCACAGGTCAGGTCACCAGCACAGGTCAAGTGACCCGACCTCAAAAAAAGTTTAAGATAGCACAAGTCGGAGCAGGATGAACTTATCCGATTGAAACTCATATCACATAATGGCCCCACCGAGTTCTCTAACATATGTTCCGGTATTTTTAATATCAATGACCTAAGGTCAGGTACGAGGCATGACTTCTCCATTGGAAATACATGGGAAAATGGCTTTTACGGAATAACTCAGTAACGGATGGTGATAGAGCGTTTATTTTAGCTGCATTAGACTCGCCTGGGCTTTGTGGTTCTAATGATATGCATTTTATATAATTTGACCCTGACCTGACCTCAGGTCAGGTCAAATCCTTGATTTGACCTAGTAAGGTCAAATTATATATCATTCGATTCGGCTTGCTAAGAGAATTCATATAATGTAAGTCGTTTTGCTCTATCTTTACTTGTTCAGATGTAATGCCCGAAGAACTGAATTTTACATGTTATCCCTATGACGGGCATGTTTTGACCTCTCGTGACCTTAAATGTGACCTGACAAAAAAATGGTTCAAATGTTTTCGATGGAGAAGTGGATGGGCAGCCCAACGCCGTTTACCGTTTTTCGCTACCTACCGTGGTTCTCGAGATCTTAGGGGGGGACGGGTACACGCCCCCTCCGTCAATGCGAAGGTGGCTCAGACCCCCGTCAATGCGCGTGTTAAATTCTAACTAATGTGGCCGGGTATCGTGATTCGGCTACCTTAGGTTAGGTGGGTGGGGGGTTCTCCGAGGCCCCCCAGTGCGCGTGCTAAGCCCAAACCGGGTGCACACGATAACTTCGCATGCCTTCAACCTTTTCCCGGTATACCATTTTAAGCACAGACGTAGGAACCGTTTAAAAAATGGGGAGGGGATAACCTAGTCGAGGGAGTCACCTTAAGAGGGAGGGGGCAGCACAGGGGACCCACAATTATGATTAGTTTTAAAACCGCCAATTTAGTGTCAACGAGGCACACATGCACATCGACCTACACAAGGTATTTCCAAATACTGCTTCCTACGTTCTTCCCCGTCGTTTCCTTTCATTGAATAGCTCCGTGCTGTTTTTCCACTTCGTAGTGGAAAACGGCCGGTCTCATCACGCCTGTCGGATGTCCAAGAGAGGACTGTCGCTCGGTGTTTGGTACAGGATGCATGTCCGAATTACCGCTACGTGTTGGGAGATGTGTGAGTTGGAGTTTAATTGGGTTCAGCTTTTGGGACTCATCTGGAGGCACTCGGTTAGAAGGTGCTTTGGCCCTTTTAACGAAGTGCACCTAGTCCAGGGGCTTGCAGAGGGCGTACTACGGAACTTGAACTTTCCCAGACAAGTTATCGGGCCCGTCTGGGCTTCTTGTTTTATATTAGTTTCCAGAGGCGGATCCAGGACTTCATTGGGGGAGGGGGGCTAGGGGGCAGAAGCCTCACTCGCCTTTGCAGTGGAACAGCCTCCGTTGCGCACATACTATACGCACTTTTACATTTCGCGGGGAGGGGTTGAGTCCCCTAACCACCCTTGTATCCTCCAGGCCACTGAAAGTTCTGATATTTGTATGTCCGTTGCGGAAACCCACCAGAGAAACGTGGGGGGGGGCAGTGGCTCCCCCTGCCCCCTAGTTCCTACGCCTATGATTGTAAGCCCTACTCCCCCAGTTCCCGGCATTTGCCATTCCTGCCAGTAGTTATATAATCATGAACTAATGACCTGTTCATCTCCCATGGGTGATGGTTCGCCAACCATGAATCATGCTAATTTCCGTACATACGTGTAAATACCTGTTGGCGAGGCTGACGCTCTTTATAGCTTGTCTTCTGTGAGTTCAGTCTGACGAAATGAACGGTACTTCATTCGCTGGCAATGATCAGAACGCTGATGTTTAGGAACTCTGTCCTCGACCCATCGATTGAAACAAGGTCACCATGACAACCCGGATACCACTATAGACATGTGCTCGATCCAGACCAGCCGACGGTGTATAAGTGGCACAAATTAGAGCAGCATAACCGAGAGAACACCGTCGATTTGGCGGGGGCGCGCCATTAGCCAGTCACAGTCCCGTGCGCACCAGCGGTTGCATCCGCCAGCAGCAGGGGCAGTGCCAATCAGACCGCCCGCTGACGAATCCATCGCCACCAATGCCACTCGCGGTCCGACGGGGCACTGCCGACTCTGGAGCAATAACGAAAAAGCCCCGACCGACTAGTACATTACTACATCACATTACCGTCCAGCACGGGAACGATGAGTCGGTCAGTGAACAGAATAGGTAGGATGACGGATTTTCACATCCGTTTTCGAACAATTGCGAACAGTGTAGTCGAAGAATGCAGAGACAGAGCATAAGTAAAATGTATCGCTAGTGTCTAAAGGCAAGAACTTGTGGTAGATATGTCGAACGTTCTTCTCAGGTTGGGTTTTCAGAAGAGTTCTGTTTTTATCTCTGGGCTTTTGAATTTGGAACCCGCTTGCCCGTTGTGCAAGACGATGGAATCGTCGCATTTCCGGATACAGGGCTAAAAATTACTTCCATCTCCACAAGCTCCGTGATTTTCCAAAATCCGAAGCTTTGAATTTCGACATTGTTTCTTCTCATCTCCATGGCTATACACTTGGGATGGGTGTGCTGAATTTGCACGTGCTCCCGGCGTTGTCAACCAGCTGGCAGACCACGTGTCTGGTGGGGCAGTCTCACCTGGCTGGTCAGCCACCGGCGACACCCGCGGGCAGCTGCCGCGGGCGGCCCCGCCCCGGGGGTGGCCGGGTCAACCACCCCACGCTGACCGCTGCCCCCGGCACGAACCACTCCCATCTCCACCGGACAGGCTACCGGGGCAGAGAGCTAGACCCTTCGACGCGTGCTCCCGGTCTTCCTGGTGTGACGAGGTATTAACGGAAGCAAAAGTCTCTTCATGTATTGACACGAATATTCAGATTGCTCCATTCCGATTGATAAAAGTTTTCAATTTTGGCAGCTTGACTACGCAACAACTGTTCAGGTCAAATGAGCTGAGCCGAATGGCTCAGCTAGTGGACAGCTTAAGCGGTCCACTACAAGTCCGCTAGTTACGGCCTATCCAAATGGAAGTGGAGTAACGGTGGCGGGTTATATAACCAGAAAGAAGCGGACTCAACAGAATTAAAAACCGCTACCGACAGCAAGTTAAGACGAAAACAATGAGAAAATTCAGATTGAAATTGTTATCTGCATCTGATCAACTGAGAGTAGACAAATGTATTGTTGCGTGCTTTTCTTCGCAATCTTACAATAAAACTGTCAATTATAATGCAATATAACTAAATGAAAGGAACAGATTCCTTTAAAATGTATTACAGAAGAACAAATAAGTTTTTTTCTCGGGTAGTGCTTTATGTAGATTTATAATAAGACTTGCAATAGAGGAAGGAACGGTTTCCAAAAAAGCTGGCAGCGGCTCCAACCTTTGCTGCAGGAGTCCGGATTTCTTTTACTTTGTCGAGATTATGTTTGAAATTTAGAAAAAAGCATACGTTCTGCTTCGATCACGTTTCTCATAAGGTACCAGTAATAAATTCAGGAGGAATTTCAAAGACAATTTGCTCAGCGTTGGCTCAAATGAACTGATTTCAAAGTTAGATGACGCAAAATGCTAGTAACCATGGGAGTACGTGCAAGCCTCACCAGAGGGCCACACAACTACAATTTTATCACGGATTCTGTATATTTCCGTTTCTATCGGGTGACCCGGGTGTTTTTCTTTAGTTAATTTTCCAGTGATTGGGGGTGATTTGGCGATATTTTGGCTTAAAACACAACTTAGATATTGAATTAATAACTTAAATCCATCTCAAAGCAGTCAATGAACGAAAATATAAGGGGCCTTTCCCGCGCCGAGCTCCTGAAGCCTTCCAGTCAGGGAAATGTTCGCCGGTGTCTGAGCTGACGCGCCGAGCTCCTGCAGCCTTCCAGTCAGGGAAATGTTCGCCGGTGTCAGACCCAGTAAAAAAACATTTGAAACCATTAGGATATGTGAATTGGTTTCTAATGGTTGAAATGGTTTGAAGAGGGACCTAATGGTTACAGTGCCCATTTGAAATGGTTTTCTAATGACACTGTTGCCTAAGATCTGCTTTCTAATGGCAGTCTGGGCTTCTAATGGTCTGAAGTGTGGTCTGCCCTTTGGTTTTTAATGGTATCAAATGGTTGTAGAGACTCTGGATAAGTGTGAAAAACGCCATGAGAATGTCACAAGATGCCAAAGGCAGATCCAATATCTATACCGGGCGAGGGGGCACCAGTATCAGGGCGCGCTTTTTCCAGGCCTAAGACATTGGGTGCATTACATGCATCTGGCGTGGCAGGGAGAGTGGAAACAACTGCCCGGGTGTATTTGAGCTCTAGGTGGGTGTGAGGTGCCCCATCGAGACTATTCTAAAGCACAGTTCCAGATAACGATATGACTAAGTGTGCATTTGACATGTTTTCAAATGTATATATGAAATGTTTTTAAACGAGCATTTGAAATGTTTTTAAATGTGTACCTGAAATGCTTTCAAATATATAAAAATAAAATATCAGTCCGAAACTCGCCCAAATGTGCATTTGGAGTGCTTCCAAATATGAATTTAACTCTTCCAAATGTGAATTTGAAATGCTTTCAATCATGTATTTGAAATGCTTTCAAATGTGTATTTGAAAAGCTTTCAAATGTGTTTTTGACATACTTTCAAATGTGTTCAATATGCCTTCAAATGCGTATCTGAAATGCTTTCAAATGTGTATTTGAAATGCTTTCAAATATGTATTTGAAATGCTTTCAAACTCTTGAAAAAACAATCAGGATTTTCCTGGTGGTCTGGTGGTTTCTGATGATTTCTGGTGTACGCTCTGATGGTCTGGTGGTCTGCCTGGTGGTTTCTGGTGGTCTGGTTGTTTATTAAAAAAATCTTAATATATATTCTTATCTCAAATACTTATGGTTCCAAATGCTTTATTTTCAAAAGAAGAAACGAAGAAGCGAATGGCTATGGGAGCAGGTAGGAGAGTTCGCTGTTGTGCTCTACCGCGGAACGCTTCCACCCCTCTCGCGCCGCGGCTCGGGGGCGCGCTGCCGGCGCCGCGTCTCCCCTCCGCGCCCGACCGCGCCTCGGGCGGTTGTGCGGGGACGGCTGTCTTTTGTATGGCCGCATTCCGTTAGGGTTGGCGGGGCAGTCAGTCGCAGGAGGAAACTGGTCGAGGTGGAGTGGTCATAGTGTGACGAGGAGTCCGTAAGTTATGAGGATATTTACTGCTGTGTGCATCGCTAATAGTAGGGGAAATTGGGTGTATTGCGCCCATGCGACCAATTGCGCCCCCCACCCTCCACAGAAATCCTGAAGTGGTATTTGATTTTACGCACTACCATTTTGTTTCCATCACTAAGTACTTCCTCTTTCCGTCGCACAGCCATCGGCGGTAGGTCACAGCTCAGCAAAATCTGCGATTTTTATATATTACTAGGTTTCTTACGACATTTAGGGTTTTATAATATCGAAAAATAAGAACTCAATTATATTTGGGGGAGAGCGATGACTTGCATTTTACAATAGGCATATTTTTGTGTATTTTCCGCCTTCTACCGGTCGTTTCTGCGAAGAACCTGTTCCAACAGGCAGCCATGTTTGATTGCGTTCAGAAATTTCAAATGCGCCATGGGTAAATGCGCCCGCGGGCGCAATTGAATGAGGGGTGGGCGCATTTAGCAAGACAGAAAATTAATCGTAGGTACTTTGCAGAGCAATGTTTCTCAAGTTTTTCCTCCGATACTAGTATTTTTTATAGCGGGTACCTTTCAAAGCACTTTGATTCGTGCGAGTTTTGGGGTCAGCCCCTTGGGATCCTGGATCCTCCTCTGTACCTGCCTATACCTCACGGATATGCATAGGCGCAGGAATCGTGGGGGCAATGGAGGCGGCTGCCCCCACACTTTCGGACTGTGGGGGCAGTGCCCCCCCCCCAACTTCGAGCCGATGCATGTTGTTTGGTGGAAAGAAATGGTCGAGTCACCCGTAACCCGCAACCGACGACAACCCTTGCCCCCCCCAACTTGAAAAAGTTCCTGCGCCTATGCGGATATGCATGTACAGTGTTCACTCATGATACCGATATACCTAACCTTATAAACACATCCTTTCCAGAAAATGCCACCACCCACTTGGAGCGTTCAAGCACTCACCAGAGCAGTGAACGCTGTCAAGAATGGATCCTCAATCCGGAAAGCTTGCCAGCAGTTCAGGTAACAACGATTTACAGATCTAGTTATGGCATACGATATCCCATCTATTCTGCAGGTAGCCCAGACACTTCAAACAAGTTTTGTTGAAGATGTAAATTACTGAATGAATTTGGGTATAAGGTACGGCCGATGGAATTGGAATGGCATTGACTTCCATTTTCCTTGACATGTCTAATGAATAATTTTTTTATTTCTCAGTCTGGGTATTTATGTTCTACCTTCCAGTTTCTATCCTTGCATCCTTGTTGTTGCCATGCATTGACCTTACATCCGGCAGTACATTCATTTAAATGACGATACATATCCTTATACTGTCCTTTCCCCTTCCAGCATCCCACGTACAACACTCCGTGATCACCTTCACTGCCGAGTGCGCAACACCATCGGGTCGCCACCGAGACCAGGGAGAAAGGGACGACTACCAGTTTTCAGTGCGGAGTTCGAGGATCGCTTCAAAGCTCACGTCCTCAGCATGGCTTCTGCGTTTTATGGAATAACGCGCATGGAACTGCGGAAACTAGCATTTGATGTTGCTGAACTCATGAACATCAACCATCCCTTCGATAAGGATATGAAGATGGCCGGGCACGACTGGGTAACCAGATTCCTTAAGAGGCACCCGGAGATAAGGGTACGGACTCCGGAGCCGACGAGTATCTCCCGACTTGGGGGATTCAGACGATCTGAGGTCGAGCTCTTCTTCCAAAACTTGGAGAAACTGAATGACAAACACGGGTACGGGCCGACCCACGTTTACAATATGGACGAGACTGGCGTGCCCACAACCGTGCCCGGCCGGAAGATTCTAGCTGGAAAGGGCAGTCGCCAGGTTGGCATTGTGACCAGCGCTGAGAAAGGGCAGACTACAACAGCTGTTTGCTGCTGCAATGCAGCTGGTGTGTTCATCCCTCCCCAGCTCATCTTCGCGAGGAAGCGTATGAATGAGTCCCTGAAACGAGGAGCGCCCCCTGGAACAATTTTTGCAACATCAGACAGTGGATGGGCAACGAAAGACACGTTCGTGGAGTGGCTGCGTCACTTTATCAAGGTGACGGGAGCAACAGTGAAGAACAGAGTACTCCTCATCGTGGACAACCACACCAGCCACGTGTCCATCGAGGCTCTAACGCTGTGCGAGGAGAGTGGGGTGGATATCCTCACCCTGCCTCCACACACGTCACACAGACTGCAGCCGCTGGACGTCGCAGTCTTTGGTCCATTGAATACGTGGTACAAAGACGAGATCCACAGGTGGCTGCGGAAGAACCCAGGCCAAAGGGTGACCCAGCACCAAGCCTCCGAGGTGTTCGGTGCCGCGTACCTCAAAGCAGCGGCACCAAGGAACGCTGTAAATGGCTTCAAGGCCTCCGGCATCATGCCGTTTGACGATCAGGTATTCTCCGATGAAGACTTTGTGGCGGCTATCCACGTACTGGCGGATCGAACAGTTCAAGACGGCACCGGTGCTCAGGATGATGATGCAGGTTCGCAGGGAGATGCTCCTGAGAGGGGCGCCACCGAGGACGAAGAGACTGCGAGAGACCGTGCCGATGCCATGGGTGAAGCTGTAACAGCACAGGGTGACGTTTCTGGTGCCAAAGGAAAAGCTCTTGGAGATGAGAGTAATGCTGGTGCAAAGTGTGACGGAGACTGTGTGCATGGGCATGGTGATGGTACCCTCCCATCCTGCAGCAACGGCACTGTTGATACTGGGGCCCCACCGGAATTGGAAATGCCAGCAGAGGAGGCCCAGCGAAGGCAAGTTTCCCACATCGCTCAGATTCTGATGGAAGCCACGTCGTCAGGCAAGGTCCCAGTGACATCAGAAATCCTTAATGAGATATTGTCTGTGCCGAAACCTACCCCAAGGGAGGTCAAAAGACGTGTCAAGAGCCAGCGATCCGTGATCTTGACAAGCTCACCAGTAAAGCGAGCGCTGGTTGAAAAAGAGAAAAACACGGCTGGAAGAGAGAAAAGAGGAAAGAAGAAAGCGAAGACTCCAAGAAAGTAAAAGGTATCTCATCCAGTTGACATCTGCATTTTCTGCGGAGAATCGGTGGTTGGGGTGAACGAAATATGGCTGCAGTGTAGCAAGTGTCAACAGTGGTGCCACGAGGCCTGCTCTGGTGGAGGGTCATCTGCTTTTATCTGTGACTTTTGCAAGTAAGCAAATGTTCTCGAAAGGTTGATCAGGTTATGTTCGTGTTCTACGTTTAGTCTGCAGCGGTGCCACCAGGCCTGCTCTGGTGGCGATCCGTCTGTTTTTGTATGTAGCTTTTGCAATTTAGCAAACGTTCGTGACAGGTCAATCGAGGTTATGTTCTTGTTCTACGTTTTTAAGTGTTCATACCTGCTTACCACCACGATCATCGATCGTGGCACGATGCGATGGGTGCAGGTGACTCGTTAAAGGTAGCGTGCTGCATGATGTTGGATGCATTAGGTATGCATGGTGCATGAGGCTACCTTCTTTTGAAAGTTGGTATATCACACAATATACCTACTGCAGTTCGGACTGACTCGCTTCCTCCTATATTCCAGTGGTCATGTGCATACTCCAGCCGATATGACCCTGGCAGTTGATAAGCCGATAATTCCGACAAACATAGATCGTCATAGTATTTGCACGCATTATTCTGAAGACGTGTGATGCATGCTAATCGGAAACTTCACTCAATCCTGACTTATTTATTACTGTCGCTTTGCTATTTCCTAACTTATTTCGTAACTGCACAGTGCTTATTCATAGGGCGCAATTAGAAGTAATTGCGCCCCCTCCCTGGCGCAATTAACAGTATACCTGACCTAAATGCGCCCTTTGCAATGGTTTACCAAATTCGAACTTGCTATAAAACTTTGTGATATTCAGGTCTGGGAATGCGTTCAAATTGTGTAGAAATGATCAGGCTTTATGATATAAGTCTTTGCATCACCTAAAACTGCACATACGGCCAACCACAAGCGTTTTTCCTTAAGCGGGCGCAATACACCCAACTTCCCCTAGGCCCTGACTGAACTGTGTTACATTGGTGAACAATGTAAGGTAGGATTTAAGACAGAGTAGGGAAGATGTGGAAAATGTGGCTATCATTATTCGTGAGTTGCGCCGTCTGGTCGGGGGCGGGGTGGGGTCGACGGTCCCTATCGGTTACGACGGTCCCTACATGTTACAAAGGGGGAGGGGGGAATATTTGGAAGACCACATGTAGTGGTTCGCTGGAAACCACTGACCGCTGGAATCACAGAATGCTGGAAGCCACCATACCACCGGAAAACGACCACCAGAAACCATCAGAAAACGACCACCAGAAACCACCAGAAAATGAACACCGGAGACCATTAGAAAACGACCGCCAGAAACCATCAGAAAACGACCACCAGAAACCATCAGAAAATGACCACCAGAAACCATCAAAAAGCGACCACCAGAAACCATCAGAAAACGACCACCAGAAACCATCAGAAATTGACCACCAGAAACCATCAGAAAACGATCACCGGAAACCATCAGAAAACGACCACCAGAAACCATCAGAACTCGACCACCAGAAACCATCAGGCCACCAGAAACCACCAGGAAACGACCACCAGAAACCATCAGAAACCGCCAGATACCATCAAAAACCACCAGAAACCATCAGGGACCATCAGAAACCATTAGCCGATCTGTTACAATTTCACACAAAAACCATCAGACCACCAAACCATCAGGAAATCCTAATGTTTTTTTCAAGGGAATGCATATTTGAAATGACTTCAGATGCAAACCGGAAATGCTTTCAAGTGTGAATTCAATCTTCTAAATGTGCATCTGAAAGGATTTCAAATGTGAATTTGAAATGCCTTTAAATTTAAAATCCGCATTAATGCGGATTTTAATGTTTTCAAACGTGATTTCTCAATACATCCTAATGCGAAAGTAAATTGTTTTGATTGTTGTAACGGTTCAAAACACCGATATTTTAAATCTTTTGAAAATATTGGTTGTGTGGATCTGTAATATTTCAAAATTCTTATTAGTACTTTTGAATATGGATTTGATACATCTTGCAATACATACAAAGGATAAGTCAGTCAAAACTTTAATGCGTTCCGATTTCTTGACAATGTAAAAAAACTTAAGGCCAGGAGCCTAATAAAACCAGGTACATACCATGAAAAATCTATGAGTGTATTGGTCAAATACAAATCTCATTCAAAGTTCGTAGTTTTCTGACATCAGGATCAGACGTCTACTTCATGCAGAAACTGGAAGCAAAACAATGTCATCCTTTCACGCACAATTCGCGGAATAGGTACCTACGACTTAAAGTTGTACACAACACAGTTGAACAACAATCTGATTTTAAGTTGCAAGCGCCTCTCTCCCTCGCTCTCTGATGGCTGCTGGTGAATGTGCCACTTGTCAATGTGAATTGTGACGTCGCAAATACAGAACCTGTGCCGTTTTATTAAGTTTTTGAAATATGGTTTAAAGCGTGAAATGGTATAAAAATATAAGTGTATGACTATTTTACAAGAGGAGGTATCGGATGGTCCGGATGGTGTTTTCAAGGTTTGAAGGTTTGATTTTGGACCAACAAGAACTAGATGTGTTTAAAGGTGTCATGTTAAGATCAATTTTGAATTTACCTTTTGAAAGCACTTCATGCCATTTAAGACCGTAAGAAAAAACATTTCGGACCATTAAAGAACATTTCAGATCCACCTTTGAAACCAGTTCGAACCACGCAAATATCATTTTGGGACCATTAAAAACCAGCATGGACTGAATAACACCACCATTTGAAACCATTAAGAAACATTTGAAATTACCATTTGAAACCATTTCAAAACAACTGGGACAGCCATGCAATATCCATTTCAAACCATTAGGCAGGGTTTGTGTTTCCTAATGGTTCCTTTTAAAAACACTAGAAAACATTTGAAAGGGGGCACATTTAGAAACATTTCAAACCAATTGAAAGCATTTGAAATGGTGTTTCAATTTTAAAAGGTGTTATACCTATTGAAACCATTAGACCATTTCAAATGGAATTTTTACTGGGGAGCTGACGCGATGCACAGCCGGCTAGCTCAGTCAGAATAAATACACTAGAGTCCAAGCAACCAGCGCCTTAGTACTGTACCTATTGGGAAGTGCAACTGCATTGCTACGGTTCGGAATACAGGTAGGGAAGCTGCATCCCCAACTATTCACTTCAGTGTTCTCTCAAGCGAACTCATTCATGGTGAAAGTCTGTTTTAGGGTTTTTGGACGTTTTCAGCGACATAGCTATATCGCGCCCGCATTCAGTGAAAACAAATAATTTTAAAAGTATGGGTGTGCTGCAGGCGGATAAAAAATGAACATATGGAAGGAAATATTCCGTGTAGTTTTCAGCTATGAGTGGACAGGCAGAAAAAGAGAGACTTTTTAGGTACCTAAGCCAATATTAAATTTCTAACGGCTGGCCCCAAACCTGGCTTTACACTTTGCTACAAGATTACGAGATGGTATCATTCGTGAATAAATGTTTAAATGTAGTTTACTTGCGGTGCAAAATATGTCACATGAAAAATTCACTCAACATTCTATTCCAGGCGAAATGAACTGTGGCGAGGGCAGAAGTAACACACAGCTTGACATATCAGAAATGAAGTATTAGCGACACTGATGACTTTTCCTAAGCGCAGCGAACTCCCAAGCCACTGTTCATCCAGACAAGATACCATTGATTTGATTGGTCCTGGCATTGAAAGCCACTGATCGTCGTCGGGATACCAGTGGTATTTATATCGGAGCTGATTCGGTATGATTACCGGCCGATTTATTCTCCCAGTTGGATCCTGGATTTCTAACTCCTTTTCCCATCTGGCACTGCCACCGACAATAGAAATTAGTCCGACGGCGTTAATGACATCATTTTTATAGAACGATATAACGAGTTGTTATTTCGTATGTTTCGAGAATGATTCCCATACATTTTGTTACAGTCCTTATCACATATTTCTTATTTTCAATCATTACAAAATCAATATACACAATTATTCATAAAAGCGTTCCAAATGCATGATGACAGTTTTAGTTTCCGAATAATTTCCGATTGCCCAAAAACATCAAATCAGCCTTGAAAAATGTGCGCTTTCTGAGGGTCTGCAGCCTCATGCTGGACAATTTGGGACTGCAAAACATCCGATCCGAAAGATCCGAGCATCCCGATTTGGAATATAACAAAAATAAACATGGAGCTCATCAGGGGCCAGTGCAGCTTGAGATGGACTGTTCTGTCCCCTGGGTGAAAAGCTAAGCTGTTTTGTCTCACATAAGTTCAGCCATGCTCCGAAACAAAAATATATGACAAACAGTTTGTGGCATGCATTTTTTTCTGACAATGACCTTCAGTAGCGATGGAAACCTCTTCAGCTGGGGCAAATCCTTTCGTGGTGCCCTCCAAAACGGAGATGCCATTTATATCTATTTAGGATTTAGTTTGGACATTCGATGATTAGCTTCCTCTCGTTGACGTTTTCTGTCCTTCCTGATCATGAGATCCGATGGGACGTAGCTTGATCATAGAACGTTTAACCCTCGCCCCACCGGGGAGGGGCCATCGATGGCCCCCCTAAGGTTTTTCCGGGATAGCAGAAAAACGACGAGGCGCAGCACCGCGGTTGAGGGCTCTACCTCTCACTGCATCATTTTCCCATCATCCCTGAAATTTTTTACCCCGGGTCACCCAAGGTCAGGTCACCAGACGAGGTCAACCAAGGTCACCTCACTTCACCTTTAGAGCTCTGTAAGAGCTACATTTCAAAGTCGATCGATTTGAAACTTCCTACACTTCATGACCCCTCCAGGGTCTACAAGGTGTATATCCGGGATTTTTCGATTTCGTGCCCTGAGGTCAGGTCACGAGGCGACCTCTCCCATTGACAAAGCATGGGGAAAAGCTATTTCAGGATATAAAAGCCACAAAAATGATTGCAAATACTCAGACTGCTCAGAACAACGTTTTTGGACACCATTTCACGGATCCCAGGGGTCATATTTGCCCTTTGACTTTTCCAAGGTCATCCAAGGTCACCAGAGGTCAAAAACAGTATTTTGACAATAACTTTTGACCTAATTGAGCTAGAGAGGTGAAACAAACACCATCGTGTTTGTCTTGTCACTGGCTTTCATTTGATATGCGGCAAGGTCACTTTTTGACCTTTCGTGACCTCAGGTCATATTAGGTCACGAGGTGACCTCTGGCGGTCAAACCACTGGCGGGAGGTCTTTACGTTCCACATAGCGGAAAAAGTACTGGCAATTTGCTATCAAATGTACTTTACCAGGCCTCAATAGCTCTAATGACATAAGAGTTATGCCCAGTTTGCTTAATCATTGCATATTTGAGTGAAAATAGCCGATCTTGACCTAATTTGACCTCTGGAGGTCAAACCATTGACCTGAGCACTAAAACATGCGAAGTAATTTCTTACTGAATTTACGCGAGCTTTCTATTGCACTTTGCAGATTTGCGCTAACGCCCATATTTTCGGAGTTAGAGGGGGGCCATCGATGGCCCCTCTCGGTGGGGCGAAGGTGGCGCCGGACCCCCGGTGGGGCGCGGGTTAAGCTGAGACTACATACCATCCATATTGGCATGTTATCCAGGCAGCTGTTGAGACACCGCAAATGAAAATTGAGACAACAATCCTAATTCCGGCAGATATCAACGAAAGATGGTGTAACATAGAAAATACGCATTAATTTTACTACCATGGGTCGCGAGAGGTTGTAAGCGTTGAGACGATCCCGTGAAATCCCTAGAATTGCGAGTAACAAGTATCTACCGATTTCGTCTGCCTCATGAGAATGTCACCCAAGCTACGAGCTCGCACAAGCTCGTAGATTTAGCGCATTTTTATCAGTAACACACACCAAGTAACAAGCGAATTCAACGTGAATATACATGGTGCACCAAGATAGTCGGTACTCACGGCTCAAGACGGTGTTATTTCCCTGCTCTTTCGGCTTCAGTATAGGGCCACTCCTGGTCTTGGTTGGCGTCCTCCTCCCAGATGAAATATCCTCCACGGTCCTCAGCGAGCAATCCTGCTCTGAAGACGCAAGGCAGAGCAAAGTGCACAACCCAACACACACCTACTGGCGACGGCTGGTAATTATAGCCGGCCACAGCACCCACCCCTGCGTCAAATGATATTCATTTGACAAACTGTCGAGGCAACAATCCCGAGTGCCGCGTAGCGCCAGCGGTGTGTGAGGTTACAGAGCGGAAGCGTCCTCTCTGCCCGGCGCGGCACCTCAGAGTGGAGGCGAGCGCGCAGTCCTCGTGGTGGATAACCCCGCTGCACCCGCCGCCGTCGTCATGACAACCCAACCGACGCAGTTAGCTGCTGTCATCGCATACCAGTACCCTGGGTAAGCAGCAGTCGGATACGCAGAAACCCTTCCAACAGGGAAGGAGGTGGCGAGGTCATGTAACTAGAGCAGTTGGTGCATGGATAAGCCCCCCGCTCAATATATACATATACAGCGCATGCCAGCCGAGCGAAAGAGAAAAAACTGGCAGGACCAGGTGTTTAATAGAAAGACAAACACACAATGCAATGGCGGTTTTTTTGCAACGGTACAACCGAATGCAATATTGCATGGAAACACAACCCGCCCCCGGAATAAAGCCACCCCCATCTTACAACATACACCACCGCAAATTTTACCACACAATCAAATGAAACCCGGATATATATATATATATATATATATATATATATATATATATATATATATATATATATATATATATATATGTATGTATATATATATATACATATAAATAATTGTGTTTAAAACATAGCAATGGACCTTTCCTTCATGATTATCTGCAATTTTTATAATGCCTTCCAAACATTCGCCGGTGCAGCAGTGTTCAAAAGATTCAGATAATTTTACCTAAGCCAAAGTAGCTCAGTTTTAAAAGCGACGGATTCTTGGAAACTCGCCTACAAGTAAACACACGCCGATTCCGTGGCGGGGGAGAGGGCTAAGTGCCTTCTCACCCTATGATTTCAGTAACCTCAAAATGTAGGGAAGAGGGGAAAGCATTATATATCCCGTCTTGACTTCTACCGAAATTTTTCATACCACTTCTTGGTCAGATCTCTGTAGAGGTCACTAAAGGCAGGGGCGGAGGCAGGAAGGCCCTCTGGGGGCACGGTTCCTATAGATACGGTTCGGACATGACAGCCAGCTGACTGCCTGACTTGGCAGCATTTGAGTATATGGTAGCATTCTGGAGGGTTCTGGCAGCATATGGTAGCATTCAGCCTTCTGATTGGTTGAGCAGTCTGGCATTCTACTCGAAGCGGGCATCTAGAGAATTATAGCACATATTTGAACAAGTTATTCGTTATTATAAACCTAAAAAATAACACTAAAATTGGTTTTAAAAGAAAGAACGGAGTTTATTCTCTATGGATCGGCAAAAAAATTGAGCTTAAACGTCATGGTTTGGTCAAAATCACGCGTCCAGCAAACCCTTACAAATTCTCCCATTGACATTACGTGTTAAAATTTTCGAAAAAATACCTCTAAGAACCACGTTCTGGAGGTGAAAACCCCCTATCTTTTGATGGTTTCCTGACGGTTTTTCATGGAAAACCAGAGGTCTAAATGATTTCCCTGCAGAAGATGTCTGGTAATTTGTGTTTTATGGAATTTTTCTGAGAATCATTGTTGTTACAAAACAACAACGGCGATGTGTTATAATGTGGTGGTTGTCCAGCAGCCAACGGGCCGAATGCAAGAAACTATTATGTTATTATCTCTTTCTTGTCTTTGTTTCGTCATTATGTTTCGATATTCTGGATTAGATACTCGTTTTTTACTGTTTTATTATTCTGATGGGCTATCAAAGTCGTGAACAGTGGGAAAATCCAGCGTGCAAAGTATGGCATTTTCGACATCTCGTTGGTGCGAGCGCCCTTGGAGACAGGAGCGAGTGGTGCGAATTTTATCAACCTGGTGCGAATTTGTGAGACTGTTTCGAGGGGGTGACACTGGAAACAAAACAAATAATGGTTAAATGGGTATAAAGACATAGGAGGGGGCCTTATAAAAAGTCCTCAACTAACTAACTAATAAGAGAGGTAGCATTGCATCGTGTGGGTAGGAATGAGTATGTTTTTCTCCCTGGTATATGGCAGATTGGTGTGAATTTTTGGTGGCTGGCAGTGCGAGAATTTTAGATGGCTGGTGTGACTCGTCTGGCCTGCTGCCATACTTTGCAGACTGGGGTAAAATAATGTTGATGTCTTGTACATTCCCAGGGGTGGGGGACGTTTGATGTGAATTGAAACCATTCACATATATTAATACTAAAAAGGCAGCACATAAATCATTCAGGTACCCAAAAATTTCAACCAGTGCCAGGGATTGTAGTTACTCTGTGTAGCTGCTGTGCTTGGTCTGGGTTGTTGCTATGCGTTGTAGACTGGTGTGGTGGGAGGCTGAGATGCTCTTTCAACCTTCTAACCCGGTCCCCTGGCCTTCTTTAACCTATAATTATTATGTTGCAGAATAAGAGTAATGCCTTTTGTTTTTTTCCCAAATGTTCTCATCACAGTTGTAGAAACTGCTTCAAGTTTTTCTCTTTTCCGAGAGATGCCAAGCAAAAAGGAAGTGGCTGAAGAACATTAGGTAAGTTATACATTGGAGAGGTTATCTTAGTGAAATCCAAATTATTTTTGGAACCTTAAAACTGAGCAACTTTGGTCCATGGGCGCAACTTTGGTCTGCCACCGAAAAATGTTAAATTTTCTGGAAAGGTTTTGATGGGGTGCTCTGCCAAAAATTATGGTGGGAGAGATGGTCCAGTATGTGTACTGCATACTGATACGGAGAGCCATAGTTTTAGTGACTACAGGAAGTAGTAGGTGCTTTACAGATAAATTGCTTTATTTTATGAAAAAAAAACTAATTTTGCTAGGATAATGTATGGGGCATTTCAGGTAAGAGGTATAACCAAATCAACCATGTGAGCATGGAGGATGCAGCTTTTAGTAAAACATAATAAATTAATCCTGTTCCATGCCCAATATTTTGTTACAGTGGGGGTGGTCAATGTTGCAACCATATTTACACTCAGAAAATTGCAACTTTGGTCCACTCGACTAACAAACAAACATTATGAAACAAACATCAAACACAAATTTTGGCTGGCTTTATAGCCTTTTACAGCCTTCTTGAATCGCTTTGATATAAGTTTATCATTTAATAATATGCTGGTATATATGGGTTTTTATGGGACCTGTAAAGGAAACATTAAGTTGAAGTCATATTGGAAGATCCATTTGCAGATTGTGCCATATATTTTGTTCAATCGTCACAATACATTTTTGAGACGACCATAAGCGCATTGAAACCCCTAAAAATTCACTGAAGAACTATGACCTCCGATCAACAACCATTACATTTTCGGAACCCATATCCACTACTCCCCGAGAAGCTAACACTTGCTACAATGCTGCAGGTGGCCCCTGCCCTCCTCTCGATGCCTCAGACGGTGGGTGGCAGGCTTCCATGTGATTCCTGGTACCTTCGACGGGCTACTGCGGTTCTTGGAGGTGCAGCCCGGGACATGCCGCCGCTCCAACGGAACTGCGCCATCCTCTTCGACGAAATGTCTGTGGAATCTAGGATGAGCTACGACCCAGTGTGTGACGTCGTCATCGGACCTTATAAGCAGGCCCAAGTAATCATGGTAAGTAGAGGATCCGGACTTCTTGGTGGAGAGCCCTCTGGTATTGGGTCACCCCATGCCAACTCGACACACTGAGTGCACGGCACCCACTCAGATTTCCTCTTTTTTTAAATATTACGGCTATCGCCTAATTTTCGTAAATATTTGAAAGAAGGATGCATACCTTTATTTTGATGGCCACCGGCTTGCACAATGCAAATTTTTAAAACCGCTTTGAGGTCATGGTATGGCTTAGACGGGAATGCAACAGCATTTAGCAAATATTGACATCGTCATATATCCGAAAATATGTGAGGTAAGTTCCTAATATTCTCATACTCGTGTTCCCAGCCCACGATAACCCTGTATGCAAAGTATCATAAAGATCCGAGATGGTGCCGTGTAAAAATTGGCACTTGGTGTGTCGAATTGACATGGAATGACCTTACTTTAAGTCGCTCATATTATGCTGCCTAGATGTTGTTAATGCTGAAGATGAAATCAGAGTTTTTTATGTTTTTACAAATTTAACGAACTCTTTCGGCACGATTCCAAAAACAAGGAGTCTCCGGTGCTTCACAATGAATTTTCTTTTTCAGACGTCTTGTAGGATCAAGAAATCTGAACATATCTCCTATCTTGCTATTGTGAGCCTGTGTCTGAGAGAGTCATGTGGCGATATACTGCTGCCCATGCTCGATCAGGCCGGGATTCACTAGCGAGAACTATCAACGACTGGTTTATGCAACGCCGTTCTAATTTCGTGAATTAAGTGCTGTGAAGAAAGTAGTGTAACCGGGGAGAAGGCAAAACGGTGTGGCAACACTGTAACGATAAGCGAATGTATTTATATTCGTGAGATAAGACTGGGGCATTGGCGCTTGAACTTAAATTGCACCACCGAACTTCATTAAATACATCTCTGCTTGACACCGTGGCACCCGTTCGGCGAGTGCGTTTGCCACCACCATCTGCCCCGCGCGTGACCGGGCCGACCCGTGAGCTGCTCAGCAGGCGCCGCGCCGCCCTGGCGGCCGGGCCGGCAGCCCGCCACGAGTACAAGGTCATCAATCGGCAGTGTCGGGCAGCTATACGTCGGGACTGCCGCAATGACATGCTGCAGCGTGTGAACGAGGCCGGTCCGAGCAAGACATGGCAGGTCATTCGGCCGATTATCGGCAGTAAGAAAAGTACCACTTCTGTTCCGAATGTTACACCAGACGCTCTTAATCAATTCTTTGTAAATGTTGGACCTCGCACCGCAGCTAGTGTTGCGCCGCCGCTCTCTAACTTACCAGTTAGGCTCCCGCGTGTACCTGCGTGTAGCTTGAAGATCGGACCAATTTCAGCTGACGACTTGTGCATTACCTTAGGTTCCATGAAACCCTCTACTTCTGTCGATGTTTCTGGTCTTAATATTGTGATTTTTCAGCGTTTTTACTTTGGCGTTCAAAATGTGTTACTTCATATCATTAACTCTAGTCTTGTGACCGGTTTAGTACCACGACAGTGGAAGCACGGCATGGTTGTTCCAATACTGAAAGGCGGAGACACAACCAAACCATCTAACTGGCGTCCTATCACTATTCTACCAGCAGTGACAAAAATTACCGAACGTATAGTCCACAACCAACTAAGTACGTATTTCACCAAAAACCATCTGCTTTCACACACGCAACACGGCTACCGGAAGAATCATTCCACCGAAACTGCGCTCACAGTAGTTACTGACCAGGCGTACCAAGCCATGGATAAGGGGCATATTTCAATACTAGTTCTTACGGATCTTTCAAAATGCTTCGATGTAATTAGTCACGAGAAATTGCTGGAAAAATTTGAGCAGTATGGTGTTGACGACCACTGGTTCAGGGATTACCTCCGTGATCACTATCAACAAGTCAAAATTACGAACGGTTTTAGCGGTGGCGCAACAACACAGGGGAATGGCAGTTCGAAACTCTCCAAATCACTCCAAAACTCGGTGGGCGTTTTCCAAGGCGGAAGTTTATCCTGTATCATGTTTTCAATCTTCGCAAACGACATGAATTTGTATATTAAGAATTCCACCATGGTTCAATTCTGTGACGACGTTCAGCTCATCATATCCGGCCCAAAACAGAACCTTGATACTATGGTATCATTGCTTGGGCATGATATAGCTGTACTTTTAGATTGGTTTTCTCAAAACGCCCTCAAAATCAACCCAGCAAAAACCCAGGTCATCGTACTCGGAACCCGTGCAATGCTCCAAAATTTGCCAAAAATTAGTATTCGGGTGGGCAACACAGTAGTAACAGAAACAAGGGAAGTTAAAAACCTAGGCGTGCATATGGACCGGAACCTGACGTTCGAATCGCATGTTGATAGCATCACTAGGAAATGTACTGGCATTCTCATTGGACTCATGCACATTCGGCACATCATTCCACAGTCAGTACTGAAACTATTAATACAGTCACTCGTCATATCTCACATCAGGTACTGTATTTCAATTTATGGGACTTGTGGAACAACTCAACTCCACCGAATTAAAAAAGTGATCAACTTCTGTGCTCGCGTCTTAACTGGGAAGAGAAAGTTTGAGCACATTTCTCGGGAAGTAGCCAGATTACGACTGCCTGACCCCGCACAGCTGCTTACCTACCACCGGTTGAGCATTGTTCATAGCGTGTTGATTACCGGTGAGCCGTGTGTGCTTGGTGAAATGTTTACCTTTACTGACCATAGCTACGGTACGCGACAGGCGGGACTTTTACGTCCCACCCGTGCTAGAAACAACGCAGGGAAGCGAAGATTATGCCATGCTGCCATTGCACAATATAATGACCTGCCACCTGATCTAAGAACCAATACCAGAATGCCAGGTTTCCGAAACTCACTGAGAAGTTTATTGGGCCTGTAAGTGTAAGCTCGCAGTATTTTATATCATATTACGTGTGTGATTGCATTTGAGTACTTGTGTTTTTACTGCCTGTATCGCTGACTTCACTGTTACTTTTACACTTTCCATGACCCCTTCATTGAATTGACGATGGAACATGAAAAGCCTTGTATCGAGTGTAAGGATGTTCTGAAATACATTGATTGATTGATTGATTAAAGGGAATGTGGCACCTTGGCCAATTGAAGCCCTTGAAGCCTATTAATATGGTAGTAGTTGTTCGAGAAAACCTTCGGGGGGCACCAATGCCCCCCGATGGGGCAGGGGGTTAAGCATATCAGCACATTTACGAAACAGCTTTTTAGTAGTTTTTACTTAATGCGTGTTAGTACATGTGTGCATGTGTGTGTGGTATACCCATGTTATTTGAATAATCGTTGGACTACGCTGTTGTATGTAACATGACTGCATTACTAATTGGGTGTCGGTGCCTGTTGAAGCTGTAAAATATACAGATACATATTGCCATTATCCTTGATTCCTGCATTTGAAGGTGCGTTCGATCTGCGGAGGCTGGAAACAGCCAGTTTTCGTCGGGTTCGACGTGCCCGTGACATCCCACACTCTGCTCTTCCTCTTCCTCTTCACGATGACACACAAAAAGAGACTAGTTTAGCCCAATGCTGCGTGGAGATTGTATAAAAAAATTAATTTGAAACGTCTTGACAAAATTTCAAGTCAATGTCGTGTTGGGTCACCGAGTTATGACGTCATTTCTAAGCCCATGCAAGACAATTTTGGCCCTAGAAATAAGCCTGAAAAAACGGGGCGTTGCTCGGCTTCCAGAATAGTTAGATCAAGTTTCTAAACAACATTCGAAAGCTCCTGAAAAGGAAATCTGGAATATGTGATCCATTTTAAGGTCAAGTCCATAACGAAGGCACCAGGGCTCCCCAAAGGTCAGCAAAGGTTACCGTTTTAGAAGCTGTTGGCGAATTTTAGAAGCTGGTGAGTTTTAGAAGCTGTTGAATTCTCATAAACGGGACGAGATGCAGCAATGAATTTGGCATCATAGTGACGAACATCACCCAAGTGTTCGAATGGTATGCGACCTGACTTTGATCATGATGGACCTAAGTCAAGGTCACGTGTGACCTTACAAGCCCATGCCGCATTTTGTTGAATTCCTTGCATCAAGACAAACACATTGACACCTTGGGCTTTATTCCAGGCCCATTGATTCCCGAATTATAAGGAATTTTCTAAATGTGTCACAATTTCGCCATTTTGTGACATCACAAGGTCACTAGTTAACCTAGGGTAAAAATAATTTTCCACCGTCGGAGAGTTCAGGTCTCGGGCAACACGCTAAGCTTTACCGCGTTTTTCCACCTTTCTTAGTTTTCAAGCGTTTGGAGGTCGAATCGATCCTCTGGTAGGGCGAGGGATTAAAATACCTCCAGTAGGGAAAGGGTTAAAGTAGATTCCTGTTCACATAGTATAAGTATATTGGACCACCCCAAAGGTCCAACTTGACATGTTTGATCTGTGATCTCTGTAAGGTCATTCGGGACTATTTAAGCTTTTTTAGACATGGGTTCGCAGGAAACCCGGACAACTTCGCAGGACAACTTGGCAAGAAATGATAATAGAGATTTCACGTTAGTACCATTATTCTTAAATTGTCATTACGAGTCGATTGGTATGCATATCGATTATGTCAGATCAGATAACGCTCTTGACCTGACCTTTGGTTTGGTCATTCTTAGATTTTGACACAGCATGTTTATACCATAGATAATGTGATTCGCCGTAACGAGAGGATTCGCCTAAATTATGGCTCTAGCTTAACGCAGTTTTCGACCTGTTTGGCTATTAATTATCCCCCTGGCGGGGGGTGTTTGATTACCCCCTCGGGTTTTTGCGGCAGCACGAAAAAATGGCGGCGCGAAGCGCCGCCGTACTCGGCACGCCTTCTCGATCAATTTTGCAACTTTTCTCAAAATTTTACGGTTGTATCATTAGGGTCAGTTCACCATTACAGGTCAAGTGACCTTACCTAAAAAAAACGTTTAAGGTGGCATACGTAAGAAACAAGTACATATATGGGATTGAAACTTATACCACATAATGGCCCCAACGAGTGCTACAACATATATTCCGGGATTTTTCATATCGATGACCTAAGGTCAAGTATGGACCATGACCTCTCCATTGGAAATAAAGGGGAAAACAGAAATTGGACTGTATTTGTGTAGATACAGCTGAGAATAAGTGCATATTATCCTAACCATAGTATCCTGGGCCCCCTTTCTAGGTTCATGCTGCAATGTTTTACATGTGACCTCTGAGAAGTCATATCCCTTGCCCCGGTGGCGGGTACGAGCCACCTTCGCCCTGGTGGGGGGGGGGCTAAAAAAGACCCCCACGATCTAAAAAACTAAGAGAGCTAGAAAAAAGCGCAAAACGGCAATCGAAAGCTCGTCAAAAATGATATCGAAAATACTTCAGTCATTTTTCTTGTCAGGACAATATCAAGGTCACCAGAGGTCAAAATAGGTCAAAATCGCTAATATCAGGTGTATTAAGAAAACCTCATATATCTCAGAAACTATGATAGCTAGAAACATTTTTCTAACACCATTCAAAAGCTCTTGAGGTGCTCTTTCATTACGGTTTCATTCATTTTCGTGTCAGGTCAAAGCCTAGGGAGCTACATGTCACTGAATGTCGGGCATATTCTTGGGAATGTCCATAGCCACCCATGCAAAAGGGCGTTTCCTTTTTCGCTAATAACTTCCAAACCAAACAAGATATAGTCATAGTTGATGCACCATTGCAATCCTCTCGTCAATACGAATCGAATGTTTTATAATATTGTTGTGTCAGGTCAAATTTAAGAATTTGACCTGACCCAGGTCAACGGTCTGACTTAAATTGGCCTGGTATAGTCATGATGTATATCATTTGACTTCCAGTGACTATACAAACACTTTGGTCACAAAATAAAAAGTTTTATCTTAGTTTATTCCAAATTTATAGAGTAAAACACCAAAAAATGTTTATTTGACCTAAGGTGACCTTTTAAAGGTTACAAGTCAAAATGTTTGGCATCAACTTCAGAAATGGACTAAAAAGCAAGTCGTAACCAATTTTTGAAGTTGATTCCATCCATACTCACTGAGAAAAGCTCATTTCGTGATTTTCCCCATGTATTTACAATGGGGAGGTCATGCTCTGCACATGACCTTAGGTCACCAATATCAAAAATCCCGGAACAAATGTTGTAGCTCCTCGTGGGCCCAATATGTGGTATGAGTTTCAACTTGATCGATTAACCCTTCCCTTAGTTATGCGGCCCTAAACATTTTTTGGGGTGAGGTCACTTCGCCTGGCCTGGTGACCTGACCTGATATGACCTTGAGCTAAAATTTTCAGGAAAGACGTAAAAATGATGGAGGAACAGCTATGCTAAGTTTGGCGGCGCTGCGCGCCGCCGTTTTTTGGTCACTTTGGAAAAACCGAGGGGGGGTCTAAAAAGACCCCCACCCGGGCGGATATGGGGCGATTTAAGCATTTTTCAGGCTTAGGTCAATAACTTCGAAATGATTAAAAATCTTTTATTTTGATATTATTGCGTTCAGATTGCTACTGCGAGTTCATTGATATACATATTGACTATGCTATATTAAGAAGTAACCTTGACCTGACCTGAGGTCAGATCATTTTTGTTTTTTTCCACGTTTGCTGCTTTTCGAGCTTTAACCTTTGATGAGCAAGAAGCTTACAGCATAGGCGCAGGAACTATTTTGAAGTTGTGGGAAAGGGTCGTCGACGTTGGTGGGACCAAAGATGACTCGGCTTATCGCTTGATTTGATGCTGAAAACAAGGTACGGGAACGGCTGGAAAATGGTGGGCACTGCCCCCATAGTCCGAAAGTCAGGGTTGTTACCGCTACCATGATTTTTTGGGTGTGTGTCCAGGCACTGGCGGATCAGGGGGGAATTAGGGTCATGCTCCTTCAGACGCTCAAACCAGAGGGCCAAAGTATTTTTCGGCCCGAGGGGGAAATGTGGAGTGCAAATAAATAAAAAAGTATTTATAGATGTTTCGATAAAATCTTAAGGCTTTTAACGTTCTTTTACTCTTTTAACGTTTTTAATCTAACACTGCCCGTAAAATTTTATGGGTCGGCTAGGAAAAAGAACCCTAAAATTTTCGCAGTTACACCCCTGGATCAAATTGTGGCAAACCGTGCATCTAAAAATATATGAATCATATTTAAGCACCACTCACGTATAGACCGATCTTAAAATGAAACTTGAAAGTCAGCAGAAATAGAACTTGCCACAATAAAATACAGTACTTTCATACATGTATTCAGGTACCCCCCCAAAAAAAAAACATCCCAAACACAATACATTTCAGAGGGGAAAAATTGCCACAGAAACGAAAACAAAAAAATTGGAAGGTGATTTCAGATATGCCGGGGTGAGCGGGCCCCGAGAAGACGGGCGCAAAGCAACGGGCATGTACGGCAAGGGGGAGGGGCAGCGCAACGGACGAGCGAGCCACGGACGGAGCGTAGGAGGCCGACGACCCACGCGTGCAGATGGCACACCTAATTGTCGAGATCAAATGTCTCGTGGATTCGGGTGACCGGATCGGGCACCATGCACGTTTGCAACATTGTATTACAATAGAGTGCACGAGCATGGCGGCGGCCAGGGAAACGTGTGGGTGCAACTGTTAGGGTGAAACAAGGAGGGAGGGGAAGTGAAAAGGGCATAAGAATACAAGATCCATCGGCTGATGGATCAATGAAATGCTGACAGCAAGTAAGTACAGCAATTTGTTTTCCTGGCATCAGGAGTACAAATATAGCAGTTATCGTGTCAGTAGTAGCAGTTATAATAACACTGCCATAGCAGAGGCAGCCACTCAACCGTTGGAGTGTACATAGGGTTTCAGAAAAGAAGACAAATTCACAATTATCCGGAAGTAGTCACTGCTAAATCAGTCCCAGATAGAATCAGGAAACACAAACATTCTTAACTACAGCCGCACAGGCATTGTGTAATGTCATGCTTGCTCCATTGGATACTTGCCATTATTTGACATGATTAATAATATTTCATCAAAGCCTAGCCCCTACATGCTGACACAAACAACCTTTTTACCACACAATGTAATGTCATGTATATACATATTACATATATATATATATATATATATATATATATATATATATATATATATATATATATATATATGATGTATATATTTGTTTAATAAATGAGTCATAGCATGATAAAAACATTAATAGGAATAACAAATTATGGTCTCTTTGTTTGTTCTGAAAAAATGAAGGAATAAGTTTAGCAGTCCAGTGCTGGCAATGGTACCTATGTAGTATAAGCAGTATGCAGTCTGTTTCACAATTTCGACCAAAAATAATAACAGACATATTACAAGTATATTCTGTCATTAAAACAGAAGTGAAAGCTCCTCAGTATCACATTCCATACATGGTGCTGCAGAGCATGCATGTAGAAAGAAAACCTTACTATTATGGTATAAGCAACAAGTTGGCATAGCTTAGGATTTAGACCTATCAATTTGTCATTGTTAGACTAACAGGATACCTGTAGGTATAAAAAGGGTCTGTAGTGTCCAGTGGCGGATCTAGCCGGCCGGTTTGGGAGGGGCAAACCAAAGTCAAAAGTCAAAAAGCAGAAAAAAACAACAAAAAAATTCAGGCTGTTAAAGCTGCTCTAAAATATCACTTGCTGGTAGAATTTTTGGTATTTGAGGCGAAAAGCAAACAAACTTAACGAGATGAAAAATATGCGCTCAAGACAATTTTTCCAGTCCGAGGCCCAGTATTTACACTGAAATTAACTGGTTCTGTTTGAAGTTAAGAGTTGAAGCACCAAAATATTGCTTATAAACTAAAAATGAGTGGCAAAAAAGGAGGTCAATAACTTTTGGGGGGCAAAAACATAGTTTTTCCCCGAAGCTTTTCCATTTCGGGGGCAAATGCCTTTTTCGCCCCCCTTGGATCCGCCACTGGTACGGTCCCAAGATCTTTCTTTTAACATTTGAATTGTGAAGGAATTCAATAAAGCTTCATTTGAAATGAAATATGTAATAAGTGCCTAAATATGTTTTATAGAACTTCTATCTCAATTTCACACCCATGATACAATTGCAACATATCTTTACACAGATTCACAAGACTTGGAAGAGTTTATCCAATTAATAAACATCCAACCCTGACAGCATATAATAAACAGCCTCACAATCCCACCTTCTGGTCAATCCTATACAGACTGGAAATAGCTTCAATGTTGCTGCTTGGCCTTAGTAGGTACCTGTACCCTAATTATTATCATGGTATGTCCACACAAGCATGATCAATGGATCTTAAAAGTCCTCCTTACACTTAAAAGCATCAGGAACATAGTAATCCATGTAATAGATGGTACAGTTCATGACCTAAAATGTGTTCTCCCCAAAGCTCACCAGACCCATACCTACCTAGAAATAAACGTTCTTACTGGCATGCATGTGTACACTTGTCCACAAATCTGCTATTCCTTTGATGTTCCCTACACTCATTCAAAGATAGATACCTGTATGAATATATTAATTACACGCTGGGTTTTCTAATTTTATTCCCGGCTCGTTTATATCATACACGTAACCATCGCCATAATTCCAGAACGAGTGGCGGGTATATTTCTTCCGGCCGAATAACAAAATCATTCTTATTTGGGTTTGAAATAACTGCGCCAGGTTCGAAACGGGATTCTGAAGGAATTATCATGAAATTCATCGTGGAATTTAAAGCATGTCAGGGACTTAAAAATGTCTCTAGAAGATAGCCTGATCAATTCTACATACTAAAAACCAAAAATATATCCTTAAGCACTGCTTATATGTTCCCACTGGCCCGTGCCCCAAACCCCTGCAAGAAGTCCCATTGGAATTACATGTTAAATTTTTCTGGAAAAAGTCTCTAAGAACCAGAAATGGAACCTTCAACAATCCCCAAACTTCTAGAGAGATAGCTCATGTCCACCCCCTGTATATATATATATATATATATATACATATAAATAATTGTGTTTAAAACATAGCAATGGACCTTTCCTTCATGATTATCTGCAATTTTTATAATGCCTTCCAAACATTCGCCGGTGCAGCAGTGTTCAAAAGATTCAGATAATTTTACCTAAGCCAAAGTAGCTCAGTTTTAAAAGCGACGGATTCTTGGAAACTCGCCTACAAGTAAACACACGCCGATTCCGTGGCGGGGGAGAGGGCTAAGTGCCTTCTCACCCTATGATTTCAGTAACCTCAAAATGTAGGGAAGAGGGGAAAGCATTATATATCCCGTCTTGACTTCTACCGAAATTTTTCATACCACTTCTTGGTCAGATCTCTGTAGAGGTCACTAAAGGCAGGGGCGGAGGCAGGAAGGCCCTCTGGGGGTTGGGGGGGCAACTCGAGAGAAATCGTAATCCCCTTAGCGACCCCCTGAAATCCTTTTCGACCTTGGTGAAAATGCAGTAATCGTCTAAAAATGGATCAAGTTAATTAATTTTGCAAAATAGGAGCTGGCCTGCTGAAAATGTATCCAGCATAAAGACACGGGGTTCAAGACAGGCTCTGCGACCTGCTACAGCCCGATAAAGAGCGGGAGAATGAAGGTCCAAACGCCGGCCATATTATGGCGGTGTATTATACAATATCGACACATAATAAGCGGCAAACGAAGGGCGCACACGTGGTCGGGTCGGTAAAGCTGCGTGGCAGGGAACGACTCCGCGAGCGGGGGTCAAACCACAGCCGCCACTATCAACACCCGTCCAAGCACAACACAGCAGCAGGGACTAGTCAGCCGCTGGGATCGCGCGGAAACACAACAGAGAATGGGACACAATCTGCACTGCCGGAACGCCGACAAAGTGAAACGGGAGTGGCTTGTTCAGGTGCTACCCGTCAGCGTCTGTCGCTCACAGGAGACGCAGCACTGGTCAATACCGCACAATACGAGCTACTCTGATTCAACGTGGAAACCTGAAACGGTTGGGAACTGGTTCCGGTGAGTTAGACAGTGCCAACATGAAGCGATCCTCACACAGTCGGAATGATTACAGCATACACTATACAACCTGTATCATTTTGGCCTCTTCTCCATTTGTTCTCATATAAGATCACACGGATACTAAGAACTGAGGAGGGGTTCAAAGACAAGCCTCTCTCTCGCTCTCTAAATCTCTATACATCAGCTTGTTCATTTCTTACACGCGCTGTTCTAAAACACTGGCAGATCTTTAGCAAGAGATCATCCACGTCACCACAAAAACAGGTCTGAAACAACGCAGTGGCAGTAAAGCAAAGAAATTGCCGAAACATCGACAACATCCACGTTTCTTACAGATCGCGTATTCCACTCAGAAAAATCTCCAGAAGCAAAAGATGAATGCGCAGCTCACTGCTAATGCCAAAAATGAGCAAAATGAACATATCACGCGTGTTCTTGAGTCGCATTAAGTATGCACTAGTAGTCTAAGCGGCCAGCTGACCATATTGTACTAACAGTTCCTCTCTCCCCCGTATGGTAACCCATCCTCTCCTGAGACAAACTCCATTTTGTAAGCAGTACTCGGACAAGTTCGATAACAAAGGTGTTGACACGTACGCCTACGAAAAGTGCAAATACATACGGCGGGGAGGCAGGCGGCTACTTGAACAGGCGCCTAAATCGCCAATGTCGCGTCTAAGTAGTTTTCATATCGACTTATTGTGTTCATGACGCTTTCAATAAATACTGAAAGGGAGGGCGCACATGAAACACTAATACCACCTTAACGTGCTGAGTAACACGAAACATCCGTAGTGCTCAAGCTACCATATAAAACAACCTATAAAGAAGGTTAGGAGCGGATGCATGAGCTCAGAGACTGATATCCAGTTGATGTGGAGCAGAGAGAAGAGGGATGTGACGCCCATTTTACCGACATAAATAAACAAGGTGGGATTCGGCCCTCAGCAAGGGGGCCAAAAACATACTAAGGGGACCAAAAACATACTCTTTTGGCTCGAAGATATCTCACAAGACCGTTCGTACCGACGCAGAGCAAATCGGCGAATTTCCCGCCTACCTGAAGATATTCTAGAGGAGTATACCTATTGGAACGCCGGCAGAGAAGGAAAAACAAGACAACACTGAGTTCTCTCTCTCCAAATGAGACTTCTAGCATCGGCTACCGGTGAGATATTCGGTAAAGCAGTACGCACAGATACTGCTGACTCTCCACACCGCCGACGCGCGCTCCTAATGCCCATCTACAGGAATACAGAACATGAACCGGACCTACCATCCAGCGCGGGTCACGCCGGTCACGGACTCTGCTCACCCTAACTGCCACCCACCCAGCTGGCAACTCCCTACAAACGCTCCCTACACAGCCGCGGCTGCAGGGAGCGGGTGATGACGTCAGTCGGTGACGTCAGCGCCGCCGGGGTCAGCTGTCGGCTGGCCCGGACCGGCCGGCGGCGCTGTATCATCTAACGGGCGCGTGGTGAGGCGCAGGGCAGCCGGAGCCGGTCAGCTGACTCCGGCTGGCACCCCACTAGTGGAAGCGGTACTGCTTCAACGGCTTGATGCTGACGTACGTCTTCTTCACGTCGGCAGGCGCCGGCTCCGTCGACCGCTTGATTTCGGTGAAGCGCTCGCCTTTGAGCGAGACCACCTTGTTGTCCAGGTAGCGGACGAGTTTCTTGGGCGACTGCGGAGTGAACGGGTGGCGTCAGCACACAGTGCCCACGGACAAAGTCAGCCTTCAGTACAAAGTCCGCTCTCGGACCACGCCTTAACGCTATCACTTCCTGGCCACTGCAAGCCGCATATAACCGTAATTTCTGTTGAGCACAACGTCAGCCTCTCTCCATAGACTAGATTGAAAAAAACAATGATGAGCATTACATTACGTTTTGCTGCAGAGACTCTAATTCTGATCGGGACAAGAAACGGCGAAGAACTTACGTGCCAGTTTTAACGCTTGGTAAATGGAATATCAATGGGCTACAGGTGACTCCGAAGCCACGAGGTTGTGGGGCGGACATGATAATAGTAATTTTGCTCACTTATGACTTTGCTGACTCATTTTGAACTCGGTTTTCTTCTCACTCCTTTATCCGTTGATATACCCCAGTGTTTCGCAATATCGTAGCTAAGTCTGGGGGATCCGGAGACGCAGTAGATGGCGCAGAGATCGGCGAGGAACAGCTTTTGCAGGGATCCGTCGGCACGCATCCAAGTTTCGGTGTAAAAAACGGTCGTAACTCGCCGACTTCTACGCTAACTTTACGCATCTCTTAAACAGCGTGGAAACTAGGCGCGCAGCAATGGATTGCTTGTGTTCAGGATAAAGTGGCATTTTACATCCAAATTGCTTCCATATTTCTGGCTGGCTGCGACAGCAGGTGAAGGAATGCCCATTTTGGTGCCATAACCAATATTGACTTGCGGTCAAATCCTCCTTAGAGCACTACAAAACAAAGTTACTGGCATGAGGGTGTTAAACCATTGTATTTTATAATATTTGTAATAGTGAATTGGAACGATATTGTTATTTACCATGTTTGAGGACCGAAAAAAACAACAAAGAGCATGAAAAAAAACATTTCCACCACTACTCAGAATCAGCCCGATATTGCCAAGATAATTTAGCATTTACCTGAAACCATTTTACAGCGAATCACACACAATTACTGGGATCACGAGACAAACAAAACATTGAGTTGAGCGGCGTCGGCAAAGGTATTGAATTTATATGTGAACCAGATTTTCGTTGGAAATATATAACGACGGCCCCCTGGAGCGCCATTTGAGTGACCTGGACTGCCATCTGCTTGAATATTATTTAGAATAAAGCGCACCGCACTCCCCCCACCAAGGTAACGTTTATACACTTGCGTTCACTTAATAAATAATAATGCATAATAAATATGTCATAACACTTGTCATCGTAAGCCACTATCAAAGAAGCAATGCATAGCACAGTTTATGGCAGGTGTTTTATATTCCGCCTTGATCTCAGGAGCCACGGTTCCTATAGATACGGTTCGGACATGACAGCCAGCTGACTACCTCTGACTTGGCAGCATGTTGAGGGTATGGTAGCATTCTGGAGGGTTCTGGCAGCATATGGTAGCATTCAGCGTTCTGATTGGTTGAACGAAACGTTCGAAACGGGTTTGGATAAAAATTTAAAAAAAAAAAAAAAAAAAAAATAAGACCCAAAAGTGGAACCTTCAAAACTCCCAGAATTCCAGAGAAGTAGCTCATGTCCACCCCCTGTCAGAGGCAGCTATTCGGTGTAATTTTTAGCGACTGAGGAGTCACTCTATATTACACCCGCTGCCCCGAACACTGAGATTTTCTGACGAAAGCGCACGGTAACTTCGATGCCTTCCGTCTAGCTCATCTCTTCCACAAGGATACCTTGACTCACTGAGATCTTCAACTGAGAAAACTAACGCCAGAAATCAAACGGTTCCTTAATTCTGCTGTCGCTCATGCCCGTACAGGGCCAGAACTAATAGAAAGATACAACAATACAGAAGAAGATATATGTTTGTGGATGTTTCCTCCATCAATTAATTTTAATTCACATTTTCTACCACTCATTAACCTTCGACGACAGGTTTCACCGTGCACCCCACCTAGAGCCACCTCGTCTTCACTTCGAGAGTTGCCACCGCAGAGGCCTCTGTCCCCTCCCCCAGTAGGACTCAGTGCAGCTGAGTCTGGCGCTATTCAGAACCTTAAAGGGAGTCTCCCACATTCATGATGGGTTTTGAACCATCTCATTTCACCCCCTATCTGGTGACCTCTTTGACCGTGAGGCCTGAAAATGGGCTCAAATTTGTATTTTGTATAGTGGACCTGGGGTCAAAAATTTGGAGGAAATATGATAGGTCATGGTGAACTTTTTGGTGCCGACCTGGACAATTTGTCCTGGAATGGCCTCCATATTAAATGTCCGCACACTTCAAAGCTCAAAATGAAGGGCATCAAGGTTTTCATTCAAGCCGTGAAGGAAACATTTTCCGTTTAGTTACAACAATTTCATTGACGTAAATCCTAACTGTATGGCTGCTAAGCAAGACACGTGATAACAATGGCATCGCTTTGGTAACGTTGACACGCTACGAGCGGGCCCCTAACGGCCAGTCTTATAATAACACGCGATGTGTAAGTCAACCCAGAACGAGCCACATCCTGTTTCGATACCACTTTGGATTGCAAGTATAAGTCTCTATTTTTTTTGAGAGATTTAACGTGGAAACATAAGGGTGGTTCCGGATTGCCAGACTAACATTATCCATAAATAGTCCTTTTTAACATTTTGATATGGTGGCTCATTCCTTTTAAGGTAACACCACTACGCCAATTCAGTTTTGTTTGATACTAATATCAATCTTGCACAGGCCTGATACTACGCCAGAGCGTGGTGTTTGGTTTCGTCCGCCTGCGTCCCGGAGTCCCGCCGATACCTCCCTGTGACTGGACTGACTTACCCCTGTTCAACTCCCTCGATCCTTGTGCCACTTCGGCGCAAAATAGTACAGGCAGAATGAAAGTGCGAGTGGTAGTTAACATGCTCATGGATCCCCCAGTCAAATAAGTCCTTAAATTAGCAGGATACGATCAAGAAGAGGTGCAAGATTCATGAGAACTAAACGCAAAGCATGAGCAAAATGCGATTATATAAAAATTGTACTTCCGTACGCGTTGGCTCGTTACTGTACCACAGCGATACTGAGAAACAGCGGGCCGAGGGCACACACTTTGGAGTAGAGCCTGGAAAAACCGCCAACATCATAAACATAGTGTTTTAAGGAAAATCGAAGGGTTTAGAGCTTGGAATGTAGAAAGCACTCGTTTGCTCTGGCCCCGGGTGCGACTGACCGCCTTGGGCAGGTGCGGCTTGTGCTCCCGCTTGACATCCTCCACGTCCTGGTAGCTGTACTTGGCGATGATGTTGGCCTTGAGCGACTTGTCGTCCAGCTGCTGGCGGTCCCGGCGCCGACTGGCCGCCTGTCCGGCACGGCGGGCGTCAGCGGCAGACACACACACACACACACACACACACACACAGCTGCAGCACCAGAGCTGAGCACCGGTAGCATCCCGGTAGTGTCTCACCCCTGCCTGAGAGTCCCAGCAGGTGTCTCACTCCTGCCCGAGAGTCCCAGCGGTGTCTCACCCCTGTCCGTGCGTCCCGGCGCGGCCCTGTCGGACCCTGTCTGAGTGTCGGGTGTCTGACCCTGTCCGAGTCCGCGGTGTCTGACCCTGTCTGGAGAGTCGGGGTGTCTGACCCCTGTCTGAGTGTGGTGTCTGACCTGTCCGAGTGTGGTGTCTGACCTGTCCGAGGGCGGTGTCTGACCTGTCCAAGTGCGGTGTCTGACCTGTCCGAGTGTGGTGTCTGACCTGTCCGAGTGTGGTGTCTGACCTGTCCGAGTGCGGTGTCTGACCTGTCCGAGGGCGGTGTCTGACCTGTCGGAGAGTGGTGTCTGACCTGGGCCGGAGTGAGCGCCTCTCCGTTCTCCTGCCGCACGAGCAGCAGCTGGGCTGCCTGCTCCACCTGTCCTCCAGCCATCGCCAGGCAGTGGCGCAGCTCCAGTCCGCACGAGTGCGGGAACATATCCGCCAGCAAGCCCATCTCATCCTGCCACTCCTGAAAGCCACCACAAACGTCGCTCAGCCATCAGATGGGTAGTCCATACGGAGGAGCCTCTGCCAGGGGCCTCTCCGAAGGGCTTATCAATAAAAAGCACGAGTATCTTCAAAGCAAGAGTCCAAGGGCAATCAAGTGATAGACTCAACTAGGCACAGACAGGGGAGCAGTCACCCCCTATGGGAGTCCACAATTGACCCTACCCCAGCCCACAAAGCCCAGCAGCGTTGTACTGGCCTCAGGAGCGGCGTCGCTGGCCTCTGAGCCGGGGTCGCTGGTCTCCGAGATGCGGGGCGAGCGTCGGCAGGCGGGCTTCTCAGAGGCGTCGCAGCTGGAGGTGGAGGGCTGCCGCAGCCGCGCCGCCGTCTCCATCTGCGAGGCCAGCAGCGCCACCGGATCGCACCGGCCGTCTGCCGCCTGTCCCTCTGGGGAGGGAAGCACAGATGTAGTACCCACTACCTGTACCTCTGGGGAGGAATACACACTGCCTGTACCTCTGGGGAGGAATACACACTGCCTGTACTTCTGGGGAGGAATACACACTACCTGTACCTCTGGGGAGGAATACACACTACCTGTACCTCTGGGGAGGAAAACACACTACCTGTACCTCTGGGGAGGAATACACACTGCCTGTACCTCTGGGGAGGAATACACACTACCTGTACCTCTGGGGAGGAAAACACACTACCTGTACCTCTGGGGAGGAATACACACTGCCTGTATCTCTGGGGAGGAATACACACTGCCTGTACCTCTGGGGAGGAATACACACTACCTGTACCTCTGGGGAGGAATACACACTACCTGTACCTCTGGGGAGGAATACACACTGCCTGTAACTCTGGGGAGGAATACACACTGCCTGTACCTCTGGGGAGGAATACACACTACATGTACCTCTGGGGAGGAATACACACTGCCTGTACCTCTGGGGAGGAATACACACTACATGTACCTCTGGGGAGGAATACACACTACATGTACCTCTGGGGAGGAATACACACTACCTGTACCTCTGGGGAGGAATACACACTGCCTGTACCTCTGGGGAGGAATACACACTGCCTGTACCTCTGGGGAGGAATACACACTACATGTACCTCTGGGGAGGAATAGACACTGTGTGTACCTCTGTGGAGGAATACACACTACCTGTACCTCTGGGGAGGAATACACACTACCTGTACCTCTGGGGAGGAATACACACTACCTGTACCTCTGGGGAGGAATACACACTGTCTGTACCTCTGGGGAGGAATACACACTACCTGTACCTCTGGGGAGGAATAAACACTACATGTACCTCTGGGGAGGAATACACACTGCCTGTACCTCTGGGGAGGAATACACACTACATGTACCTCTGGGGAGGAATACACTGCCTGTACCTCTGGGGAGGAATACACACTACCTGTACCTCTGGGGAGGAATACACACTACCTGTATCTCTGGGGAGGAACTCACACTGCCTGTATCTCTGGGAAGGAATACACACTACATGTACCTCTGGGGAGGAATACACACTACATGTACCTCTGGGGAGGAATACACACTACCAGTACCTCTGGGGAGGAATACACACTGCCTGTACCTCTGGGGAGGAATACACACTGCCTGTACCTCTGGGGAGGAATACACACTACATGTACCTCTGGGGAGGAATACACACTGTGTGTACCTCTGTGGAGGAATACACACTACCTGTACCTCTGGGGAGGAATACACACTGCCTGTACCTCTGGGGAGGAATACACACTACCTGTACCTCTGGGGAGGAATACACACTGACTGTACCTCTGGGGAGGAGCACACACTGCCTGTACCTCTGAACAGGGAAAAAGGGGAGTAGCACACATCTCCCGTCCATCTGGTGAGGGAACCAAAGGATTAACACACACCATCTGTCCCCCTGGGGAAGGAAACAACGGAATAACACGCACTGTTGTACCTCTGGTGAGCAAATCACAGGGGAAAAATGTCATTACGTCAGTCAAATTAGGACATTATGTAAGTCAAAGTGGAACACTTCGCTAAGCAAAGTAGGTCATTGCGTAATATAAGCTGAACTGTCTTGTCTAGTCTGGTATAAGCTCAACAAAGGCTAGTCACGAACTCGACAACTGCCTTCTGGAAAGGCATAGGTGATGTTACACTTTTCGTTCTGCCATAAATTTGAAGCTCTTTTTACATTCGACGACTGGCTCCCTCACATCAGGCGGATATTGTCCCACTAGGCGAATGCTGTATTACCAGAACACACACTTCCTTCTGAAAATTGTGCACATTCCTCTAGCCGGTGCAAAACAATTGCAGTTGAATGGTTTCAGAAATGCAGGATCTTTTCTGAAGACAAGTAAAACAAACTTATGTTGTTCCCACTTGCTCTGATGACAGACATAGGCGGCACCAGACAGCCCCGGCTACTTTAACTACTGCATCCGCCCAATTCTAGAATATGGGTCCAACAATGGACGGTTTATAGTGGAGAGGCAGGGTGCGTGCGGGTGACTAACCTTGCCGCTTCTGTGCCAGCTGTGCCGCCAGCCGGAAGATCCAGTCGCAGACCTGCTCAGCCCTCACTTCGCCAAACTCGGGTATGTAGGCAGCCAGCATCTCTGTGAATCCCTCCACGTCGAAGGTGTCCTCGTCTTCACCCAAGTCCTCCAATATGGAGACGACGTAGTTGAGTACTATGTCGTCTACGCATCTGAAATTGTTACCAGGTATTAAAAGCGGGAGAAAATCGGCCAGCGGTAAACAGCTTGCTGACAGCTACAGTCGTCACATGCTGCGTTGGCGGACATGATTTTAGTCTTCACTTGACCTTTTTCACTTTCTTTAAGAATGACATAATTATGCAAGGACTCATTCAGAAATATTAGGACATAAATCACAAAAATAACTAAATAGGAGATGCTGAGCTTTGCGATTCGAAACTACCTGAAGGAACATTCAGCGTCAGCTTTAACCCTAGTGTACAGGATTCTACTTTCCCCAACACGATTCTCACGCACCATATTTTTCGTCCGAAGAATACTTTGAAATGAATATTTTGTTCGGTTTCTTGCATGACAGTAGACAACTGCTCGAGTGAATTGTCACGGAGACCCCGACCCCACCATCTGAACAGGCCACTAACGCTATGATGGGTTAATTTCGAAGCCAACGTTTGAAGTCCCACAAAGCCCACGGACGGCCGACCCGCTCAGGTCACCTCACCAGTCAGATACAAAACTGACCTACGTAGTGTAAATATTGAGCGCCGAGGGATCTCAGGGGAACCGATCAGGGAGCCTCCACTAGTAAATCTCCAACAGCACGTTTTTTGAGCAGCGGGCATGAGCCCAACGCTCTACTGACTTGCAAGACTTCCCCTACGAAATGATTACTAATTTTTGGCACATGCCGGATGCGTTTGTAAGAAAACTCACACGGAAAAATCACCACATCAAGCGGGTCTTATTTCGGAATCGCTTATCAAGGAGGACTGCCTAAGACATCTTCTGGGGTTTCGATGCCCCGGATACACCGTTCCGTCGAAATCCCTGGTATGAAGACGAAAATCTGACCACTCTGCTCGTCGATTTTCCCTGGAACACCTAATATATTTCACACCCAGCTCCAAACTTAAATAACACTTCTTCCTACAGACCACATCCACTTTACAAACTTACTCATGCAGGAAGATGATATGCTCTTCACCGTTAATACTGACCCAACAGGTCCACCCAAATACTCACTCCAATGATGCCGATGGTATATGCTCCTGGACAAATTCTGCCAGGGACTTGTTCACGGTGTTGTGGAAGTCGTTTTTAGCAGACTCCATAGTTCCCTGGAAACAAGTTCGGGGATCACAAGACAACACCTACATCAACAATCAACAAGTTTGAAAAAGCAAAAGACAAAGCTGCCTTCTTCGTCAATCAAGTATGTGCAATTTCTCCTCAAAATAATATTATAAGGGGAATAATTCATTGCCTGCACATTTTTGACAACATCTGTACTTAAATCTCCTCACTCTGTACAAGCATGTGACTTGTACTATTTCACCTCATTGTTGGGTATTTTCATTCGATCTGTACTATTTTTGAAGATGAAGATGTTGCCAGATCTAGTAGGCTCTGATTGTTCAAAATATCCACTTACCTTGCACTAAATCTACTCACATTGGTGGATGCTGAATTTCCAACGGGGTCGGGGGGTTGGGGAAGATGTAGGTAATATTTCAGGAGGGCACATTCTAACCATAAGTGAGTAGTCACCTCTGGTGGCAAAAATCAAAACCTTTTAAGAATTAAAGGAGTTTGATGCCCTATGCCAGGTTGAAGGGCTATAGGCGGATCCAGGGGGAGGGAGAAAGGAGGAAAATGCTCCCACCCTCCTCCACCGATCGATCTAAGATGTCGCTCCTCACCTTCCCCTCCCGGATACGAAAGTCGGCGCCCCAATTAAGTTTTGCCGGCCAAAAGGGCACCGTTTGGCCCTGATGGCGCTTCCTCACCCCCCGATCGGCGATCCTCGATATGTGTATTATTAAGGGCGCCGATAACGGGAGGTTTTCTTTATATCTATGTGATCTAGCCCCAAATCACTCACAGATATGCCTTTCTTGAGACATTCCTCCACTTCGGCGTGAGATCCGAGACTAGCCACAGTACCTAATCCATTCTTTATTTTTTCCTCTTCCAGTTCCCTCCCGAGATGAAGGATTATGGGTACCGGCCTCCGCAGCATCACCTCTCATTTGGTTATCATCTCGAAAGTCATCGTCACTCTCCATGCTTATTGAATTTGCAAAACCCAGGATTCTGCAGCGAGAACTTCAAAGTAGTATATAGTATTGTACCACGACACACTCACTCTCCTTAGTGTCTTCTCTATTACCGTGCTCTCCTTATTGACGATCAAAGAAACTGAGTAGGAAAATGGAGCTCCTGTGTTTTACCAGACCAGTAGAAACTCGTACCTACTAGCTTTACCCCTAATTTCGACTAGAATCGACAGAAATAAACCAAAATCGCAGCACATCCAAGGAGAATTAGTACATGTTGAGCATTTTATAGTTCCAAGGTAGCGAAACTTCGTAAAAAGAGAGGGAAGATAGGAGATATTCATCGATAGTATAAACTGAGTGAAAAACAGCACACAGATGTGCTAACAAGTCCAGAAATGGCAGAATAGTACAAGGTGAGATTTTTTCCTCACAAGAAATTACAACCCATATTATAATCAATTGGCCCCACCCCAACATTACGCTAAAGGAAAGCTTATATCTCCGATAAGGTGTGACAGAGTTTAACGGGGTCTTCATCATTTTATAGCCTCATAAATTCAATTACTGACCGAACACATCAGGGATGAATTGGGTTCTAACGAATATCGCGGAACATAAAAAAGCAGGAGCATGTCAGACCATCAAATTTCCGTCACTCTTAACGTCATAACTCGGTTTTTGATGGTCGGAATAGGTCTAAACTTGGTGTGCAGGGAGCAACAATGCTGCAAGTTACGAAGTGAAGGCCAACTTCATCCTAAGTCAAATCGCTCGCGCACAGGTTCACGAAAAAGGGGTGAAAATATTTTACACCCGCGCTGTAATCCACCAATCACGAATCCAATCTCAATCAACTTTACAACACATATTTGGGCTCATCTAAGAACAAGATATAATCTGTTAAATTTTAGGTACTATGCCATGTGCATACACCTTTTCATCATCTCAGAAATCACTGGCTCGATTGGCCTGACCTTTGGTTAGCATATTTGCGCCAGCAAAATCACTGCATCGATCAGCACTGGAACCATGCCTCACGTGTACACCTGCACGCCCTTTAAATAATGAAAATATTAAATTTTCGGGAAATCTCACGGATGCACCACAATATCACATGCAGATGCTGTGGTTTGAATTTTGCACTGAACTGTTCTTCATAATTATTTGCTATTTGGTGGATAAAAATTGTGTGGCCAAGTATATTGGGCATTAACAGGGGCAGATCTGGTGAAGGGGATATGATACTTAACTTTTTTTTGCCCATTGCTCAAAACTATTGATGGTAGCGATTCAAAATATCCCCACATGGTGTAGGGCCAAATGGCACACACTATGGCGTTTGCAAGTTTTTTGTTCTCAGCAACTTTGCACTGCTAACAAAGAACACAACATTGTGGAAACTTAAATCTAAACTGGGCCATGTATTTCTAAAACTTAATGCACAATCATTGGTCTCAGAGAGCCAAATTTGCAACCATGTACCATCTACACAATACAAATACAAGTAACTTTCAGTGAGACATGTACACATACCAGTCCTGAGGGTAGTTCACAAAACCCTGTCAATTTGTGGGTTCTACACCTTTTTGGATATAAATTGTAAATGAGCAACGCTAAGAAGATATAATGAAAACAATGGAATCCTTACAGCTATCAGGAATATTTTTTAATCTGTACTAGGGCACTATGACTAGATGGCCCCAAAATATAAGCAGAAAGATTACTGCACCAAAATTTGACATTTCAAACTGTTCACTATTTCATCCATTTTTTGCTGTCCCCACTTAAGGGGTTAGTTTATTATCCCCCTCTCCCAATGAACCCAATCCCACAACTATACAACTAAACACACAATTACTGGACAAAATTTCAAGCCATAGTATAAGCTTTCTTAAGAAAATGAAATATTCAGAAAGCCCAAGCACAAGGTAAAAAAGTATAAAGCCATTTGCATGGTAGCATGCATAATTATTCCTAAATTATGAGCTATATGTTAATTCCATCACAAATTTAATTATAATGCCTCTAAAAAACCTTCAGCATGGTCCATGTCATGTTGAAAAGGAAAGAATCATGTTTTTTGGGGTTCCCCACATAAGAGATTCATCCATAGTGATTTTACTTTCACAATTTAAATATCAGGCACCTGCTCAATTTTTGCCCACACAGGCATCTTAATGGTTACCTACTGGTAAATATTTCCTTCATGTTTCCTTAAATATTCTCTCACATCCTGATTGTGGATCTAGATTCATACTTTTTACCTTTCTCAATCCTTTTGGGCTTGTGTTGAATTTTTTTGTCAAATTCACTTCATGCGTAAAAAGCTATTTTTATAGGGATGCAGTGTGGTGTCAGTAATCAAGCCAAAAATGTAAGTGACAGTGTGCAGGGACAGCTTGTCTCACGGACATGATAAGCTGGACAAGGTGTTCGTTATGAGTGATTTTTGTGGTTTCTGATATGAAGTGTATCTGGCAGACTTTTTGAGTCACAACTCAGAGTCAGACTTGACCCAGAGTCAGAAAAAGCTTTTATTGAGTCAGAGTTGAGTTGACTTGCTTCTGGATTCGGATTGAGTCACTGTTGACTCAACTGTTTAACCAGTTGAGTCAAGTCAGAATCAGAGTCAGCCTCCAAGTCATGAGTCAGAGTTGAGTCAACTCAACACTATTTTCTTAACATATGTGATAGCATACCTTACATTTTAGACATCTTCAATACTAATTTGGAAGGATTTAATTTGGCTATTTGGTTCTAGTAGGTAATTTATCACTTTTGTATCCACATGAGAACCATGCAATCATTGGCAAACATGGATTATGTAATATATGCAGTTTCAAAAGCACACAGCTTTTTAGGTATTTTCCATTTAATCTTAGCAATAGCATACAAAATTATACCGAAAAATTTGCTTTCGCACAAAATCTGACTTGTTCAACTTTAACTGTGCACAACATAAAAAGTTCGGTATTATTTTACTATTGGGTGAGCAATAACGTACCACGTTCGGTTAATTTACAGAATAAGGTGAGCAATCACTGACAACTAAGAAAGTTGTCTCATTCGAATGATTGCAGCACGCCCTACAAAATTTCCAACAACATTTTTTTCCGCCGAGCTACCGTTTCCAAAATATTCAATAATATTTCTTCCATAAGGCACACCACACAACACTGCGGACCAAGTGCGAATAACTGCTGGAAATGCGTCACAATCGTAGCACGAGCAGGGGCAGGCTGTAGTTATCCAAAAGTCAACCGATGACACTAGTTAATAAAACCTCTAGAAAACCTTCAAAAAGCTCTGTCACTCGTACAGAAGGAACGGAACAAAACGGAATGAACAAAACAAAGCCGGCACATCCACTCAGACCTAACCTAACCTAACCTAACCTAACCTAACCTAACCTAACCTAACCTAACCTAACCTAACCTAACCTAACCTAACCTAACCTAACCTAACCTAACCTAACCTAACCTAACCTAACCTAACCTAACCTAACCTAACCTAACCTAACCTAACCTAACCTAACCTAACCTAACCTAACTAAACCTTACCTAACCTAACCTGCTTCGCTCGCATCAGAAATCGCCTGATAATATTTTATTTCGCAACTATTACATCCATCCGCCATTGTACAAATCTGACGAGCGTCGTTGCGTTATGTAGAGGTTTTTTATTTTGGAGTGTTTTATCCCTCTTATCCTGGCATGGTATCTGGCATCTTTAATAAACAGTAGCGTTGCTGTGCTGTGTGGTGTTGGTGTCGTGCGCGACATTTCTGTGGTAGTGTAGTGGTAATATAGGAGGGAAATTCGATGGGAGAAAATTATTTGCGGAAGAAATGGTTGCTAAATTCGTTTTCAGCACATAAGATTGTGTCTTAAAATGGCCATTAGAATATGGTACGCAATTGCTCACCTTATTCTGTAATTAAACCCCACGTTCTAACAACCATTTACTAAAATAATATTATGCGCTGACTCTGAGAACAAATTAAACAACAATTTTCTCCCCAAAAGAGTATCTCATCCAATTTTCCACGTATCTTCCCACACCAACTCCAACCACCAACCAACCAACCCGTTGTTGTTGATGTTGTGTTGTTGATGTAGTAGCACACGTAACACGACGCAAGACGATGGTGGTTTGTTAAAGATGCCAGGTACCGTGCCAGAATGAGATAAAAAATTACTCTGACATAACTCTAATTGGTCAATCCCTAGCCTTTAGCAGAGTAAGCTTTTGATAACTCGGAGGCCCCCACCTCTTTTCCGAGGTGGCCGAAAAACCGCTCGTAGCCGAAAAACGAGACGTGGCTACATTTAACAGAATTTAATAGCGCGTCGATTGGTGAAGACTGTTTGAAAATCGTTCGAAAATTTTTGACTTATCGGCTTTCAAAGTCAGACATGCATTTTGAGACCGCCGTAATCGCGCGGTCGGAGCAGTTAGCCTGCATTGGAGACCAAGTGGTGACGTCATAACGCCATATAACCGGGATTGTATGTCAAGGTGACCTCACATGAAAGTCAAGGTCAAGGTTAAAGGTCACAGGTCAAGGACATATCTGTACTTTCAAGGTCACTGACCACTGAGCTTCCGGCCAAATGACGTTACCCATTCTGACATATATTATGCTATAATGTCATCGATAGGGTACCCCAATACAAAGGTTAAGGTAAAAAAACAAGGTCAAAGGTCATTGGGAAAGGTCAATCCTCATTTTCCGCCAAACAGTGGCTACAGCGTTAGTCAACGTCAGAGGTGCAGAAAGTATACTGGCTGTCACAAACTCAATGCGACGTATGCCTCCTCTGTCACACAAAGCTGGAAATGATAATTTTATACTTGAATACTGTTTCCAATATGCTGAATGTCATCTACCTGTCTCATACTTCTTGCAACGGACAAGGTTCAAGCACCAAGCCATTACCGCATGAAAGTAGTAAACTGTGTTTTCATTTTTAGATCATGTTTATGTTTTGGAAGGAAAATTTCCAATTATGGATCAGTTTTCAGTATTGGGATCATAACTATTATTGGCAACTCTGACTGCAATTTCCCCCAATGACATGCATTTCTCTTTTTGAAGAAGTTTCCATTTTTGGAAGGAGTGTTTCCAATTATGGTACATTTCCCCATGATTAAATGTGGCAATTATCATGAAAATTATAATTGGGAACTAATCTATAAATGGGAGCGTACACCTACACACAATTGGGAACCCTGATCACAGCTTCCCCCCCCACCCCCACTGAACTTCCATCTCACATACCAACAAAAGGGACAAAAATGTCAATGTCAACATAGGATTTAGATCTACCTAAAATGTGTTGGTAAAGTGGACCTTGGGTAGCATTTTTATAGCCAGATCAAATGCTTAAAATTTTCCCCCAACACCTGATTATCACCTGCCTGGTCGTTCCTTCTTGCAGTAAAAACTCTGAGGCAACTACCCTGCATAGATGTAAAATTATGTCTATTGGCCTAATAGGTACAGAGGTATTGGAAGTCTCATACCAAAGAAAGATCCAGTGTATAAGTCAAAATCCTGCTTTAACTCCAGGCAGTTCCAGGTCCTGTGTGTTGGTTACTACCACTGGTAGTAAGCAACACACCCCCAACCAGCGTTTTTCAAAGTCTCTTTCTTTCTGAGATTTTCTGTGATTTTCTGAGATGAGAAGGGGGTCTACTAGGCCCCCTCTAGTGCACGTTAGTGCCAGGCCCCTCTCCAGTGTGTGTTTTAACACTTTGTGGAGGACTGCATTGGCACACATTTGCTATCTGTACAATATTGACATGATAATTTGATCATGAAATCTCACCTGAATTACTGTTGTTGCCAGTCTGCTGCTGGTGCCAACTCTCCCAACTTCCTCCAGCTCCAAATCTACCTCACCAATCTTGATCTAGGGCACAAATAAGGTAAGGCACAAGCAAGCTAAGGAATGAAAAACCAAGTTTGATGTGTGAAAGTGCATCAGAATCAAAGTAGCCTACATTCATCTTAGATTAGCCATGGGCAGCACTATTTATTCCAGCTAGTTTTAGCCTGCACTTATCTCAGATATACCTAATAAATATGCCCTCAACAGAAGTAGCTTCCCACCTGTTCAAATTTTTTGGCAGGCTCTTCATCACACAAACATTGCGAACTTGTCTTGTCGCTGTTGCGTAGTTTAGGTAGAATTGCTGCCCAGCTATGTTTATTTCTTTCACTCATTTAGTACTTTTCTTAGTAGCTTTTAGGCGTACTTGATACTAAATTCAAAGAAATAGGGACCGCTAAATCGAAGATACTCAAACTTTAAATATTATTTAACCTGACAAAATGGACAGAAAAGTACTTGATAACGTATCTGCGTTATCTTTAATGCCTTAAATATGCCCACAATCATGTATTTCTCGAAAAAATTGGCTGTCACATTTCGGGCATCTAGGCGGCAACTTTCTGGCAACTACTAACAATCGGCACCATTGGGCTGCATGTTAAGATCTGGCAACTGTGACAGCGGTTTCCGGGTTTTCTGCAGCGGGGGTCTCTCGTTTTAGTAGAAACTGAACACAGTACCAATATTGTATCGCTGATGGTACGCTGTGCAATTGAAGGACAGAGTTGCTAAATTAAAATATTCGCTACACACTTCATTCTGTATTTCAAAAATGTGTGGTTTGATTTTGAACCATACTGTCACGATCGCTATTTTGTCACACTTATGCACCTCGACTATCATAAATGTGTCACAAACTCCAGTAGCCGAGTTGGCAAGTTTCTGCACCTCTGGTCAAAGTGTACATTATAAGTACTATAACATATGGTGACCTTAAAGGCCAATGACCTTGAATGACCTTGACCCAAAAATTGTCGGTAAGCCTCTTTGAGACCTCTTCTCTATGAACCTGGTCCGACTTATGCTTATTCCCGCCATTTTCCCGCATAATCAAAGGACTTATCAATCGGTCCCCAGTATGGCCAGGATTTGACCTTTACGACCTCGTTCGACCTTGAAGATATTGACCTTGGACAATGAAATTAGGTCATCATGTAGATCACCATAGTCCCCACCCACCTGCAGGTGGGAGGGGGCTATGGTGCAGGTGGGTGGGGGCTAAATCTGCTGCAGGTGGGTGGGGGCTATGGTGCAGGTGGGTGGGGGCTAAGTCTGCTGCAGGTGGGTGGGGGCTATGGTGCAGGTGGGTGGGGGCTAAGCCTGCAGGTGGGTGGGGCAAAACGCCACTTTGCATGCAAAGTGGCGTTTTTCTAAACCTCTTAGTTTCCGAGATCTTAGGGGAGCCTATCAGCCCCCCAGTGCGCGTTAGTGCAAGACCCCTCCAGTGCGGGTGTTAACACGCGCATTGACGGGGGTCTGAACCACCTTCGCCTTAACCCTCGCCCCACCGGGGGCCATCGATGGCCCCCTAAGGTTTTTCCGAGATAGCAGAAAAACGACGAGGTACAGCACCGCGGTTTCGGGGATCTACCTCTCACTGCATTATTTTCCCATCATCTCTGAAATTTTTTACCCCGGGTCACCCAAGGTTAGGGTTACCAGACGAGGTCAAACAAGGTCACCTCACTTCAAGTTTAGAGCTCTGTAAGAGCTACATTTCAAAATCGATCGATTTGAAACTTCCTACACTTCATGACCCCTCCAGGGTCTACAAGGTGTATATCCTGGATTTTTCGATTTCGTGCCCTGAGGTCAGGTCATGAGGCGACCTCTCCCATTGGAAAAGCATGGGGAAAAGCTGTTTCATGATATAACCCGCGCCCCACCGGGGGTCCGGCGCCACCTTCGCCCCACCGGGAAGGGGCCATCGATGGCCCCCCCTCTAACTCCGAAAATATGGGCGTTAGCGCAAATCTGCAAAGTGCAATAGAAAGCTCGCGTGAATTCAGTAAGAAATTACTTCGCATGTTTTAGTGCTCAGGTCAATGGTTTGACCTCCAGAGGTCAAATTAGGTCAAGATCGGCTATTTTCACTCAAATATGCAATGATTAAGCAAACTGGGCATAATTCTTATGTCATTAGAGCTATTGAGGCCTGGTAAAGTACATTTGACAGCAAATTGCCAGTACTTTTTCCGCTATGTGGAACGTAAAGACCTTCCGCCAGTGGTTTGACCGCCAGAGGTCACCTCGTGACCTAATATGACCTGAGGTCACGAAAGGTCAAAAAGTGACCTTGCCGTATATCAAATGAAAGCCAGTGACCAGACAAACACGATGGTGTTTGTTTCACCGCTCTAGCTCAATTAGGTCAAATGTTATTGTCAGAATACTGTTTTTGACCTCTGGTGACCTTGGATGACATTGGAAAAGTCAAAGGGCAAATATGACCCCTGGGATCCGTGAAAGGGTGTCCAAAAACGTTGTTCTGAGCAGTCTGGGTATTTGCAATCATTTTTGTGGCTTTTATATCATGAAATAGCTTTTCCCCATGCTTTTCCAATGGGAGAGGTCGCCTGGTGACCTGACCTCAGGGCACGAAATCGAAAAATCCCGGATATACACCTTGTAGACCCTGGAGGGGTCATGAAGTGTAGGAAGTTTCAAATCGATCGACTTTGAAATGTAGCTCTTACAGAGCTCTAAAGGTGAAGTGAGGTGACCTTGGTTGACCTCGTCTGGTGACCTGACCTTGGGTGACCCGGGGTAAAAATTTCAGGGATGATGGGAAAATGATGCAGTGAGAGGTAGAGCCCTCAACCGCGGTGCTGCGCCTCGTCGTTTTTCTGCTATCCCGGAAAAACCTTAGGGGGGCCATCGATGGCCCCCGGTGGGGCGAGGGATAAAAGCCACAAAAATAATTGCAAATACTCAGACTGCTCAGAACAGTGTTTTTGGACACACTTTCACGGATCCCAGGGTCATATTTTCTCTTTGACTTTTCCAAGGTCATCCAAGGTCACCAGAGGTCAAAAACAGTATTTTGACAATAACTTTTGACCTTATTAAGCTAGAGCGGCGAAACAAACACCATCGTGTTTGTCTTGTCAATGGCTTTGATTTGATATACGGCAAGGTCACTTTTCGACCTTTCGTGACCTCAGGTCATATTAGGTCACGAGGTGACCTCTGGAGGTCCAACCACTGGCAGGAGGTCTTTACGTTCCACATAGCGGAAAAAGGACTGGCAATTTGCTATAAAATGTACTTTACCAGGCCTCAATAGCTCTAATGACATAAGAGTTATGCCCAGTTTGCTTAATCATTGCATATTTTAGTGAAAATAGCCAATCTTGACTTAATTTGACCTCTGGAGGTCAAACCCTTGACCTGAGCACTAAAACATGTAAAGTAATTTCTTACTGAATTCACGCGAGCTTTCTATTGCACTTTCCAGATTTCCGCTACCGCCAATATTTTCGGAGTTAGAGGGGGGCCATCGATGGCCCCCGGTGGGGCGAAGGTGGCGCCGGACTCCCAGTGGGGCGCGGGTTAAGCAGGGGGGCGGGTACCCCCATAAGATCTCGAGCACCGTGCTAGGTAGTGAAAAATGGTAAAGAGCGTTGGATAACCCATTCACTTCTCGATCGAAATTAATTGAACCATTTTTTTGTCAGGTCAAGTTTAACACGCGCATTGACGGGGGGCGGGTACCGGCCCCCCCCCCCTTCGGGTTTCTCAGAGACAGCAGAAAAACGGCGGCGCGTAGCGCCGCCGTGCTTGGTATACCTTTTCCCTCATCATTTTTACAACTTCTGTGAAAATTTTAAGGTTAGGTCATGTCAGGTCAGGTCACCAGTGCAGGTCAAGTGACCCGACCTCAAAAAAAGTTTAAGATAGAATAAGTCGGAGCTGGGTGAACTTATCCGATTGAAACTCATATCACATAATGGCCCCACCGAGTTCTCTAAAATATCTTCTGGTATTTTTGATATCGATGACCTAAGGTCAGGTACGAGGCATGACCTCTCCGTTGGAAATACATGGGAAAAATGTTTTTTTACGGAATAACTCAGTAACTGGTGGTGATAGAGCATTTATTTTAGCTGCATTAGACTCGCCTGGGCTTTGCGGTTCTAATGATATGAATTTTATATAATTTGACCCTGACCTGACCTCAGGGCAGGTCAAATCCTTGATTTGACCTAGCAATGTCAAATTATATATCATTCGATTTGGCTTGCTGAGAGGATTCATATAAATTAAGTCGTTTTGCTTTATCTTTACTTGTTCAGATGTAATGGCCGAAAAACGGAATTTACATCTTATCCCTATGACGGCATGTTTTGACCTCTCGTGACCTTAAATGTGACCTGACAAAAAAATGGTTCAAATGTTTTCGATGGAGAAGTGGATGGGCAACCCAACGCCGTTTACCATTTTTCGCTACCTATCGTGGTTCTCGAGATCTTAGGGGGGCGGGTACCCGCCCCCTGGCAATGCGAAGGTGGCTCAGACCCCGTCAATGCGCGTGTTAACACGCGCATTGACGGGGGTCTGAGCCACCTTCGCATTGACGAGGGTACCCGCCCCCCCATAAGATTTAAAGAACCACGGTAGGTAGCGAAAAACCAGGGGGCAAAAAGTGTTCAGTGTGTCACCATTGAAAATGTAAAACCATAAATGTGCCACCAGCCAGGCTGCAAAATGTGGCACGTTTTGCGTTAGTAGGATACCAACGGATATTCTTGTACCATCCTAGTTATTGAAAAACATTACGAGTTCAGATTACAGGTGCAAATTTGGGCGACTTGTTTCGTTATTGGTCTGGAGGAAATATGTCGGCTAATTTTTGTCACTTTGCCCACCTTGGGCTGTCACCATTTAGAACGCCAAAATGGCAGATTTTTCGACCCCTGCGAAAAACGGCAAACGGCGTTGGGCTGCCCATCCATTTCTCCATTGAAAACATCTGGACCATTTTTTTTGTCAGGTCACATTTAAGGTCACGAGAGGTCAAAACATGCTGTCATAGGGATAACATGTAAATTCAGCTTTTCGGCCAATACATCTGCACAAGTAAAGATAGAGCAAAACGACTTGAACTATATGAATCCTCTCAGCAAGCCGAATCAAATGATATATAATGTGACCTTGCTAGGTCAAATCAAGGATTTGACCTGAACTCAGGTCAGGTCAGGGTCAAATTATATAAAATGCATATCATTAGAACTGCAAAGCCCAGGCGAGTCTAATGCAGCTGAAACAAATGCTCAATCACCATCCGTTACTGAGTTATTCCGTAAAAACATTTTTCCCACGTATTTCCAATGGAGAGGTCATGCCTCGTACCTGACCTTAGGTCATCGATATCGAAAATACTGGAACATATTTTAGAGAACTTGGTGGGGCCATTATGTGATATGAGTTTCAATCGGATAAGTTCACCCTGCTCTGACTTATGCTATCTTAAACTTTTTTGAGGTCGGGTCACTTGACCTGTACTGGTTACATGACCTTGGACGACCTAACCTTAAGATTTTCACAGAAGTTGTAACAATGATGAGGAAAAAGGTATGCCAAGTACGGGGGCGCTACGCGCCGCCGTTTTTCTGCTGTCTCCGAAAAACCCGAGGGGGGCGGTACCCGCCCCCCGTCAATGCGCGTGTTAAGGTCACTAGAGGTCAAAACATGCCGTAATAGGGCTAACATGTAAATTAAGTTTTTGGCCATTACATCTGAACAAGTAAAGATAAAGCAAAATGATTTCATCATCATCATCATCATCATATTTTTATTGATTTTCTCAAGATAAAGACAAGAAACGAGGGAAAAAAGAGCAGGCATAAGAACACAAACTTCATCAAAGAGGAATAATGGCAGTTGAGAGCAAATAAAAGCAAAAAACAACAACAAAAACAAAACCAAGCGCAGCAACATAAGAGATAACACACAATACAATGCAAATAATGTAATACAAAACAAAAAGAAAGAATAGTGCATACTGCTTGAAACAAGTAATACAGCTAGATGATCATAATAATGCAAGTACATGCACGAGGCAAAAATAATAGAAATAACAAATCCAATTTAGAACAAAACAAGCTCTGCAGAGCAAGAACTTTCCTAGAAGGCAAAAACAGACAAACAAAGAAAGGCAAAAACAAAAGCAGGTTTAGAAAACAAAACAAAACATGCACAGATTGCCAAAACTCAGATTGCCACAGAGCGAGAACCTAACAAGAGGCATATAGACAAAACAAAAATATGATCAAATAAAAGTAATGAAAGAGACATGAGAGTGGTTGCTGAGAAAATATCCTAGTTGAGAGTCTGTGTCTTAAGTTTATGTTTTAAAGTTTAAAGTTTAAGGCCCACATATGCGGCAGAACAAAGACAACAAAAAGTATACCGAAATCATAGACAAAAACGTTATATGAAGCAAACAATGAGACAAATGTTCGCCAAAAAAACGAACACACAAACCGCATTTAACACGCGCATTGATGGGGGCGGGTAACCGCTCCCCCCTCGGGTTTTTCGGAGACAGCAGAAAAACGGCGGCGCGTAGCGCCGCTGTACTTGGCATACCTTTTTCCTTATAATTTTTACAAATTTTGTGAAAATTTTAAGGTTAGGTCATATCAGGTCAGGTCACCAGTACAAGTCAAGTGACTTAACCTCAAAAAAAAAGTTTAAGATAGCATAAGTCGGAGCAGGGTGAACTTCTCCGATTTGAACTTATATCACACATTGGACCCACCGAGTTCTGCAAAATATGTTGCAGTATTTTTAATATCGATGACCTAAGGTCAGGTACGAGGGTTGACCTTTCCATTGAAAATACATGGGAAAATGGTTTTTACTGTATAACTCAGTGACGGATAGTGATAGAGAGTTTATTTTAGCTGCATTAGACTCGCTTTGGCTTTGCGGCTTTAATGATAGGCATTTTATATAGTTTGATCCTGACCTGACCTCAGGTCAGGTCAAATCCTTGATTTGAGGTCAAACCACTGGCGGAAGGTCATTGTGTTCCACATAGCGTAAAGAGGTCTGGTATTTTGCTATTAAATGTAATTTACAATATCTCAATAGTTCTAATGGCATAAGAGTTATGCCCAGTTTTCTTAAGCACTGCATATTTTAGTGAAAATAGCCTATCGGGACCTAACTTGACCTCTGGAGGTCAAACCATTGACTTGAGCGCTTAAATATGCAAAGCAACTGCTTACTGAATTCACGCGACCTTTCTAATAAACTTTGCCGACTTGCGCTAGCTCCCATATTTTCGGAGTTCGAGGCGGGCCATCGATGCCCCCGGTGAGGCGAACATGTTGCCGGACCCCCGGAGGGGCGCGGGTTAAAAGAGGTTATTCCAGGTAAAGCTAGAATAGGGTTGCGCCCATGGCCCTCTCTCCCGAAATGCAAGTCTAGGTCCGCCACTACAATCGTGCACTCATGCGCAGGCGGAACGTACAATTCCCACCGATATCACTTCTGGCTCCACCAATTAACTCATACAGAGCGCACAGACGCCGGGAGGTAGTGCTCGGCGGTGATTGGTGCAGCTGAGGTGGTGTGTGCTGGCGTCATGGTGACGTCACGAGTGTTCAACACCGGCCGTCTCGGTGGTCAGCCGGTGGGACGAGTGGTCGGCGTGCTGGCGCCGTGATCAGCTTCCTGTCCCGCCCATCTCATCCGCCCCTCAACTCCCTACATCGCGTGGTTGCTGACCAGAAACCCCTCCCCCGCCATGCTCCCGGAAGGGTTAGGCTTTGCGAAGCCGTCCACCTTTTCAGATCAGTGGCACACCCAAGGGGGGGCAGCGGGCTAGGCCTCCCTAAACGCTTCGACTTCAAAGTGCCGCCCCCGCCCATGTCGGGCGCCGAAGACGCCCAACATGGGTTTGGTAATAATTGGCCGCCGCAGGTGCCCATAGAGGGCAGAATTGAGCTTTGATCTGGACGTTAGTACGAAACTAAAAAATTATGCGTGTAACATGCGCCCCATGCCGTTAAAATTTTTCTCTCCCCAGTTTGACTATCGGCCCAGTGCCTGGCATGCCCCCCCCTTATAGAACCGGCCTCTTCTTCGCTATGCACGCCTCGGCCTCTATCCATAATGAGCCGCCCCCCTTCCGAAGAAATCCAATACATGGCTTGCCGCCCCATGGCCTAAATAAGTTTACCCCACGGTCACCTTTAGTACCTCCCCTATATATGACGTGCCGTCCCTGATGTAAAACTGGCGGTCCCCTAGGTTAACCCTCGCCCCACCGGGGGGCCATCGATGGCCCCCCTAAGGTTTTTCCGGGATAGCAGAAAAATCAAGAGGCGCAGCACCGCGGTTGAGAGCTCTACCTCTCACTGCATCATTTTCCCACCATCCATGAAATTTTTTACCCCGGGTCACCCAAGGTCAGGTCACCAGACGAGGTCAACCAAAGGTCACCTCACTTCAACTTTAGAGCTCTGTAAAAGCTACATTTCGAATTCGATCGATTTGAAACTTGCTACACTACATGACCCTTTCAGGGTCTACAAGGTGTATATCCGGGATTTTTTCGATTTCGTGACCTGAGGTCAGGTCACCAGGCGACATCTCCTATTTAAAAAGCATGGGGAAAAGCTGTCTCATGATCTAAAAGCCACAAAAATGATTGCAAATACTCAGACTGCTCAGAACAGCGTTTTTGGACACCCTTTCACGGATCCCAGGGGTCATATTTACCCTTTGACTTTTCCAAGGTTATCCAAGGTCACCAGAGGTCAAAAACAGTATTTTGACAATAACTTTTGACCTAATTAAGCTAGAGCGGTGAAACAAACACCATCGTGTTTGTCTTGTCACTGGCTTTCATTTGATATACGGCAAGGTCACTTTTTGACCTTTCGTGACCTCAGGTCATATTAGGTCACGAGGTGACCTCTGGAGGTCAAACCACTGGCGGGAGGTCTTTACATTCCATATAGCGGAAAAAGAACTGGCAATTTCCTATCAAATGAACTTTACCAGGCTTCAATAGCTCTAATGACATAAGAGTTATGACGAGTTTGCTTAATCATTGCATATTTGAGTGAAAATAGCCGATCTTGACCTAATTTGACCTCTGGAGGTCAAACCATTGACCTGAGCACTGAAACATGCGAAGTAATTTCTTACTGAATTCACGCGAGCCTTCTATTGCACTTTGCAGATTTGCGCTAACGCCCATATTTTCGGAGTTAGAGGGGGCCATCGATGGCCCCCCGGTGGGGCGAAGGTGGCGCCGGACCCCCGGTGGGGCGCGGGTTAACCCTCGCCCCACCGGGGGCCATCGATGCCCCCTAAGGTTTTTCCGGGATAGCAGAAAAACGCCGAGGCGCAGCACCGCGGTTGAGGGCTCTACCTCTCACCCCATCATTTCCCATCATCCCCGAAATTTTTTACCCCGGGTCACCCAAGGTCAGCTCACCAGGCGAGGTCAACCAAGGTCACCTCACTTGAACTTCTGAGCTCTATAAGGCTACATTTCGAAGTCGATCGATTTGAAACTTCCTACACTTTATCACCCCTCTAGGGTCTACCAGGTGTATATCCGGGATTTTTCGATTTCATGACCTGAGGTCAGGTCACGAGGTGACCTCTCCCATTGGGGAAATGCTGTCTTATGCTGAAATGCATGGGGAAATGCTGAAATGCATGGGGAAAAGCTGTCTTATGATCTAAAAGTCACAAAAACGATTGAAAATGCTCAGCTTACTAAGAAAAGGGTTCTCAGACACCCTTTCACGGATCCCAGGGGCCATATTTGCCCTTTGGCCTCTCCAAGGTCATCCAAGGTCATCAGGGGTCAAAAACAGTATTTTGACAATAACTTTTGACCTAATTAAGCTAGAGCGCTGAATCAAACACCATCGTGTATGTTTCGTCACTGGTGTTAATTTGATATAGAGCAAGGTCACTTTCTGACCTTTCGTGACCTCAGGTCATATTAGGTCACGAGGTGACCTCTGGAGGTCAAACCACTGGCGGGAGGTCTTTACGTTCCACATAGCGAAAAAAGGTCTGGCATTTTCCTATCAAATGTACCTTACCAGATCTCAATAGCTCTAATGGCATAAGAGTTATTCCCAGTTTGCTTAACCCTCGCCCCACCGGGGGGCCATCGATGGCCCCCCTAAGGTTTTTCCGGGATAGCAGAAAAACGACGAGGCGCAGCACCGCCGTTGAGGGCTCTACCTCTCACTGCATCATTTTCCCATCATCCCTGAAATTTTTTATCCCGGGTAACTTAACGTCAGGTCACCAGACGAGGTCAACCAAGGTCACCTCACTTCACCTTTAGAGCTCTGTAAGAGCTACATTTCAAAGTCGATCGATTTGAAACTTCCTACACTTCATGATCCCTCCAGGGTCTACAAGGTGTATATCCGGGATTTTTCGATTTCGTGCCCTGAGGTCAGGTCACGAGGCGACCTCTCCCATTGGAAAAGCATGGGGAAAAGCTATTTCATGATATAAAAGCCACAAAAATGATTGCAAATACTCAGACTGCTCAGAACAACGTTTTTGGACACCCTTTCACGGATCCCAGGGGTCATATTTGCCCTTTGACTTTTCTAAGGTCATCCAAGGTCACCAGAGGTCAAAAACAGTATTTTGGCAATAACTTTTGACCTAATTAAGCTAGAGCGGTGAAACAAAAACCATCGTGTTTGTCTTGTCACTGGCTTTCATTTGATATACGGCAAGGTCACTTTCTGACCTTTCGTGACCTCAGGTCATATTAGGTCACGAGGTGACCTCTGGAGGTCAAACCACTGGCGGGAGGTCTTTACGTTCCACATAGCGGAAAAAGTACTGGCAATTTGCTATCAAATGTACTTTACTAGGCCTCAATAGCTCTAATGACATAAGAGTTATGCCCAGTTTGCTCAATCATTGCATATTTGAGTGAAAATAGCCGATCTTGACCTAATTTGACCTCTGGAGGTCAAACCATTGACCTGAGCACTAAAATATGCGAAGTAATTTCTTACTGAATTCACGCAAGCTTTCTATTGCACTTTGCAGATTTGCGCTAACGCCCATATTTTCGGAGTTAGAGGGGGGCCATCGATGGCCCCCCCGGTGGGGGCGAAGGTGGCGCCGGACCCCCGGTGGGGCGCGGGTTAAGCATCGCATATTTGAGTGAAAATAGCCGATCTTGACCTAACTTGACCTCTGGAGGTCAAACAATTGACCTGAGCGCTTAAACATGAGAAGTAATTTCTTACTGAATTTACGCAAGCTTTCTAATGCACTTTACAGATTTGCGCCAACACCCATATTTTCGGAGTTAGAGGGGGGGCATCGATGGCCTCCCCGATGGGGCGAAGGTTGCGCCAGACCCCCGGTAGGGTGCGGGTTAAGATCAACTAGTCAGCAATATTTGATTCAAGCTGCCCCTGTTCCGAAACTACCACCCACTCTGCAGGGAAAAATATGCTTATGCGTGCGCCCCATGTCGTTACAAATTGCTGTTCCCCACTTTGACTATCAGTCCTGTGATTCGCATGCTTCCGTTCACTTACAGAACCGGGCACCTCTTGGCTATTAACGGCTCGACCTTTCTTTGATTATTTTTACATGAAGAACTTATACTGCAATGGCGACGACCAGGTTTAGAACACTTGCACCCCCTTCACTTGCATTTTACACCCTAAGAAAAAATATAGTTTTTTACGTGATAAGTACCCTCTCCGGTCTATATTTCCCCTCCAGTAACCTGCCGCCCTCCATGAAACATGCCGCCGCCCATCAGCCTGCCGCCCCCCTTCGTCAGTCGAGCCCCCCACCAATACAAAAATCCTGGGTGTGCGCCTGTTCCAGATGCTTCTCTTTGAATCGCTATTCGATTTCATGGATAATTATTGTTGACAATCACTTCAGTGAACCTGGGAGACAGATAATTATAATAACGCCAGTTGCTTACGCATAACACAGTAGCGTGTGCCTCATTCAGGACACCTTCATGTAGACACTGGGAACCGTTTCTGGTGCTCATCATCTCCTTTTACTTTCCAGCCATTTTACGTTTCTTCTACTGGGAATCAGCACCCTTTAACCCGCACCCCACCGGGGTCCGGCGCCACCTTCGCCCCACCGGGGGCATCGATGGCCCCCATCTAAATCCGAAAATATGGGGGTTAGCGCAAATCTGCAAAGTGTATTAGAAAGCTCGCGTGAATTCAGTACGAAATTACTTACATGTTTAAGCGCTCAGGTCAATGGTTTGACCTCCAGAGGTCAAGAAAGGTCACGATAGGCTATTTTCACTCAAATATGCAATGCTTAAGAAAACTGAGCATAACTCCTGTGCCATTAGAGCTATTGAAATCTGGTTAAATACATTTGATAGGAAATTGCCAGACCTTTTTCCGCTTTGTGTAAGGTAAAGACCTCCCGCCAGTGGTTTAACCTTCAGAGGCCACCTCGTGACCTAATATGACCTGAGGTCACAAAAGCTCATAAAGTGACCTTGCCGTATATCAAATGAAAGCCAGTGTCAAAACAAACACAATGGTGTTTGTTTCAGCGCTCTAGTTTAATTAGGTCAAAAGTTATTGTAAAAATACTGTTTTTGACCTTGGATTTTTGACCCTGGTGACCTTGGATGACCTTGTAAAAAACAAAGGTCAAATATGACCCCTGGGATCCGTGAAAGAGTGTCCAAAAACGCTGTTCTGAGCAGTCTGAGTATTTTCAATCATTTTGTGGCTTTTAGATCATGAGACAGCTTTTCCCCATGCTTTTCAATGGGAGAGGTCGCCTCGTGACCTGACCTCAGGTCACGAAATCGAGAAATGCCGGATATACACATCCTTCACATCACACATACACATCTTTCATGACCCTGGAAGGGTCATGAAGTGTAGCAAGTTTCAAATCGATCGACTACGAAATGTAGCTCTTATAGAGCTTTAAATTTGAAGTGAGGTGACCTTGGTTGACCTCGCCTGGTGACCTAACCTTGGATGACCCGGGGAAAAAATTTTCAGGGATGGTGGGAAAATGATGAGTTAAGAGATAGAGCTCTCAACCGCGGTGCTGCATTTCGTCGTTTTTCTGCTATCTTGAAAAACCTTAGGGGAGGGCATCGATGGCCCCCGGTGGGGGGAGGGTTAATTACTGAGACCTGAACCTCGTTCGGCAAAGGCTTAAGTGCCCTTCACTGAGGGCGGCTTTGGCCCTCTCACTTGTTTTACTTGGAAAGCAACGTATCCGCCAAAACATGAGAAACATTTTGACCATCGGGATGGGCCCTTCGAGCTCGAATACTTGTTTACATTCTTGAGTAACAATACAATTTTTTAAACAAATGTAATCATATTTATGTCTTTCACAACTGTCCAGGCAAGGTTTTGCACAGCTGTACAGATATCAGAAAAACTTTGATCCTGCTTACTTAGCTTAGCAAATCTCGGGGAGCCAGAATGCAGCATATTTTAAAACTGACACTGGTGCTTTAATTGTAAAAAAAACGCTTCAACCTGCCAATACGTCACAATCTGATGCTTAACCTATGCTCACTCCGCGTCAGGGACAACTATTTTCTCTTACGCCACTCCAAAGCCGTTTTTGTTTTGGGAAATTCCTTTATCTTGGAGTAAAAATTGATTTCTTTTGGCGAAAATTGATAACTTTTCTAGCCTCTACAGCTGCATGCCACGGCTGCCGCATCATCGACAACGTTCGCTGAGGATGAAGGCATAACTTGAAAAACGTGCCGGCCGCTTCAACCTCTCCTGCAGTCGCTAGCTTCGGGCATTGAACAGAGTTGGGATCCAAATCCGAGCTACCTAATTGAGGAAGCATAGCTTTTCAAAAGACATTCTTAAGAAGTTTTCAAGAAGTCCTACATTCTTACCTACCTGATACCTTCCTACACAGGTTTATTATAGACGACCCTGAGCGCACCGTACAGTATCACTTCTGACATCATCGCTGATGCAATCGGAGCGGTTCCCTGGAAATCGCTGTGATTAGTGTGCTGTAGCGTCGAAAGTTGGAGCTCCGTGGAGTGATGAGGGAAACCGGTCTGTTGACTCTCGTCCTTAGTACAGGGGAAGTGCTGGTGTGGCCGTGTGGGATATTGTGGCCAACCGACTCTCAAAGTATACAAGGCCTACCTATTCTTATATCAGCCCTTGTCCTAGCGGGGGTATTATAGAACCTTGCCCTACGGGGGACCGATTCCCAATTACCTGTTTGGAAATTATAAAAGATAGAAAGACACGGAAGCTGTGGGTGGAATTAGCACTAGGACTTGTCTGAGTCGAAGAAAAGGGCGAAACACTATTATCGTGTCTGGCACATCTTATTCCTGATGAATTTCGCAGTTTTACTGATACTAAGGCCTTCTTAAATTAGGCCAGTAGACCGGGTCAAGTAAACTCCCCTTAAAGATACTCAAACAGTCTGTTTTCAGAGGAGGTTTCAGTGATTGACCTGCAGCAATCCCCCTAGATCAAATAACAACGTCATCAAATAAAGCAGTTCGTGGTAACGGGTTTCATATCTGGACTATAAGTGACAGGTCAGCGCCATGGCCTATCCATTGCGATGAACGGCTTTATTATGTGGAAAAAGTTAAGATCAGGTAAAATAAAATATATAAACTTGCTTCTAGCCTTGGGCACCCAGTGTTACCAGGAAACTTCTGAGGGTCAAGGTCGTATAGAAAATGGACATATGACCCGCGAAAGACTGTCTTGGGTCACTCAATCATTTTCTCATGATTTGGTCAATAATTTTGCACGAGATGTGCAAAGGGTTGCGTTAGCCTTACCGTGTGTACTTTGCTACTCTTCGTCAACTGTTATGCATTATCAACGTGACAGATTTTCGTGTGGCTAGAAATCACCCTGGTGCGAGGAAATCACCATCACAGCCCCTGCACAAGGGTGGAGGTCATCCCCCAAAGCAAAGCAAAGGGTTTGCTTTGGAGGTCATCCCAAACCCGGTTTTGCTCCCCTCCAAAAAGAAGCAGACTAAGTGATTCAGAAATGATCCATTGAAGAGAAAGTGTCCGTCATTAAAATGCAATTTCCAGCGTTTTCATCGGTTCGCAAGGTATGTACCTCTTTGAAGGTGCAAAATTGATTTCCTGCATCAGTTTAGTCCTACCGGCTGCTGCCTCCGCCACCCAGCGTTTTTTTTACTTGTCGACACCAGGGGTGGACGCAGACCCGAGTTTTGGGGGGGCAAACCCATGTCTGCCTCTCCTCCTGTGGAAGGTGGGGGTGGGAGCGATTATTTTTTTGCTCTACAGACCTAGTGTAAACACCTTTTTTCAAAAATTTATCCGGCGTTTGGGGCGCCAAAGTATAGTTTGCCCCCTCCAGCATTTTTTGGGGGCATGGCCGGAATGCCCCCCCCCCTGCGTCCGTCAATGGTCGACATGCATATCCACCCTCCCAACCAATTGACTGTGTCCACCCCTCCCCTCCAGCTTGAGTATTGTTCCAACGCCCCTGCCACCAGGACGGTAAATAATCGGAAAATGCTCTCCCGTTCATTTCAGAAAGAGAAAATAGCCGACATTTTTGACAATGTCAAGTCCGGTTTTTTCAGCATGTTACAAAGAACAAACTTTTACATGGCAGAAATGGTTCTCGAAAATTGTGTATTCTTCCGCTATAGCTTGCTTAGGAAATACAAAGCTCCAAACGGTCATTTTCCTTTGCTCAGTATGATTCTAGTTTCTACGTCATATACAGAAGACATCATATCTGCTGGCGAAATCTCAAACACCGGACGTTTTGTCTCGTGGTTGATTTGTCCTGGAATAGTCCATGCGTAAAATTGCATTACCATATCAGTCTGAAATTACCTACTCGTTTGTAATAAAACCAGTAATAGTTGCCGAGAAAATGGGATTTATATCCGAATTAATGTACTTTTATAATGAACAGCTCGATCAAGACGCAGTTTTCACGATAGAGCATAAGTTGACTACCGTTATCACAAGATGGTTCCAAATGGCAAATAATAACGATATGAAGGTGACATATCAGTTGTTACAATACATCTTCCTATGACGTCTGTATAAAAACGTATTATCCTGCATTCCATACCGTCCCAGTTAAATCCGTACCGAACCATCCCGTTGCGACAGGGCCAAAAGTGTTCAGTGTGTTACCATTGACAATATCAAACCATAGATGTGTCCAGACCATGCGGAAAAATGTGGTATGTTTTGTGTTTGTAGGATACCAATGGATACTCATGGACTATCCAAGTTTTTGAAAAATTACAGGTGCCAATTTCGGCGATTTATTCATTATTGGTCTAGAGGAAACATGTCGCTTATTTATGTCCCTTAAGTTGGGCTGTCACTTTAGAATGTAAATGGTGTTTTCGACCCTGCGTTGCGACATATTTATTATGTCCATACATAACTACTCCCATTCCGGATAAAATATACCATCCCATTCCGTTACGACGAATATATTGTACCTATATATTCATGACTGTTCACATACTCATTTAGGTCCGTACCATCCCAATCTATCATGACAATTTTATTATACCTATCCATATATGTTTGATTGCTCCTTGTTCAGCTCTCTCCCAAGGAACGACCTTAATTATTTGTGAACAGCTTGCCCGCAGATGCCACGTGAGGGCCGGTCCGTTCCCACGGCCTAATGGTCCAGTTAACCATCTCACCTCTTATCTCAGTCCGCACCCACCAACGTCGGCCCACGGACGGCAGTGATGCAAATTTGAACGTGGGGATCGCTTGTTCATGTTCGGACCTAAACAGCAAGTTTTGATTTCGCGCAAAAATATGGACTTTCCAGCTGTAGCAGCACATGTGAGATAGTTCCTTTTGACCCGCGCTCGGCAGACATCGTGAAACCCCGCGAAAAACTGGTCTCGGTCTCAAACTAGGCTGACTGGGTGATGAGCTAAAGCCACATCTCTCTTGCAGACCGACATTTGGGAGCCACTTCGTGCCGAAAAAAGCCGCCGGCGAACCTCCAATGTGGGATAACCATCTAGAAGCAGTTGCCGGCGGCGGCGAGTTGAGGGGAGAGGGGTGAGGGTTGCCGAGGCCCACGTGTGCCGTCATGCAGGGCGGCCGATGGCGGGGGGGGGGCGGACGGTGTGGGAGGCGCCGTGCAGTGGCGCTGCTGATCGGTCACAGACGGTCTCCGTGTCGCCGCCGCGCCGGTGTCGCCGGCGACAGTCGAGACCGACAGTCGGTGGTGGCGGGGCGTGCGGCGGTCCAGTACAGGAGGGGAGTGGTGGCACCGAGCGTAGAGCGCGCCGAACACAGCTGTCACGGCTGGTACGACATTTCCGTGGGAAGCGTCAGGGTCGTATTTGAAGCGTGCTGTTCAAAAGTCGGCATCTAGCGACGTGTGTGGGTGATTCAACCACCAGGAAAGTCAGTACAAAGTGGGATGTTGAGCGGTGGCTTAGCTGAGCTTACCTAATTGTGAATCTGGCAATTTCTAGTCAACGGCAGCTTTGCACAAAGTGAACAGGCCAGCGTGTAACGATCCTCTTGAAACGAGGGCAAGAACATATAACAGGTAAACTATCGTCAGAGCAGACCATCGAGCAGACCGTCTACGCGCATGTGCATTAAGAAAAGTAGCGTTACCAGAGCTCGACACCAGCGCGGACAGATGAGGTGAGGAGGACACAGATCCCAGTGCCAGACAGCAGGGTGTCCGTCGTTGCGGAGACAGGCGGATCCGAGAAGACGGTGAACCGCGTCGCGCCGACCGGCCGGTTCTGCCATGACTGGAATGCAGCGGCGTCTGCTGCTTCCGTGGTTGCTCGTCTGTGCCGCTCCGGCCTGTGCAAGTAAGGAGACGAACCGGACCACCGGGCCTTCCACACACTGACGTCACGTCACCCCGCGTGCCTGTCCCTAACCGTTGTCATGCTTAGTGGTGGGCGTCGAAAACGTGGGAGGGGAATGCCTCACCCCAACTCATGAATCAGGGATCACCAAAAACGTTGTGATTCGACCTATGTTTGTAGCATTTTCTTCCAATTGGGTACCGCGTGGACCTACGTGGGTAAATGTGTTTTTGAAGTGCACAGCCGGTAGCGTTTTCAGAGACTGCCGATATGCTCGAGAATTTCCTCTCACCTTTCCCCCTCAGGTCATTGTTATTCCGGGTCCCTGCCAGTAAAAGATCCCGTGGGGACGTCCTTGGTGGTGGGAAGAGATCTGTTGTGCCAATTATTTTGTCTTCACTCTCTTGACGCAATCTTAGAAAAAACCTGAGCATGCACCCAATAGTTTTCGTACCATTACAATAAAAGGTTATTGAAATAAGAAGCACTGGGTTCTTGGAAGCTCTACTTGCTGACAATAGCAACGATTGCACATACAGGCGCTGTGAAGGAGCCCTGCTGGGCTAGTAGCAAATTTAATGTGAAATAAGAAATCGGAGCTGATCATCACTTCTAATTTTTCTAAATTTGTACAGTACATGGGTGGAAATCCCGTGGGGTTGGGGGTCAGGACCCCCAGGATTTTTGGTCTCCCATGGGCTTTGTATAGGGCTTGCATTACCGTGCCAGAGCCAACCCACCCAGGACCCCCTGGATTGAGAAGAGATCTCCACCCATGGTACAGTATGGCCAGAATTAAGGCGAAAGCTTAGATCTTTTCGGAATTCTTCGCGAATTCGTGTCACTTACAGTGCCAGTTTGAAACTTAAACTAAATATCTAAAGAATTTAACAACGCTACTCAAAGGCTGCGTCTGCTCTCGCTGGGGCACTCTCCTGTAGCGACCTTGGCCATTTGCACCAGTAGACTGCCTCCAGCCGGCGCGGTCATGCTTAGGCTGCGTCTTTTCGGCGAACGCCCGGTGAGGCTGTGCTTTCTTCCATCTCTTCTTTGCTTCTGGTCGGAACAGGGAACATGAATAGATCCAGACATGTTGGAAGTTTTTAGAAAAGTGACTTTTAGCTCCTTACGGCATGATGATACTGTTTTTATTGAGATGCAGAGCGTGAATGTGTGTATTTTATTTTGCCTCGACAATTACTCAGTTCTGAATCCTGTTGCCGGTAAGGCGCAGCCAAAATATATATCTTATAACTTGCGGGGGTTTAAAAGTATAAAAAAAAAGGGTTAACCATTGGTCTTCAGCTTTTCTGTACATTCAAAATCGTGAAAAGGTCAGCTTCACACGGTACGCTTTTAGGAATGACATCAGGTTTAAGGCAAGTCAAATTTTTTTCTGCAAAATACGCACCTGGGTGTTACCTCATCCACACGCTATAGAGTTTCTTATTCACTGCAATCTTCGGCAAGGGGTATGTATTCAGATCTCGCAGCTAATGTTAGCTGCTAGTATGTTATAAGACCTTCCATTTTTAAATCGATGGGTGCTATGCAAATTTGTCCTAGCTTAACACATACACGCTGGGGTCCCTGGCATGACGCGCCCCGCTGGGGGGGCGTATTTTGCCCCCTCTGTATCTCATTTCCCAGAAACGCTAAAAATTACAAACAGCGTTCCAAAGCTCTTAAAAACACGAAGAGAAATTATGCGGACTATTTTTTCATGTCAGGTCAATATTGAGGTCAGCAAAGATTAGGGAAGGTTTCTTTGGCGTACTTCCTTTCCCTCTAGATTTTTTTACTCAGTGGAGTCAGAGCAAATCTTTAGGCATAATTGGATTTCTCTCAGCGTAGAAAATCGAATTATGTGCATTATGACCTTGCTAGGTCAAATGGTGCAAATCACCTGACATCGATCGAGCTAGCTCAGGGTCACATGGTGACCTGGTATGGTCATGTTGTATATCAATGGACTCCTGGTGACAAGATAAGCACAATAAAAGTAAAATCTAAGCTTTATCTCATTCAGTGCGCAGTTATTGGCAAAATCATCCCTGCATGCTCATGTGACCTCACGTGGCATATAAGAGGTCAGATGGTACAAAAATGCAACTTTATAGTGAAGATTGTGATAAAAATACATGTTTTGCGGATTTTCAAGTTGATCCATCTACTATTTTCTGAAAACGAACCCATTATCTTTTTCACCATAGACTTATAATGTGGCTACCAAAAAAATTGACCCCATCTTAGGTCAAAAATATTCACATTCCGAGATTGCAAATCTGCAGGCCCTAATCACCTTGTCATATTGTGAAAATTTGAAACCGACCGGTTGGCAGATGTTCCTTGGGCGCCGCTTCAAACTCGTGATTTTGGGTTTTGAAGTCGGGTTGCTTGACCTTGAAGATCCCTGACCTGACGTAGAAATGCAGTCATCACGATCGATTTTGGGTTTGCTCGCGATCGCCGTATCGCAGATTCGCGGATTGACATTTCGCGATGAACAGCACCATTATTACCTCTAATGAACACCGTTGATGGAACAGCTACTTGCTCAGCATCAACGCAAAACTCTTCACCGACCCATGTTCGTATGGCGAGTATTTGCCACCTGACCCGTGCCCAGCACAATTTCTCCAGCATCCCCGTCCGACCTGCCATCTGTGTGTGACCTCAGTAATCGCCGGTATCGGGTGCTCCACGTGCCGCTCTCTGGGTCCGATGGCCATCTCGCTGGTGCGGCTGACGCGGTCGCCTCAGATCCTGCGCGGCCAGGCGCGATCAGCCTGTGCCCTATTGCCCATCTCCTCCGCGGTCTGCGGTGGCTTCATAGATTCATGGGCGGTGAGTGACACTGCCGGACAGAACGTTTACTTGGTGGACTTGTTTCCGGGCAATACAATAACAGCATCTTCTTGATAACAGTAACGCATGTACAGACTTATTTTAGGAATACCATCGAAAACCGAATGGTTGCTTGTTTTGCTCGCCTATGGGCTGTCTGAGAAAACCCCAGCTGCGAGTGCCTGATACTTCTAAGCATCTTGCGGCAGGAATTAGCGTGACTCAGAATCTAGCGGCCCGGACTGTTAACCCCTAACCACAGGGCCTCTCCCGCAGGAGGCCATCACACACATGCTGGTGCACAGTCGACTGAGCGCGGCTGAGATGTGCAGCATGTTCTTGGACTCGTGTCCTGCCGAGGACGGACTAGCCCTGGACGTGACGCTGGACCTGCCGCGCGTGCCACGCGCCAGCAAAGCCAAACGCCGCGACAGGAAGTACCCGGTCAGAACGCAGCTTAGTGTTCAGAATCCACTAGAGACGAGCAGGGCCAAATTGAAACATGTATGTTAGAGAAAGCAGAGATGCGTTATCAAAACAGATAATTTCTGGCACAACGGTGTTATTTTTATTGTTTTGGGAATTTCTTATTTTGTGCAAGTATTTAGGCAGGTAAGGATTCGAAATTTAGACTTCCGGGATTTTCTTCGCAGTGAAAATGTAAAAATTCGGAAATGCAGCTCATATCACTGCATTGTTTGTACGGTCCGTCAGGTGTATAGCTCTGTAGCGCTGGAAGACTACAGGAGTGTTCGCAGCCTCCCAGCGCGTGTTCCTACCCATCTGCTCAGGTGTAGATTCTTGCAGTGCTGGAGAGCGGTGCCAGGTGACTGAAGTGTCTGCCCTCCACAGTCGCCCTCTACACCGGGTCTGAAGGTGCTGCACATCGCCGACCTTCACGTGGACCCGCTGTACCGCGAGGGCGCAGACAACCACTGCGACGACGAGCTCTGTTGCCGTGCCGAGAACGGTGAGGCACCACCCTCAGAGACCAGTCGAACGTCTAGCTCTCGTTCCTTTTTGGGAGGACAGGTAATGGGTTTGATTACTCCGATAAAATAGTTTGTTGTAATCACCCGATCACGACACGCGTGATTTTATCATGTACGAGTGATATACCAGTTATATGCTCAACTTGAATGATCCAGAATGGCTATTTAAGGAGACTCACACGCAAGCCATGCGATTCTTCAAGCTTTAGCGGTGGGATGATCAGATTTGGGCTTCTAGTTTAGTCTTGATCAAACAGACTCTGTCTGAGTGCTGTGTGCAGTTCAGACGTAGCCCAAAGGGTGGCAATGACCTCAGGGCCTGAATGTCCCAGTAATCAGCTCGGTGGCGCTGTCACAGCTAAAACTCCTGTGAGTCAGTATGATTCCTCAAAAAAAACGGTGTTTGGCTCTCAAATTCATTTAAGGAGACTACAAGGACATTTGGTATGGTAGTCACTTCTCAGGTGACTGGCATACTTTTTTTGCTTGCTGGTAAAAAATGATGGTACTAGGCGTTGATTTTAAGCGTGCTGCAGCTGATATTTTACACACTAGTTGCAAATTTATTGCAGAAGCCTGCAGCACTTCCACCATCAGTGTCACCTATTCTACTGACATTTGGTAGCACTCTGTCAAGTAAAGGTCACAGTTGGCTTCGACGCGACTGCAAACTCTGACTCAGATGCTGTCTTTGTGAGGCTACTCTTGTTCATGTACCAAAAAACGACTGTACTAAAGCAATGCGTTCATACTGGATGATTGGGCAGAGCTTAACCTGCTCTCTGAATACAGGGCTATAACGTTTATTTATTGTCCCAAATGAAGATGAATTTCAACCCCGAGATAAGAAAGTTTCCCACCACGCAAATAGCTTTCGGGGTCTTACAAACGAGAAAATGGGTATCCCCAACGCACAGAATGAGTAGTTTAGGTCCAAACAGTCATACCGTACTATAGGTATCGAAGGGTGTTTTGCACCTCAATGTGTACCAATCTCAGTTTTAAAAATATTTAATATTTGCGTTCTCCGATATTTTCTCCAAGCACACTGGCAAAATCGTTGTTTTTCGAGCCTCTGTCTGAACATATTTGTTTCGTGAGTCGAAATAACATTGTACACAGAAACTGTCATGGTCTGTTCATTCGATTGTGATATATTGCGCACATAAATGAAAAACAGCTGAAATTAAGGCCGGACAGAGTAATTGATTGACTTTGCATCGACATGAAAGCCCAGGATCGAATCTAACTTGTCTGTGTATGGAAGAAATTGATAAAAGACAACGTCTACAATACCAGTTAGGAACACATGGTCACAGCCTAGTCTTGCGAAACTTCAAGGGAAGCTGTCTTTTGACAGACCAGGAATATCTGACGACCGTTGACGTGCGTGAGTGAGGCGTGACAGTGGGGTTGCAGGCTTTCCGGAGGATGTGTCGCGGCGCGCTGGCTTTTGGGGCGACTACACCAAGTGCGACAGCCCGCCCCGCCTGCTGCAAGCCATGGTCGACCAGATCTCACGCCAACACAAGGTCAGTGCGATTCCAGTCACGTCGGCATCAGGTAAGTGCGAACTCCAATGACGTCAGCATCAGGTAAGTGCGAACTCCAATGAAGTCAGCATCAGGTAAGAGAACTTCAATGACGTGAGCACCAGGTAAGTATGAACTCTAATGACGTCAGCATCAGGTCAGTGCTAACCCCAGTGACGTTAGCATCAGGTAAGTGCGAACTCCAATGAAGTCAGTATCAGGTAAGTGAGGAGATGTGAGTGCGAACTTCAATGACGTGAGCATCAGGTAAGTGCGAACTCTAATGGTGTCAGCATCAGGTCAGTGCGGACTCCAGTGACGTCAGAATCAAATCAGCGCAGACTCCAGTGGCGTCAGCATCAAATCAGCGCAGACTCCAGTGACGTCAGCATCAGACCAATGACGTCGACAAACTCCAGTGACGTCAGCATCAGACCAGCGCGAACACCAATGACGTCAGCCCGTCCGGACATCGGTGACTTTGCACTAATATTGTAACCAGGTTTCGTGAAGCTCCACTGCCGTGGACACCAGACCACTGCAGGGCCCGACTATTCACCCTCACGCTGGCACCAGCCCGCTACAGGGTTCATGGGTGTCACACTAACGCCAGCATGAGCTGCAATGGTGCAAACTTCAGGTTAGCACCTGCTCTTCCTCCTTTTTGTAAATTTGCAGAGCCTTTTGGATTCGAACTCGGGTCTCTTGTTCAGGATTCCAACGCTTTAACAAGTTCACTATCCCGGAGGACGTGATAGGGAAGTGGTTAAATCAGTAGGATTTTATTCATGCAGTGTTTCCCAGAAACCGTAGGCATACTACTGATAATCCAGCTTGAACTGATGGGCAAAGTCCTTAGAATTAAGTCAAACATCATCTGAGGAGTTCTCGGAGGTGTCTGTCACCCTTCCCATGTCCTTCCCCCTGTGCACCCACGTCATTGACGGCAAAAGGGGCCACTGGCCCACCTATTATCATGAAGCATTTGTGTCATTCTCTCATTGGCTTCCGACTGCCATGCATCCTCACTGATCTACTGAAGGTCGCAGCCTTGGTCAATTCAGCGAAAGTGGTGTCACGCATTCTTAGTGGAAGATTGGTACAAACGATCTCCTTTACAAAGAAGCAAGTGAATAATCATACTCTAACACGCGTTTAGTCCTGTGCTATCGTAATGCGTACGAATGTCTCATTTCCGCACCGTTTGCGACGCAGTACGCGCACTTGTTCGGTATGACTGTTAGACTCTGACGTTTCCGGATCCAGTTGTAAGCATTCCTGAAGGTTGACGTAAAGTCTGAGAATACGATGCAGCCTTGCACTTGACATGGATCTGTTAAAAACTATGCCAAGGGCAAAACCGGCCTCAGCACTGAGTAAAATAACACAGACCCGAGCGGAGGCTCCGGAACCGAAATATTATCCACACCGACTAGTAAGCAATGTCGTGACATTTTTCTATGCAGCAGATCCTATTCACGCTTCTTTCCCATCAGACAAATGCGTTAATGACCTTCCGAAACGATTCGTTCACATGAGAACTGGTCAGAGCGCTATCGCCGCGTGTAGCCGACCGAAAGAAGTGGCCCTGGGGTTGGAGGCCGGAGCCGGTGGGCGGTGTCGCAGCGCACTGTGCCGGCCAGTGGGCCGCCTGTGCTGCTGCGGAATTCAACTGACACCGGATGTGTCTGCAGAAGGGCAGAAGAGCAGAAGCCTGCTGGGCGCCTGTTTCCAGTGGCAGATCTAGCCGCTAGGTTTTGGGGAGCGAAACCCAAAGTCGAAAAGAATGAAAGAATAAAAAACGTCACGAAGTAAAATAACTTATCACATTTTAACTAGACAGGCTTTGAGGACAAACCGAAGTCAAAAAACAAAAACGTCATGGGCCGTAAAATTTGGCCACAAGATGCTTCCAAGGCTCAGTATTTACGGTGAAGTTGACTGGTTATGTTCGAAGTTGAGAGGTGAACCCCCAAAACCTTGCTTATAAACTACAAAGGAGTCGGTGCAAAAGGTCAACAGCTGGGGGGGGGGCAAAACGTATTTCTGCCTCGAGCTTTTCCGTTTATGGGGGAACTGCCTTCCCCTTGGATCCGCCACTGCCTGCCCCTAGACTGCTACATTGATGATGTGAAATAATATGTGTGTGGGAAGTAAATGCCATAGTTGTGTAGCAGTTTCTTGTCATGGTAGTATTAATCTTGCTGGTTCTGCAGTTCGAATGTGGATCATCGTTTTCGGTTTTATGTAGCTGAATGAACACAGCTGTTAGAGAAAATACCTACTGCATGCTCAATTACATGGGTGGTGAATGGGTAGAAGGAATTTAAAGAAAAATAAACATAACAGGGATACCCCGTTATACTTCGTTAGCTGTTTCTGATTAAGAAGATTCTGTTCGACTAATTTTAATCTGATGACAAATTGATTCTGAAGCGACAATGACGCTCTTTTGCTGTCATATTGTGAACATGTGATCAGAAACCTGTTTTTTTGCAAAATATAATAAATTTAATTTCACAATTGCCAGTGCCCCCTTTAGCGAAATATAAATGAACCGTACGCAGCGGAAATATTTATAAAAATACCTGCTGCAAGCAAATGCTGTTAAATGCAATTATCAAAATAACTTTTGGGGGAATATCACACATTCGTGATATATGAACAGAGCTATCAGTGGCATACAGCGTACTGAAAACCTTTGTTTGTTTGTTGTTGTTTAGTTTCCTAGACTTTACCTGTTGCAGAAGCAACAGCGCCCAACGAGCTTACTTCTTTCTGAACGCACTTTCCATTGGCGGACGCAGGGGAGGCATTCTGGCCATGGCTCCACCAAAGCGCTGGAGGGGGCCAAACTATATTTTGGTCACCCAAAGACCGGATAAATGTTTGAAAAAGGTGTTTACACTAGGTCTGTCGAGCAAAACAAATATTCGCTCCCACCCCCCAGGAGAGCGATAATGTCATCGGAGAGGTAGTTTATACTAGGTCTGTCGAGCACCCAAACCCCCAGGATGAGGGGGACATGGGTCTCCCCAAAACTCGGGTCTGCGTTCGCCCCTGGGGCCGGTTGAGACATACATTCTGCTTAGTCAAACATTTCTCTGCAAATTACCAGTTTTACGACGAAAAAGTCTAAAAAAAGGCTTTACGCTCTGCTACATCTCGTCAGTATCTCAGTAAAAATCCCAACACAAAGGTGCCGCGTCCACTCTGCCTCCATTCGTGCCCGTATCGACACCGGCGGCAGCGCTCTGATCTCTCCGCCGCCGGCAGGGTGAGCTGGCCTACGTCATGTGGACCGGCGACAACCTGCCGCACGACAGCTGGAAGACCTCCCGCGCCGACGTGCGCCGCACCATGGCCAACGTGACGGCCATGTTGAAGCGGCAGCTGCCCGGCCTGATGCTGCTGCCCGTCATCGGCAACCACGACAGCGCTCCCTGCAACTAGTGGGTCACCTGAGGTCTGCCTCTGGTCACGCCGCCGGTGCTGTTTGTAACGTGTTTGATAATGAAAGAATTGTAATGGACGTAGGTATGTCCGCTGCTTTGCATGTGCTCTCACTGTGAAGAGTCGGAAAGGTACCCACCACGCTTTCCTGGAAATTCACACTCACTCACGCACCGGAAAGCTGGGTGCTGGTTAACAACTGGCCAGAATATTCCGCGCTACAAGTTTAGCCTCAGCAAGTTAAACCTACATGGGTATTGATTGTATCACGTGGTCATAGCTACACTTTTGCAAATATTTTCTACTGGCTACCTGCATCAAACGCGTAAACTATTCGGCTACAAATGCCTTTGGCGTTCGTTTACATTTATCCTATGCATTCACGTCTAATTATAAATGTGTAGGTGATATTTTCGTAGGAAAGGAAGCATGACAGAAGATGTGAGATTCATCATTAGACGTTGTGACAAAATACGTCTCAAAATGTGACTTTTTGTAACATGAAGGTCAATCTCTGCTGCCATATTCGGGCATCTCAATATTTTTCGGCTGGACCTAAAGAAACTCGATATTTCCCTGGTTTTATGCATGACCAGCATTCAAGCATTGTTTGATACCCTGCATGTTCCAAAACAACGCGGGGCCCCCAGCAGTGGTACGCTCCGCAGTCCTTAGCGCCCCGCCCTGTCACGTGACTCTCAACAACACTGCGCCAGAGATGGCCCATTGTTCCTGGATGCCGGTGGCCCCTGGGTTCCCCGGGAACGCGGTGGTCGAATTAGGGTAGAGTGTGCATGTTTAGAGTCATGTTCGTACCATGTGTCACAATACGGGGAGTCGGGTCGCTTCGTTTGATGCACTGGCTCTCTTTATCTATGGGTGCTGTTTTCGTTTCCGGGAACATGGTTTGAGACTGGTATGAGTAATTCTTGCTTTCAGATATGTTTCATTTCCAATAAAGATGTCCATATTTTTAGAAAGTAAATCCTTAGATTCCCTCTCTTCCAAACTGGCAGAAATAGCTTCAGAACTGGATGCTTCTGTTATTGTTTCAAGTAAATCTTGTTCAGGACCTTTAAAGGGAATGTGGCACCTTCATAACGTGATTTTAACTGAGATAGCCAGTTGTAAAGCAAGTCGGAAACCCGGTACTCCATATATCATTTGTCTTGGAACTCGATATTAGCGTAGAAAAAGGTAAAACCTATCTGACACCAAGCCCCTCATCAGCCCTCGCCGGGCAGCCACTGTTGTGAGTGCTGGTGTGACGACATATGCTGACGTCACGATGAGGATCAGCCAATCGAAGCCCTTGAAGGATTTCAGTATGGTAGTGTTTACCAGATCATGACATCATCCACAGGCGATATTTATTTATTTTCCTAGAGGAGTATTTTTAAAAACAAAATATTCAGCTTATTGAACATTTTTCAGAGGAATCATGAGAAGTTTCATTATTTTTGGCTAAAGTACGCCTAATTTCACTAAATTCCAGGAATCGACCAGGTGACATCCTTTAAAGAGGAAGGGTGAGCAAAGGAAACCACGGCCAGCAGCAAAATGTTTTAACCGCGACAGAAAGTATCACCTTTCCATCATCATTGATTCAAATAATTGAAACAGGCTTTGAGTCTCCTAAAACGCGTGTTGCTTTGGGATCTTGGCACACGCATCTGTACCCAGTTTGCCACCGCCCCATCACACTGACGCACGCTGTCTCTGCCCAGTTTCCCGCCGCCGGAGGTCCAGAAGACCAAGTTCAGCTCCAGCTGGCTCTACCACGAGTACGCCCACTTGTGGAAACACTGGCTCCCTAGCAGTGCTGGTGAGTTTAGCAGCGGGTTGAAATCCATATTTTTAACACTTTTGGATTAAAGTGCATTAATTTTTTGATATGTATGGATATATGATGATGATACATAATCAATATTATAAGCATGCGCTCCTTTTTATAAAATATGGTCTACATATATAATGTATTACATATGTAAACCATATTTTATGAAAAGGAGCACCTGCTTATAATATCGAGGAAACAATGTAAATGTGTTCAACGAAGAATGTCAGGAAACAAAGAATGTGTTCAACATTAATGTTGAACACATTCTTCCAGGGGCGTAGCCAAGGGGGGGCGGTAGGGACAGCCGGCCCTCCCTGAGGGCCCTTGAGGTCATGAGCCGCGTGAAGCGCGGCTCGGCCCCACTATGCTCTGTGGCCAAATTTGGAATTTTATACCAGACAGGGCCCTCTTAAGCCCTCTTCAGTGCTCTATTCTGTAATAAGCAGGGCCTTTTTTACCCATCAGGGCCCATTTTGCGCTGTCGCAGGAGCCATTTCCGGGGCGCCGCCCTTCCTTGAGCGAAATCCTGGCTTCGTCCCTGCATTCTTCGTCCTCATGCCTTACCTACTCTCTGCCTGTCACACCATTACTGTTGAGCTTACGAAGAACCCCAACTAGGAGCTTCATCTGATTCTGTTTACGTGTCCGTCAGTGAAAACGCTGCGGCATCACGGCTACTACTCCGTGACAGTTCGTCCTGGCTTCCGGGCGATCGTGCTCAACACAAACGTGGCCTACAAGTACAACCTGTGAGTGGCACTAACCAAGTAACTAACCCGCTAACCAAGCTAACAGTCCGCCGGATAGATTCTATGTGTAGAGTGAACCAATAATTACTTCGCAAAAGCTATCTTTCACTGTTATGAGATCTCTGAGAGCCTTTTTAGGCGGGAAAAAATGGCAATCGTACTCAAAGCCTACTGAAACCCCAAGCATAATGATGGAAGCCTTTTTCGGCCTGGCCATTCTATTTAGAATAACTGATATCGATGCCCAGTCCAGATTTTCTACCTTCTCACCCTCTAAAGGCTGCACGCACCGGCGCGCTGTAGAAGTAGCACCATCAGTTTCACCCTTGCCCCAGGTGGGTGCTACTGGCGGTGCCGCCTCTGTCCCAAATGGGTGTATGGCGGTGCTGCCTGTTTAGGTGGGTGCTACTGGTGGTGCGCTCTGTCCCAAGTGGGTGCTACTGGTGGTGCGCCCGCCCAGGTGGGTGCTACTGGGGTGCGCTCTGTCCCAGGTGGGTGCTACTGGCGGTGCCGCCTCTGTCCCCAGGTGGGTGCTACTGGTGGTGCTGCCTCTGTCCCCAGGTGGGTGCTACTGGTGGTGCCGCCTCTGTCCCCAAGTGGGTGCTACTGGCGTTGCCGCCTCTGTCCCCAGGTGGGTGCTACTGGTGGTGCCGCCTCTGTCCCCAAGTGGGTGCTACTGGCGGTGCCGCCTCTGTCCTCAGGTGGGTGCTGCTGACGGCGCGTCAGGACCCACACCATCAGCTGAAGTGGCTGGTGGGCCAGCTGAGGTCGGCGCGCATGGCCGGAGAGAAGGTGCACCTCATTGGCCACGTGTCGCCCGCCGACCCCGACATCCTGCCTGGCTGGAGCCATCTCTACCACCAAATTGTGCAGAGGTCTGCACAATGAACAGCTCTCTTTTTAGCGAGGACGGATCAAAAACTGTGTGAAACTATTGTTTGCCTACTGAAGAATGCCTTCTGATACAGTTGCTGATAATTATGGTGGTGCGAAATATGGCTCTTCAGCTTATCACGATAATACCTCAGTTAGAAATACCGGCGTTGATAACGCCACTACAATGCAAAGCGGAAGTCATGCAAAAGTGCTCACACCCTTGCTTGTTTGCAGTTACCAGGATACGATAACGGCGCAGTTTTTCTCTCACACGCACCTGAACGAGATCCAGCTATACAAGGACAGGCGGGACCGGCCGTTTAGTGTCACGTACGTGGCGCCATCTTTGACACCGTGGAAGAACGTCAACCCCGGCTACCGGATATACACCGTGGATGGCGCCCGAGGCAGGAATTCCAGCTGGGTGCGATATTGCAGAAGTCTTTGTTATATTTCAGGGGCCACCCGATGTTGCTTTATTACGTTTTCCGTCCATTGGAGATTGCTGCATCACGTGTGATTCAAGTAATCTAACCAGACCTGTCCTGATAAACACTACATTCGGACGAACGCGAACAAAATGCTACTTAATTCTGCCCCGAGTGCTTCTCAACTTCTATCCTTATATTGAGATTTTTTCCATGCATGTGTTAAAAAGGGAGAAAAAGCGTGTCCAGAAAAATGTATCGTTGACCTGCCGACCTGGAAAACCGTCCGGTTCCTACTCTCCAGGCCACCATTGGAGTTTACTTACTCACACATCCAACCCCTACGTTGCCCCTGCTGGCAAGAGATGAGTCGGTCGTTAGGTAAGCGGGTCCATGCCCTTGTTTCAGGAGGTGACGGACTACGAGCGGTGGTACGTGAACCTGACCGAGGCTAACCTTCAGCCGGAGCTACCGCCTCGGTGGCGGGTTCAGATGGCCTCGGCGGCGCAGAGGTACCGGCTCAAGAACCTCTCCCCGCGCCAGTGGCGCAGGATGATCAACAAGATGCTGCTCAGCGGCAAACTCTTCTCAGAGTACTATCGGTAACCATGGCAACGCGACGCGAAATTCTGACGGATAACTGTTGAGGCTACATTATTTTCCTCCCTGGGACTGTGCTTGGTGGTCGCAACATACATTTCGTGGTGATCCTATCCCTACGTATGAATCCGCTGTGGAAATATGCCCAAACTTTTAGTTGTCGAAGGGGAAAATCGATGTATGCTTGAAAATAAGTCAAATGCTAAAATATTTTTGGGTATATGCGTTTTTATATAAATTTGGAACCAGTTCATCAATTTTTAGTAACACCGCAGCAACCGGTTTAACCACAGAGGGCGGTTGCAAAAACATCGATGAACCCTACAGGTATTGTTCCTCGCCGCTCCAACTGATCGGTCTTTGTGCCTCGCCAGGGATATGAGCGGTTTCTCTGGAAAGCGGCCCTCCTGTGACAAGGAGTGCCGCGTGAAGACCGTGTGCGGCATCGTGACCTCGGACCGGTCAGAGTCCATGCACTGCGATATTGTCAAGATGCTGTCCAAAATGGGAACTTCGCTGGGCCTCAGCTGAGGTCTACATCCCTAGTTAGAGCCAATTGGGTCACGTGCTGGTCAGGAGCGGCTCACGCTTGTGATTTGAGGTGTCAAACGTTGTTTTTAAGAGTCATTTATGGTGTAACCAGCTGATTGTTCGGTGAGAAAAGGCGCATGGCCTCGCATGGCACTGCATTCAAGCTCACGAACATCATCTTAACAGGACCTGCATCTTCGCACTGATTTATCACCTGTTGATGTGTTCACTTGTTAACCATTTCAATTAGGAGAACCCAGATTGCGTGGGTTTGTTGTGTACAAGTGCTGGCTCACCATTTCCTGGGCTGTACCGAGTCAGTGCGCCGTACAAATAGCGTGCGAGGACTAGCTCTTTCTTTGTTTCTACATTTTTACGCTGATCACTTTCATGATCACACGCGGCTGACGGTGGGGCAACCCTGTGCATATGCGGCATGTATCAAGCTCACAACATTCAGTAACTGTCAAATACAAACCATGTTAACTGTCGAGGAGTGTGGTCTACGTCTACCACTGGCACTGAATCTCCCGTGGTCCGAAAACTACATCGGCTGCGACAGTCCAATCCGGGAGGCGCTGCGGGACAACAGATCCAGGCCAGCATTTCAGAAGAAAATACTACATTAATACAGCATTAATACAGCATTTATACAGCATTAATAGAAGAAAATCTGCTGTCCACATGATATCCTTTACTGAATCCGTTCCTTTCTCCCTATTTTTTTATTTCCAAAACATGTATATGTCTATCTGGTATCAGGTACAAACGTACCTAAAAGAATTGTAATCAGAGTATAATCCTCTTGCATGATATTAAGAAATACAACATCCAGTGGAAAATATATCAACATGTGATAGATACATACATGTTCACCTGCAACACATTTTAAAGCAGGCACCATCATTTGAGCTTCATCTGTTTCAAGATCGTTTGTTTTCGGTATAAATCGTCTCTTTAAAGGTATAGGCCTTGTATTATTTGTGCGCTTCTCGGTGGCAGTTATTTAAAACGAGTTTATTAGTGCATCGTCGCAAAGAAAACTGGTGATATTCCGGGAAATGTTCACTTGTAATTCTTTTGTGCAGCACAGCCCCGCAAATGCCAGCATGCGCGGGCTCGAGCTGTCCTGTTTTCCGTTATCAGTCCAGAAACTTTGAAAACGTATTTTATTTCGCTGATTCGTACTCTTGATATACATCCTTAATCTTTCAACCTGATATCTTGGTTGACTGCGCGTTTATGTTTATGCACTGAACGGAGAGGGGGAGGAGGGAGAGAGGAAGGTCGTGGGCGGCGGACAAGCCCAGTTCTTGCCACCTGGCGAGTCCCACGAGGTGACGACGGAGCCGGAGCTGGGTGCAGGAGGGGCGCCACTCCAGTCGCCTGGCCGCTCAGGGCATGTCCGCCAAACCGCCTGTCACCGTGCTGCCGATACTGGGTGAGTACCACGACATACAAATCTCCTCTGAGACAAAACTGGAAACAACTTCCTGCAAAAAGTAAGGGATTCCTAAAGCCGACGGGTGTATGGGGACGTCACCCTAACTCGCAAATAAGGGAGACGTCACTCTAACCTTTTGAGACTCGCCGTAAGTTGTTTGTACTCTATGCCTACTACCTGCTTGGACCTAGATGTGTTGGTAAACTGCACAGTTATTAGCTTTTACGACACCAAATATGACGAAACAAATAGCTCCCCGGGTCATCGCCATTCCGGGACCCGTCCCCCAGCAAAGGTCACGTGGTGAGGTCTTTGGTTTTCGGTCTAAGAGTAAGCTTGGCTGACATAGGACTATAGGAAGAGCGACGTCCTCCCAACGTGTGACATTTTGGCACGCTGTCTTTTTTGGTCGGAACTTAGTTACGGCTAGGTGGTTCCCATAGTACGATTTAGGTACGATAAAATTCGACCTTAGGTAGTCTGCCATTGGATACGATTTGAACGCTTGCATAAATACTCGTCCAGCGCCCCTGGGAACGCTTTAACCCTTGCCCCGGTGGCGGGTACGAGCCACATTCGCCCTGGTGGGGGGGCTAAAAAAAGAACCCCACGATCTCAAAAACTAAGAGAGCTAGAAAAAACGCAAAACGGCAATCGAAAGCTTTTTAAAAATGATATCGAAAACACTTCAGTCATTTTCACGTCAGGTCAATATCAAGGTCACTAGAGGTCAAAATAAGTCAAAATCGCCAAGATGAGGTGTACTAAGAAAACCTCATATATCTAAGAAACTATGATAGCTAGAAACATTTTTTGAACACCATTCAAAAGCTCTGAGTTGCTCCTTTATTAAAGTAGCAATTATTTTCAGATCAGTTCAAAGTCTGGGGAGCTACAGGTCACTGAATATTAGGCATATTCTTGGGCATGTCCATAGCCACCCATGCATAAGGGCGTTTCCTTTTTCGCTAATAACTTCCAAACCAAACAAGATACAGCCATAATTGATGCACCATTGCAATCCTCTGGTCAATACAAATAGAATGATATATAATATTGCTATTTCAGGTCTAATTTAAGAATTTGACCTGACCCAGGTCAACGGTCTGACCCAACTTGACCTGGTATAGTCATAATGTATATCATTTGATGTATATCATTTGAGATCAACCAGGGTGCGGCAGTGATCGGCCAGGGGCGGCAGTTATCAACCAGGAGGCGGCAGTTATCAGCCAGGGGCGGCAGCTATCAGTCAGGGGGCAGCAGTGAGCAGCCAAGTGGCGGCAGTGTAATAAGCCAGGGGCGGAAGCTAATGAACCAGGGGCGGCAGTGTATACACTATAGTGAACTAGGGGCAGCATTAATCAGCCGGGGTTCGGGAGTGATGATTCGGGGGGCGACAGTGACTAAACAGGAGGGGCACGTCGATTGGGTGGTATGTGACCACTGGGGATACCGGGGTCTTAACACGCGCATTGACGGGGGTCTGAGCCACCTTCGCATTGACGGGGGCGGGTACCCACCCCTAAGATCTCGAGAACCACGGTAGGTAACGAAAACGGTAAACGGCGTTGGGCTGCCCATCCACTTCTCCATCGAAAACATTTGAACCATTTTCTTGTCAGGTCACATTTAAGGCCACGAGAGGTCAAAACATGCCCGTCATAGGGATAACATGTGAAATTCAGTTTTTCGGGCATTACATCTGAACAAGCAAGGATAGAGAAAAACGACTTGAACTATATGAATCCTCTTAGCAAGCCGAATCGAATGATATATAATTTGACCTTGCTAGGTCAAATCAAGGATTTGACCTGACCTGAGGTCAGGTCAGGGTCAAATTATATAAAATGCATATAATTAGGACCGCAAAGCCCAGGCGAGTTTAATGCAGCTAAAATAAATGCTCTATCACCATCCGTTACTGAGTTATTCCGTAAAAACCATTTTTCCCATATATTTCCAATGGAGAGGTCATGCCTCGTACCTGACCTTAGGTCATCGATATCGAAAATACCGGAACATATGTTAGAGAACTCAGTGGGGCCATTATGTGATATGAGTTTCAATCGGATAAGTTCACCCTGCTCCGACTTATGCTATCTTACACTTTTTTGAGGTCGGGTCACTTGACCTGTACTGGTGACCTGACCTGTGATGACCTAACCTTAAAATTTTCACAGAAGTTGTAAAAATGATGAGGGAAAAGGTATTTCAAGTACGGCGGCGCGTAGCGCCGCCGTTTTTCTACTATCTCCGAAAAACCCGAGGGGGGCGGGTACCCGCCCCTGTCAATGCGCGTGTTAACAGGCGCACTGGAGGAGGCTTCGGAGGCCCCACCTATTTTTCCGAAGTGGCCGGAGAACTGCTTATAGTTTGAAAATGATACTTAGCCACATTTGAGAGAATTTAACGGCTCATCGATTGGTGGAACTTTTTGAAAATCGGTCCTGTTTTTTTACTTATAGCCTTTCAAAGTCAGATCTGCATTTTAAGATCGTCACAATCGCGCGGTCGGACCAGTTCACTTGCATTGGAGACCGAGTGGTGACGTCATAACGCCATATTACCGGGATTGTATGTCAAGGACACCTCATATGAAGCCCAAGGTCAAGGTCAAAGTCCACGTCAAGATCATATCAGCACTTTCAAGGTCATTGACCCCAGTGCTTCCGGTCCAATGGTGTTACTCGGTCTGACGTATATTATGACATGACATCATAGTAAATGGTACCACAGTGTAAAGGTCAAACGTCAAGGTGAAATTTTATTTTTAAAGGACAATCCTCATTTGCTGTCAAACAGTTGCTATAGTGTTAGTCGTATTGTACATTATAGGTCGTATACCATATTGTAACCTCACAGGGTCAATTAACTTGAATGACCGTGGCCCCTAAAAATGTAGCGAAGGTTTTTTGTGACCTTCCCTCAATGCACCTGGTTCGCTTTTAGCTTAGTCCCGTCTTTTTCCCGCACAATTCCGGCATTTTCCAATAAGTCCCCAGCATGGCCAATATTTAACCTGTATTATCCAGGTTTGCCCTTGAAGATATTGCCCTATGTCAATAAAAACTAATCATAATGTAGATCCCTATAGTCCCCACCCATCTCTTAACCGGCGTTTTTTTCTGCGCCTAATAGTTCCCGAGATATTAGAGGAAGGCGGGGCTACCAGACCCCTCTTTAGTGCGCGTTAGTGCCAGACCCCTCTTTAGCGCGGGCGTCAAGCCACCAAGGAAGACGCTTTATTTAGACTCCAGTGGGAGGAAGTTTACAAGATAAGTGGAGAAAAGCCCTTAGCACCGCTCCGAGCAGTACCGGTACCAGGCACAGCCCCAGCTGAGACGTTGGTCTGCGCTGCCCGGCAGCGGCGGTGAGTCTCCTGCTGCGCCCCGCCGCCGCCTGGCCGCTGAACACTATGGAGCTGGAGACGTCCGACCGTCTGACGGCATGTCCGGCGTCCTGGTCCAGCTACGGCTCCAGCTGTCTGATGCTCGCACCGGCGCACCGGCGCAGCTGGAGCGACGCGCTGGACTGGTGTGACTCCTTACTGCCGGGGGCCACCCTCGCTACCGTCGCCGACCCCTTCCAGGTACAACTGACAACAGGTCCTGGAATCGGGCTGCGAAATAATGCGACACGGACCACGGCTCAGCCTCTAATTCCGGTTGTGGGCTGTTAACCCTCGCCCCGGTAGGGGGGTGTTTGAACACTACCCCTCGGGTTTTTTTCCGGAGGCACCAAAAAAACGGCGGCGCGAAGCGCCGCCGTACTTGGCACACCTTATACGTAATCGATTTCGCAACTTTCTCCAAAATTTTAAGTTTGGGTCCTCTCAGGTCAGGTTACCAGTGCACGTCAAGTGACCTCACCTCAAAAAATGTTAAAGGTGGCATAGCTAAGAAATGGGTGAATCTATCGGATTGAAACCCATATAACATATTGCCCCACCGAGTTCTACAAAATATGTTCCGGGATTTTTTATATCGATGACCTAAGGTCAACTACAGCCGATGACTTCTCTATTGGAAATACATGGGAAAAACAGAAATTGGGCTGTATTGGTGTAGATAACGGTGATAATACCTTCATATTCTCCAAATCGACGTATTCTTGGCCTCTTTCCAGGTTCATGTTGCAATGTTTTACCTGTGACCTCTGAGAGGTTATCTGGAGCTACTTAAGCAGTTTTCAGACTTAGTTCAATAACTTTGCATGAAATGATGATACAGCTATTATTTCCATACCATTGCGTTTGGACTGCTATTGCAAGTCGATTGATTTGCATATTGTAATGATATATATATATATATATATATATATATATATATATATATATATATATATATATATATATATATATATTATTTTTTTTGATATGTTCTTGACATTATATATGATATATGGAAGAGACTTGAGACTTTTTTAATTTACTTTATATTTAGCTTTTTACAGACGTTTCGGTGTCAAAGCACCTTCGTCAGTATGAACTGTAAAATTGCATCAAAAAGACATTAAAACGACACACACATGAGGCACCATGAAACGAATAGACAAAACAGTTTAGCAAGAATGGCGTGGATTCTTGTTAAACTGTCTTGTCTATTCGTTTCATGGTGCCTCATGTGTGTGTCGTTTTAATGTCTTTTTGAAGCAATTTTACAGTTCATACTGACGAAGGTGCTTTGACACCGAAACGCCTGTAAAAAGATAAATATAAAGCAGATTGATAAAAAAGTCTCAAGTCTCTTCCATATATATATATATATATATATATATATATATATATATATATCCACCAGCGTTTGCTTTTTTTGCTATCCCGCATAAGGGCCGAGTTCGAGGGGGTGTTCAAATACCCCCACCAGGGCGAAAGTGGCTCGGAGGCCCAACGGGGCGTGGGTTATGGACAGGAACACACGTTCAGTGGCGGATCCGGCCGGTATTCTGGTGGGGAGGGGAACAAACCGAAGTCGAAAAGTAAAAAAAGTCACGTGGGCAAATATTTTGCCACAGCTTAACTACACCATTGGCGGACGCAGGGGGCGGGGGGGCATTCCGGCCATGGCCCTCCCCAAAGCGCTGGAGGGGGGGGCAAACTATCTTTTGGCCCCCAAACGCCGGAAAATTTTCGAATAAAAGGTGCTTACACTAGGTCTGTAGAGCAAAAAAATATTCGCTCTCACCCCCCCTTCCGAGGAGAGGCAGACTTGGGTTTGCCCCCCAAAAAAAAAAAACTCGGGTCTGCGTCCGCCCCTCAACTACACCGTACGTGAAAGACCCGAGTCAAAAAACAATAATAAAACAAAAAATGAAATAAAGCATCATGGGGTGATGTGGCCACAAGGTGGTTGCCTTTGCTATCCAAGAATCATTCACTCAAAGTCGATTTTAAACATCAAAAGAACCAAGGTCCACTGTATCCACTAAAGTTGACTGATTCTCTCTTTCTTGACGGCCTCAGCTGGGGCACAGCGGGCGTCCACTTTCATTTTTACCGTAAAGTCTGCCGTCAGCTGTCACTAGAGTCCTTCTATCGCTGTACAGGTACCGCTGCTGAAGCAGATGTTGAAGCAGTCTGGCGAGGAGGCAGCCTGGATCGGTCTCTCGGCGCAGACGTCAGAGGGTCGGCAGCTCTGGGACTGGGCTGACGGCGAAGAGCTGCAGTTCGAGCTCTGGGAGCCGACTGAGGCCGCGACTGGAGGAGAGCCCGAGAGTCGGCAGTGCGCCGTCATGACGAGGCGAGGCCGGTGGCGGGCGGAACCCTGCGGAGCCAGCTGGCGTTACTTCTGCGCCTACCAGCTGCAGAAGGAGTGACAAAGCTTCAGTGAAAAGAACTCGCCTAGCGTCTCTATTGTTTTTTGTTTTGTTTTGCTTCTGAGCATACAACTGACCCTGCGTGGTTTTGCACTGAAAACGTTTACCATGTTATATCAGCCCATCAGCTGTTATAGATGTTCTGCCTTGCAAGATGTAGTGAGGACATTAGGGTAGAGTGGGGTAAGACGCATACGCTAATGGAGAATTCGTCTGTTGTCTGGACGGAATTACTTTATTTTTTTTGTTAAGTTCTTTAATCGTTTTTCTACACTCAGATAGAAATTTGGGATTCTGACACGATGCGAAGTGTGCGAAATATATTTCTTCTTGAGACCATGAAAGGCGTTTTACCCCGATAGCGGGGTAAAACGCCCAAGCCTGGTTAGAAGGGCGTCATAAATCTCCCAGCGTATATTGGACCTTTTGCTTCAGGGAACAAATAGGAATATCATTATACTTACTTTGTAAGACAATTCAGTGACAAAGTTGGTAGGGTGAGCACATTTACATCGCATAGAGTGCAATCGCAACTTAAGGCAGATTGTTTTTATGTCCGGAGATGCAAAATCAACAAATGTTTGCTAAAAATACCGGAGTTTACTAGGCGCATCCAATCATGCCCAGGACGGGATCAGAAGGCCGCTATCAGAAAAATATTAGATGGATGATCGTTCTTACATCAGCCTGGCATAGTAGTAGGCGTCTTCCCAGGTGGGCGCGTTACCCCCTACCCTATTTATTCTATTCTTGATCACTGGGTCTTCCTATTTAGTTAGTTAATAGCTTTTCATAAAGCGACAGTTTGGAAACACGCTATGGACGTAGTTCACCAACACAAATCTGGGGGATGTTCGCACGTGTTCTCGCTGATGAACAAAATAATGGCATGCTTTTGCTGCCGCCAACAGCGCTTAGTGCTGCACATCGTGGAGGGGAAAGGGGATATCCACGGGCTGGCCAGTTTGGAGCTAGCCACTCCCTCTGTCCTCCGTTTGAAGGTCTGTTCACAGCGTACGAATGAACATTGTTGCGGGAAGGCTGTAAACGGTATTCTAGACATCCTTCAGGTAACACCAGGGTGAGAGGACTGCGTGGTCTTGAAGTTGGAATGCCATGTTTTACGGCATGTAGAAATGTAAGAAATTCCACTGGCCATAGAAACAAAAATTTAAAGTTAATAGAAAATGATCAACACATTTAGTGCATGGATCACTAGGAGCAGAGGGCCAAAGTTATTAGGCGCCATGACATTCGAACCCATTTACTTCTGGTCAACACCATTAGGGTAAACATAGTCAGGGGCGTAGCCAAGGGGGGGGGCAGGGACAGCCGCCCCCCCCCCCCCCGGAGGGCCCCCTGAGGACACGGGCCGCGCGAAGCGCGGCTCGCCCGCACTATGCTCTGTGGCCAAATTTGAAGTTGCATACCAGACAGGGCCCTCTTAAGCCCTCTTCAGCACTCTATTCTGTAATAAGCAGGGGTCTTTTTACCCATCAAGGCCCTTTTGGTGCTCTCGCAGGGGCCCTTTTAAGGGCGCCGCCCCCCTCCCTGAGCGAAATCCTGGCTACGCCTCTGGGGCTGGTGTTCATATTGCTCATTCAAAGAAGTGTATGGGACAATGTTCTTTCTCTTAATTACTCATTTTTCTTAATTTCTCTTAACACGCGCATTGACGGGGGTCTGAGCCACCTTGGCATTGACGGGGGGGGTGGGTACCCGCCCCCTAAGATCTCGAGAACCACGGTAGGTAGCGAAAAATGGTAAACGGTGTTGGGCTGCCCATCCACTTCTCCATCGAAAACATTTGAACCATTGTTTTGTCAGGTCACATTTAAGGTCACGAGAAGTCAAAAACAGCCGTCATAGGGATAACATGTAAAATTCAGTTTTTCGGGCATTTCATCTGAACAAGTAAAGATAGAGCAAAACGACTTGAACTCTATGAATCCTCTTAGCAAGCCGAATCGAATGATATATAATTTGACCTTGCTAGGTCAAATCAAGGATTTGACCTGAACTGGGGTCAGGTCAGGGTCAAATTATATAAAATGCATATCATTAAAACTGCAAAGCCGAGGCGAGTCTAATGCAGCTAAAATAAATGCTCTATCACCATCCGTTATTGAATTATTCCGTAAAAACCATTTTTCCATGTATTTCCAATGGAGAGGTCATGCCTCGTACCTGACTTTAGGTCATCGATATCAAAAATATCGGAACATATCTTAGAGGACTCAGTGGGGCCATTATGTGATATGAGTTTCAATAGGATAAGTTCACCCTGCTCCGACTTATGCTATCTTAAACTGTTTTTGAGGTCGGATCACTTGACCTGTACTGGTGACCTGACCTTGGATGACCTAACCTTAACATTTTTACAGAAGTTGTAAAAATGATGAGGGAAAAGGTATGCCAAGTACGGCGGCACTACGCGCCGCCGTTTTTCTGCTATCTCCGAAAAATCCGAGGGGCGGGTACCCGCCCCCGTCAATGCGCGTGTTAATAGTAATTATTTTCCTTTCTGATACCTAACCAGCATGGATCGTGAGCTAGAACCATCAGAATCATCGCTTCTTTCAAATGTTAAAGCTATAGAAAGTATTAAAATGTACAAGCATTCGGTGATTGTGGTAAATACTCATACACAACCTGCAGCTAGACACATCCTTACACACACACAAAAACACATATTTCGTTTCCTCGAGTGGTTAGAAATCAGACGAAATACGCGGAGGAAGCAAATCTGTCGCACAACGGGCAACGTTCGCCTGGCAGAGGCTGATTGAAATCTTGGGCACGTGGCACAAGTCCAGCACACACAGCGGGAGCAAAAGTAAACCCAGAAATGACAACATCAATCAGCCGCCAGGCACTGGCCGCACTGACCAGACGCTGCGGCTCGCTGCTAGCACGCCAGGGGCGGTACATCTGCCGTGCCCGGCCGCTAAATTTAACTGCCCTCCACCGGCGGGCCCCCCGCGTCGGCGCCGATGCACCGCCGCTGTCGACGGTGGGCCGACGCGACGAGCAGTGTCGCCGACAACGGCTGACGCGACGGCGGCAACTGCCGACCGTGTGACCGTGACCTTGGCCGCACGAGTGGCTGGGGACTTTGTAGGAACGCTTCGTGAATGCTGAGGATACTCCGGGCCTGTGACTAAAGAAGACTGGCGCAGGTAAGAGGAGACTACCCGCAGCGGTCATACTCGTCAGAGACGTGGATTTGTGAAAGCGATTGAGGGTGCCCTAATTAAGAATATTTTCAATAATCACCGTATAAAAATGTGTCATTAAAATAAAGCGTGTCTTAGCCTTTTCACGGGGATTTTGAACTGCATAAAATCATTTACCTAAAAGTCTTTAGAAATAAAAACACGATAACTTAAATGATTTTTACTATTTCGGTGTTTAATAGGGGTGCTTGGGCACCACCAAAAACATATAAATGCAAACCCCCGACACTGACTAGTCTTCTTTCTGAGGAACCATAGGCAGATCCTTGGGGCAAGAGGGACCTGGTGGATCTAGCCGGTAGGTTCGGGGGGCAAGCCAAAGTCGAAAGAAACGTCACGCGGTGAGAGTGCGCCACAATTTAACTATATAGTAGGTTTTGGGGATAAATCCAAGAAACAACAAGCAAATATAAGAAAAAACGTCGCAGGGTCAAACATGTGACCACAAGATGTTTTTTGCTATCCAAGTCTTCCTATGTTTACACTGAAGTTGAGTGGTTCTGTTTGAAGTTGAGAGTTGAAGCACCAACACCTTGCTTAGGTATACCTAAAATGAAGTCGACAGCCTTGGGGGAAACATTTTTGCCCCCAGATTTTCCGTTGGGGAGGGGGTGCTGCCTTTTTGTCCGCACCCTCCCTTGATCCGGCACTGCAAGAGGGCACTTGCCTCCCCCACCGATTTATCCTCGGCGCCCCCTGAAATGATGGCGCCCCCTAAGAGATCGATGCTCCCTCTAATTCGCCATGTAGTTCGGACCCAGGATCCCTAATTTAATTTTGAATTTTCACCGAACTGACAATATGATAAATGTGCATGAATTGTCTGTCTTGATTCACACGGTCAAAAGAGCGTATTTGATATACTACATTTTTGACCGTGTGAATTAATAGCTGTTCAAAACCTGACACAATTTGATGCCAATATCTACTAGTTTTGTGAAAATATGCCACCAGAGCCCAAAATTATGGGTAATATAAAAAATGGGCATTTGAGATTTTGAAATTTTCTTTTGATGAAAATTGAGTTCAGTGTGTGATAATCAAGTCCATTTTGAATTTCTGAAACCAGACAGGTATATTCTGAGATCTTAGGGGAGGGGCAAATGCACCCCGACACCTTAGCAGGAAAGGGTTGAGGGACCATCACTCTCCAAAAATAGGAGATGGATGTTAAAAGAAATGCTATTCCCCACCAGAAAAAAACAGCAGGGTTTTGTTCACATATCTTGCCAGGAAACTTCCAGTTTTGCCTTTGATATACAGATAAGCAATGTTTTACCTAAAATTCTTTAAAAAAGAACGATGAAAAAATATTTTTGGGTAGCACTTGTAGCAGGGGCGCAGCCAGGATTCCGCCCTGGGGGCGCCCTGAAAAGGGCCCCTACGACAGTTTAAAAAGGGCCCTGATGGGTAAAAATGACCATGCTTGTTACAAAATCGTGTCCTCAAGGTGCCCTTCGGGTCCTCAGGGGGGCGGCGGCTGTCCCTGCCGCCCCCCTTGGCTACGCCCCTGACTTGTAGGTAACCTGCCGGTGCAGGTTCAGCGAACCGATAATCCGCCTGATACAGACAAACTATGACATACAATTTAATAGAATGTCATTTTAAGTAAATTTCAAGCACACAGTTTACAAAGACAATATTTTCGTAGAAAATTTTTGCGCTGCATTTCTTGTGAGGCGTGTGAACGCATATCCACCAATCAGCGTCCGCGGTCCCCCAGCCACGCGTGCCCGCATGACACGTAGGCGAGAAATGTGACCGCGAGGCAATCGAGCAGCGGCCGCCGCGCTGGCGCCCGGGTTGAAGCTCCACTGGGGAGGTGTAGTACACTGGATTTTAGCACCTAGGTATGCAGTGGTGATGTTGTTGGTGTTGACTTACCCACACCAATGGTCATTAGCCTTCCCGATATGATGATACCGCTGATAATACGCCACCTTACCTAAGTTTCAAGGTAAAAGTTCATAGTTCAAGGCCATTGACCCCAGTGGTTTCGGTCAGGTGACGTCACTCAGTATGAATTATGTTCCGCTATGACATCATAGCTGAGGCTGCTCAATACTCAATGTTTCCTTAGATCTCGGGAGGAACACTTTAACACCCGCCCCGGTGGGTTTATGTTTTCCCCGTTGCATTTCCAATAGAGAGGTCATGATCCGCACCTGACCCTAGGTCATCGATGTGAAAACTCCCGGAACATGCTTCATGTGGTATAAGTTTCGATCCGATAGATTCACACCTTTTTTACTTTTGCCACGTTAAACATTTTTGGAGGTGAGTTCACTTGACCTGCACTGGTGACCTGACCTGAGATGACCTAACCTTATAATTTTGGGGAAAGTTGCGGAATCGATCAGGAATAATGTTTACTAAGTACGACGACGCTTCGCTCCATCATTTTCTCGTGCCCCCAAAAACCTGAGGAGGGGTGTTAAAATACCCCATCCGGGGCGATGTTTAAGACCCCTTCAACTGCGTGTTAACTCCAGAACCCTCTCCAGTGCGGGTGTTAAACTCGAGAAATCATAGTGTCTAGTGCCCGGTGGCCTTAGGATATTTTCAATTTAATATTAATTGAGTGCAGACGCTGGATCTATCTCACCTAAAAAAATCATTAGCGCTGGAAGTTTTTTTCAGTTTGCAGGCATGCAATAACCCGGTGGTGTAATTCCATGTTCTAAATGATAAGGATATTAGTGGGGCCTAGGCCCCACTTTTGATAAAGAAAATATCCGATTTTAGCCGAATTGGAGACATTGGACATTTTTCCCATGAGTGCAGAGGACGACAGTGAGCCCAAACCCAAATAATTTTTGTTTCGAAGAGGGGAAGTTTCCTGTCAGCAGCGGGCTGAAAATTGACCAGTCACCTCACCTTTTTGCTGACGGTGATGCTTGTGCGGTGTGTTGCATGTGCTTATAAGCCAAAATGGCAGGGATGGATGGCACAAAATCAACAAGCAATGCAAACGCCCCAAATCCCGGAAATACCTACGGAAGGTGAAGCGAGCTCCTGAGTAGAGGACGGGATTTCTGGGACCTCCATCCTGGAGAGAGGACAGCGCCTCAGGGCCTTCCGTCCTGGGGAGAGGAAAGTGCTCTTGGTACCTCCGCCCTTGGGAGTGGTCAGCATTTCTGGGACCTCCATCCTCAGGGAGGGGACATCACCTCTAGGACCCTCTGACCGGGGGCTCCACTGGGCTTGTATCTTCTAGCCGATGGCGTAGCAAAGTCCAACAGTCCTGCAAAGTCCTGTTTTGTTGTTCACTGTTACGCAGTAGCGTTGTACCATGCAGCTCTAGTTCAGTTTCCTGTCGACAGGTGTCACGACAGGTGCCATGGATCCGGGCTCGGCAGCCTTCGCGGCCGACTCGCGCGATATCAGTCATTCGTCGGAGGTGACCGGTGGTGGGGCGTGTGGTAGCGGAGGTCACCGGGCACGTGAGGATCTGTCTGATGAGGAGGTCGCGGACCAACAGCCAGACATGCTTCAGGAAAGAGAGCTGGCGGAGGACGCGCAGTGGAAGCGCATTCAGCAGAACACGTTCACTCGCTGGGTCAACGAGCACCTGCGCTCCACGGGTCGGAGCATTGATTCATTAGAGAAGGACCTGTCGGACGGGCTGAGTCTGATCGCGCTGATAGAGGTGCTTAGTGGCAAGAAGATGCCTCGACACAGCAGGAAGCCGCAGTTCCGATCTCAGAAGCTGGAGAACGTCTCCGTTGCGCTGAAGTTCCTGGAGAGGGACGAACACATCAAAATCGTCAACATCGGTGAGTATCTTTTTGGGCTAATATAAATCGCCTAAAGTGAGTAGTATAGATGACGTTGATGAGCGACAATCTTCCTTATTTACTTTCACCGCTGTGGATTAAAACTGGTTTGTGACAGCATGTTTACTTAGCAACCAACATGACACTTTGTGACTGTTAGAACAGGGACGGATCCAGAGGAGGAATAAAAGGACCTTTGCCCCCAAACCATTTGCTTTTCTATAAATAACGCAACGTTTTCCACGGTGTTGGGATCCGTTGACCCCCCCCCCACCAACACTCAGTACGGATCCGGCACTGCTTGTAAATGTCTAAGACCCTTGATGAAAACCGCCTGTCGGGTCCTGGGGAGCTCAGGGCACCATGCTCTTCAAAAGTTAAGAGGATCACCTCCTTTCAAATGATTCACTTATACATCAATCTTGAGGCGCCATATGCAAAACGATGTGAAAAACCATCCGAAATTGATCTCCAAATATGCAGCAAAATCGAAATTATGCACAATATGGGTGCATCACGCTTTATTGCTTATTGCTCGGGTAACATGTTCCACCCTGCCCCTTTCCCAAACAACAGCGTTTTCCACGCTGTAAAGTCATGTCGTACTCCACCAATCACCTCCCCCTCACTTGACTCTCCCTTCCCAAACTGGAATCCTGTGCCCGCTGGTGTGAAAAAGGCAGGGGTGGTTGAAGACATCTGACTAAGCAGGCCGAAATCAGGCACCAGGGGAACACTTGGCATGCTGTTCTGTGTATCGACCTGCGCTGTATCGCGTGTTCCCGACGAGTTCCAACTCCTCGTCACGGCCAATATCACTGCACGGCGGCTTCATAGCCATTTACAGTCAGGGCTGTGGATGTCCCAAAACCATCTGGGGGTGGCCGAATTTGAACAATGTCAATGGTCGCAACTTAAGAAGTGCTAGTATAATATCGTCTCTGTCTTAGCCCTCACACCTGTTGGAGAGGGCAACGCTGACACCGAATTAAAAGAAGGGAAAATCCAAAGGATATTTAACGACATATCTACTTTTTGTTGGAGGTGCCCGGGCACCCTCAAATATGTGTGTATCCGTACTCTTGTTTACAGTTGTTCACCGGGGAGGGTAGACTCTTATTTATCGTAATTTAGATATTTATTTATTTTAATTATTTGTTTGATTTATTGTAGTTTGGAGAGAAAGGGAGAGGTTTATAATTTACAATAACTGACTTATAATGAAGCTAAATAGGTAGAAGAAAAAAATCAGGAAGAAGGAAAGTCGTCGATATCTTTGTTCAGTGACAAAGTTTTGACTTTAGGATTATGCATTGGCTGTAGGCGTGCTAAGATGACCTCTCAGATGTCAAAGGTAAACAATTTCAGTTTCATCTTTGAAAATCAACCGAAAATTTATGGCTCCGCAACTCCGAATTTCTATCTCAGGCTCCGCAACTTGTTGTATCTCAAATCCTTTTATAAGGAGGTCACGGAACTGATTTGCAATCAGCCATACAAATCATCCATGAATGCCTCGGTAGATATAGCCATTTTAGTCACCTTTTTATGGCCGAGCATACACACAAATCGAGTTAATAAGTGGCAGATCCAGGAGGTAATTGGGAGGGGAACACATGCCCCGGACCAAGCCTCGGTGTCCCTTAAAAAGACTTCGGATCAGCCCTAAAACGTCGCTTCCCACCCCCTCCCCCTCCCTTCCCAGGATGCAAGTATTGGCGTCGGCGATAAGATTTGGAGCCCCCTGAAACGTTGTTCTGTCTAGAAGTGTAGCTCCTTTGGTCTGAATGGCGTCCTCTGACCGGGTGGCCCCCCCCGGGAAATGGGAAATCCTGGATCTGTCTGTTATAAGAGGTCAGTCCACCCTCTCGGTCGCTCGTCCATGCCACTTGACCTTTTGTTCAGGCCGCCTCCGGCGACGGTTTCCAGCCTCGTCCAGGTCTGTGTCCCGGCACTGCAGGGCAGGGGGACTGAGGGTTGGAGCGAGGATGAGCGAGCCCCACGACACCCTTTATGATGAGGCAACTGGCACGCGAGACCCATCCGAGCTGTAATAGCCATACTGCTACAACGTGGGAGTGTCGATTTCCATAAACCATTGGGGGCGCCTAAATTTGGAAACAAATAAATCACCATCACCAACACCAACTCGATATCTTATTGCAGGTGCCCGGGTACCCTTCAAGCGAGATAAGTTAAATCCTTTGCTTATAAGTACACCTTCTGCAGTAAGTGGCGTCACTTTTGCATTTGTTACGAACACTTCCATACATACGGTGGCTTTTCGAGCGCCGCCGTAATGGACGTGAAGTGATGTAAACTATGGAAGGAGACGGCAAGGATTAGGAAATTTGCCGCATTTTTGTACTTACTGCCTTTTGCACTTCTGGAATTTGTAATTACTGCCTCAGTTCCACCAATTTGGTGTAATGCGAAAGCTGAGTGTTGAACGTCTTGATCCATTAACGGTACACGGCTATTAGTAATAAATTATAATTATGAACAATAACTAACTAGGAACACTGCGTCACCCGGCAGATTTATAGCGGAACACTGTAGCTTACAAGCCTATCTTTGTACCTAAAAAAGAAAGTCGAACAATCGCGTTTAAACGGCTGTGAACTGTGACTTCTGGCTACTTGGAGGCAGGTTGGCGGCGGCATCGAAGGAATTTGATAGGGAAAAGACTCAAGCTAAAGAAATACAGTGGCGTCCATGCATTAGCATCTACATACCTACTCATTCACTGGCTGGTACACTCTGTGAATTGCTTCTGACCCTCCGTGTTTACACGGTCAAAACTAACTATCCATCCGCTGCAAATACGCATTTTATCATCTTAAACTTCTTCTGGTGCACACCCATGAAATGCCAGCTAGGTGTGTATGTCACATGTACCGTGTGTTGCATTGCCAGTGTCAATTGAAAAGTCTTGAAAAGCTGCACCATGTACCCTGATGCCGAAACATACTAATGACTCGAAAACGGCGTCTGCAGTTTTGGCCGCCAAACATTTGCACTTACTGAACTCATTTCAATGAGCTCATGCTCGTTTTTTCAGTGCGATTGACGCCGTACCCTGCACAAACACCTAACCCACATGTCACCCACGTGCACAGAATGTCTTCTGCAGTTGTCCCTTTCTCTCAGTCTAACACCGAACAACACCACCATTCTCAACACCATGCATGTAGGTTTTATAATCTGCCACGCGACCCCTCCCCACCGAGGCTTGAATTCGGCGTCAGCGATGCCCAGCGTGACCTCTCTAACCTCTGTGCCCGGAGGCTAGCGGTGGCCAGCGGATGGCGGCCGCTGATTGGTGGAGGTGCGTTCACCTGTATTGCTAGAAATTAGTGGATATTTCTCCATGGAAATGATAGACGTTAAACATGTACCAGGAGCTGTATATAAAAACTATATTTATCAAACATTCAACGACATACTTTGCTCTCTAGTGGCTTGATTATCTGCTCCACCGAATGAGGCTGAGGCTTGGGTACAGGCAAGACGGCGGCAAAGTCAACACAGGCTAGCCGGTGGCCGAGTTCGCTGAAGTCGGGAGTGTCGCGATGGGTTTCTGCTAAGTAGAGAACCTTCCTGGTCCGAAGGTAGCCGAGGAAAGGTATACACTTTAACCAAGGGAAAAATAAAGAATAAAAAAAAAAAAAAAAAAAAAAAAAAAAAAAAGGCAAAAAAAAAAAAAAAAAAAAGAAAAATGGGAGAGAGGCGTACTTAACCATCGCCCCGGTGGGGGTGTTTGAACACCCATCTTCGGGTTTTTCCGGCGGCACGAAAAAAACGGTGGTGGGAAGTGCCGCCGTACATAATACACCTTATCCTTGATCAATTTTGCAACTTTTCCTCAAATTTTAAGGTTAGGTCATCTCAGGTCAGGTCCCCAGTGCAAGTCAAGTGACCTCATCTCCAAAAATGCTTAAGGCGGCATACGTCAGAAATTGGTGAATCTATCGGATTAAAACTTATACCACATAATGGGCCCACCGAGTACTACAAAATATTTTCCGGTATTTTTCATATCAATGGCTTAAGGTCAGGTACAGATCGTGACCTCTCCATTGGAAGTGCATGGGGAAAACAGGAACTGGGCTGTATTTGTGTAGATACAGCTGCGAATACCATCCTATTCTGCAAATCGTAGTATCGTGGGCCCCCTTCCAAGCACACTTTGACATTTTTGACATGTGACCTTTGAGAGATCATCTGTGGTTACATAAACAGGCTTCAGACTTGGGTGAATAAGGTTGCAGAAAATTATGATAAAACTTTTATTTTGATACCATTTCATTTATATTGCTATTGCGAGTCGATTGATATGCATATTGGCTGTGCTAGGTTGGATAGTGACATTAACCTGACCTTAGGTCAGGTCAGTTTTATGCTTTGACTTATTATAATCATGTTATGCAAAAAGGCGCATTCGATTCGCCGTAAGGAAGAGGAAGCGAATGGCGTCTAAAAATGTTTCATGCCCACCGGGGTGGAAGTTAACGTGTGATTTTACTTATACCCTGCATGGGATATCGTTGAAATGTCCAAGGGCAACCAAAGTGGGAAAGGAATATGTGTTTCGCAGCTGGCGAACTGGGGAAAAATCCGACTCTAAATCAGCATTTCGAGACGAACTATTTCAGTTCTTTCTCCCACAGGTCGAGTCAGCGTAAGACAAATGATCTGGAATTTAATACGGAACTGCGCCAATTGTTCGGCGGGAACTGCACGGTGCAGGCGGCATATGTTTTACTTTAAAAGATGACCCTGGCAGACGCGCCTCGTTTTCTGGCGTTTTTCGTTGTTCGCCACGCGTTCACTGGCAGCCTCTGTCTTCCAGTCGACTATTTAGCCGCCCATCTCAAGACCATGACGTCCGCCTGATGAAATGTCCACAGCTATTTCTCGGTAAAACTTTTGAAATACCCACCCTCTGAAAAACGCTAAAAATGCGTCCAGGTTTCTAGAGATGGAACAAGATGCACCTCAGGGAGCATAGGCCACCCACTGAGACTTCATCCCTTCCCCATTACCGGAATTATAAATATATCACTGGTGTTGATTATCTTTGTCACCATTTTTGTTTAGACAGAAGACCGAAATCTTAACTATACACTAAATACCGTCAAAAATACAGCAACACATGACCACACGTTGAGAGCAATGGTCTCCTGAATTCTGTGTAACTCAGTATGCCTACACACCAAAACCAGTGTTGTGTTTTTTCTGAAGGTTAGCATGTAAATAACTGTGCTATTCCCGCGTGCCACCGAGCTGTACCTGCCCTGTTTGTCGACACTCCATTATCGGGAGCTCGCTGGGCTGAAAATGTGTACCATCCGGCTCCGAATGCCCCATTATCAAACCTTTGATCTTTGAAACGTGGAACGCTCTGTTTGATTGCTGCTGCATAGGCAGCTCCAGGGTTTGTGAAGGGAGGTGCACTATGGGTGGGGAAGCCATTCCAGTCCGAGCGATGCGGCCTCGTAATGGCAGTGTCCCACTTTTATAATGGGTTTTGAACTCAGCAGTGTTGTAGAACGTGGTGATAACCACTATTGACATATTTCATTTCGCCCTAAAGCTCTCTATATCAGAATTTTCCACGCTTTAAACTCAAAATAAAGGGGCTTATTCTGTTATTTCAAGACACGAAGGAATCCCTGTCCATCTGGGAACGCGTGCGACGTGATACATGTTAACAAATGGTGTGACATCTGCAACATTACATGCCCCAGTCAGATTCGTAATTAAATACGATACTTTGACTCAACCCTGGGTAGAAAGACAAGAGACGATATTTTTTGCGATTAAACACGGATTGAGGGGGTGTTTTAGAAAAAAAAAAGTTTTAAAAAATTAAAAAAAAAAAAAAAAATAAAAAAAAAAGGGGAAATTCCTGCATTCCTGGGGTGGACCAGTGGGGTTGTGGAGGGGGAAGGATTTATAAAAAATCATTGGGACAGCTTGAAGGAGGGGACTCCTTGGCGCAGTGTGGGGGCGACCGAACTCGTCCATTTCTCTTGACTGACCGATGCCGACTCGCTGTCATGCCCCCTCTCATAGGTGTTGTTTTAGAACTGCCGTTTTAATTAAACCACTGAAATGTCGCGAACGAGTCATGTTCCCATAGTACCTAAATGTTCCCCGACAAACTATGAAAACAGGTGGCAAATACCTCGGAAGGGGGTGGTCTTCAGCAAAAGCATGTCTTTAGTGGCAGATACAATAGAAACCCTCCTTCTTCCAACTTTTGAAGTTGTATGTTATTATTAAAGACTAATATCTGCAGGGGATGGCAAGGGGTATGGTCCCCTTAGATCTGCGGAAGCGCCCCCTGTTGACGCCAGGCGTAGGGGGCTGCCTACCTGGACAGTAAAACGTCTGTGAAATGTCTGAAATGGCACCCAACGCCTATTTTAGAAGGCCTGCCAGTGGACAGTTCTGCCCTGGTTTCTATAGTCTTCCATTATTGGTCGCCCGTCAGCCATCAGTCTCATATTTTATTCTATACAGGGACAACATATTCGGTTAAGGTCGAAAGCTGCATAGACCTTTGATATTTCATTTACTTTCAAGCTCTTGAAAACCAGAACATTCTTAACAGCACCTCGTAAATTTACTAATCTTTTAGAAAGGGTCATTTTAAGCTTCGGTGAAACATGAACCGAGACGAAGGGAGAACAAGGGGCTGGTCGTCCCCTTGAGTCGTGAGATAAACCTCGTGACCACGTTGGTCATGTGACACGTTGGAGCCCTGACTTTGGAGGGCCACACACACACCGTGATTTCCCGGCATCTTCTCGGTAACGGGCATACTTGTTCTTTCTTTAGTAGCCAACCTCCTGCTCTTTAGGTCGCCTACCTCAAGAGAGCAGTGCCCCTAAAAGTCTGGGACACAGCTAGATCCGTTACTTTCCGATATTAAATCCGTCATTTAGATTAATATAGGAATTTAAAATCCGTCTATTAAAAATCCGTCATCTAAAAGAAAGCACGGCCTTAGGAAAGTACCCGCGGCAGTCCGCTTAGCTAGATCTGACACTGATGAGAAAAGTTGACTTTGCGCTGGACTGTATTTATCCGCTGCGTGTCGTCGTCAGACTCGGCAGGTCAGGTGCGGATCGATTTGGGCCCCGGTGCACCCCTAACCGTCGGCCCAGACCCGGTATTGCCGCAGGGCAGTAACGGCGTGAATGGCCCCTCCAGGCGCACGCGGTGCAGGTGGCGTGTGGAGCTTTGTGCGTGACAATATTGACCTTGTTGGGTGGTGTGGCTGACGGAACAACCAACAGATTCAGCCCTAGTACCTGGTGTCGAACAAACAGGGCAGCACCCATAATTGCTTTTGTTTGCATTGGCCAATTGCATCATGCCAGCTCATTTTTGGCCAGTTTCTATCTGTATGTCCGTCTACAATGCTAAGCTGTGTCTTCCGAAGTATTCCTCAATTGATGAGTGTATGTTTTAATGCATTAGAGGTAGGTATTTCTAATATCCTATTTTGATGTTCGTCGTGCTGGCAATGAGGAGCGGATGGGGAGGTGTAATATGAGCGGTGGGCAGTGCATTTTTACCAAACCTGCGATGGGAACCAAAGGAGAAAAAGGGCAGTATAAGGGCTTATAGGGACACATGACAATAGTCTGAAGGACACCTTTGTTTTCCTCATGGGGGCACTTTGGTTTCCCTATAGGTGATTGTTCTCGGGGTGGTCCCTGATAGTCGTGGGGTTTGGTCCCGATTTGGTCGTACAATTTTGTGTCATGTCTTGCACAACAAACATACCTAGGAGGCCGTACAAACTTCAGAAATGCGTGAAATGGTTTGTACTGAAAAGAAGTAAGTGTTGAGTTATTGAGGACCAGAAATACACTAGTCCCTAGTGGTTGAAAATTCGAAGGGCTGGACACCGAAAATAGCTCCCCCGCAGTTTTTACGCAAAAGAAATGCCCTAACCGTAGGAAAATAATGAGATTCGTAGAAGGGAGTGGGAAATGGTCAGGAACATATGAGGAAGAACGCCCAAGGTGCTGTGCTAAAACGCACAATGGAGGGACGATATCCCAAAGTCCCCCTCCCCGGCGCCTATTTTGCGAGGTGGCCGGAGAAACTCCTCAGCCGAAAGGCGCTACTTGGTTTCATATCAAGGGGTTGATAAGTGCGTCAATTGGCGAAAATTAGAAAATATCTCAATAATATTGTTCACTTACAGACGTTTAAATTCAAACCTATCTTTTGTGATCGCCATAATGCGTCGTCGTAATAGATGAGCTTCAATGTAGGCACATTGGTAACGTAAAAATGTCGTATGATTTGGATCATATATCAATTTTTTGCTTTTACCTTCACCTCAACATAAATGTAAAATTAAAATACAAAGGTCAAAGAACAAGGGTATACAGTTTGTCTTAGGTCATTGACCTCAGTGCAGTGGCGTCGTGATTGGACCAACAGTGGTGCTCCCTCGCTAGCTTATCTGATTCATGGCGGTTTTAATTTGATAGCAGAGCTAACAGCAAGTGTTGTCTCAACGGGCTTGCTTCAAAGACAGCCGATCTAGTAGTACTTAACAGCCGAAAAAGGAGCAACTACATATTATTGCTATAAAAAGAGAAAGCCGTTACGGGACATCTAGAGACCATCCGTCCACTTATCTGGCTATCATTGTGGTTTCTATTTGGGAACGCTAGTCTAACCCTGGCATTAGCTACCAATATGGTTATCGCAGGAAACCTCTTCGTTGTGACACGAACATCAAGTAATTACTCGAATACGGCACACGGGGAGAGAGAGAGAGAGAGAGAGAGAGAGAGAGAGGAGAGAGAGAGAGAGACCACACGATACGCTGCATTATGTTGTACCGCATCTGATAACTACGGAGCCGATGTTTAGAGAAATGTCTGAATTACGTTTTCTGAAAATGAATTGTAGGGGTCTTGCCGGTCAGCAAAAAAGGCATGATGTGGTTCATTTCTCAAAAACATCAGTGTACGGTTTAATATTCCTTCAAGAGACTCATCTTACCACTAAATCAGTTCCTTTCTTTGACTTGCTATGGAAGGGGAAGGCGTATCATAACTGCAAGTCCAATTTTAGTAAAGGCACTTCGATACTAATTAAACAGTCTGTACCTCATGAAGTAATCGAAGAACATGAATTTTCTAGCGGAAACTTCAAAGCTTTAGTGTGTAAAATCAGAGGAAATATTTATACACTGCTTAGTATTTACGGGCCGAAGGAGGATAACCCTGATTTTTACGAAAACGTAGAGTTATGCTTGGAAACACTTCCATTGGAAAATGTGATAATAGCTGGGGATTTTAATTTTGTGATTGAACTAGATCATGATTCCAACTATGTTAGAGAAAACAACCAGAACGCTAAACTACGTTTCCTCAGCATGGCACAGAAATTAAACTTAGTAGACGTTTGGCGCTGCCGAAATCCTCACAGCAAAGGTTACACCTGGTTCAAGCAGAATCATATAGTAAATATGGCGGGCTAGATATGTTTTTCGTTAGCGAGAACTTGTGCAGAAAAGCTATCAAATGTGAAATTGTAGCATCTTACAGAACAGACCACCATAGTGTTGCTGTAACATTAAATGAATCAACTCCTCAAAGGGGTTCGTACCTTTCGAAATTCAACGATAGTCTTCTAGACGACCCGGATTATGTCGAATGTGTATTTACTTGTATAAAAGAACAACTTTTGCAGTACGCAGTTCCACTGTATACGGCGGAGTATCTGTCTGACCCAAGGAACTATGAGATCATCGAGCTTATGATTGATGAAGGACTATTCTACGAAACCTTACTAATGATGATTCGAAGTGAAACTGTTAAGTTGTCAAAAAGAAAGGTCAGGAGAGCTAGAGAAGAAGAAGAATCGATGACAAAAGAAATAAACCACCTACATAGTGGACCCTCCCTAGATGCAACAACAAAAAATCAACGCATTATTACATTACAAAACAGACTTGAAGCAATAAGAGCACCTAAAATCCAAGGTCTTCTGACAAGAACAAAAGTTAAGTGATATGAACAAGGAGAAAAATGTTCAAAATATTTTCTCTGTCTAGAAAAACGAAACGCGATGAAAAATCAATTGAATGTAGAAATACGGGAACCAGAGTGATTACAAGCAAGCAAGATATTTTAGATGAGTTTACAAAACATCTCGGATCAAAATACTTTTCGGGGAACAAGTTGATAGACTCCAATGATTATCTCGAACAAAACATTCGAACTAGACTAGACGAAGTTCAGAAAAAGGAACTCGAAAAACTTATAACTTTTGAAGAACTAACAAATGCACTTAATTCGATGAAGAAAGGAAAGTCTCCTGGTGCAAACGGATTCACTGCTCCCTTCTTTCAACAGTTTTGGTCACACATCGGGCCTTTTTTCTTCAGAGTAATTAACAATGATATATCGAATGGGAACCTTGTAAGCTCGTTTCGCGAAGGTGTAATTACGTTAATTCCAAAGTCTGGACATAATTTAGAATTATTTAAAGGCTGGATACTTATTTCACTTTTAAACGCTGATTTCAAAATCTTATCTGCAGCAATTTCTGAGAGGCTCAAAAGTGTAATGAACACATTAATATCGTCCACGCAGACAGCCTACATTAAAGGTAGATACATTGGCGAAAATACTCGGATAGTCTACGATGTGATGTATGCTAGTACGATGTCTACGATGTGATCGTTTATCTCTGCAAGAACAAACAAAGTGGACTAATACTAGCAGCAGATTTCGAGGCAGCCTTTGAATCTGTTTCATGGAACTTTCTGAAGCAAGCATTGACCCATTACAATTTTGGTCCATCCTTTATATCACTGCTCGAACTAGTGTACTTCAACCAAAATAATTTTTCGCGTATTCTCCTCGATGGGTTCTTAGGTGAAAATATTTTTTCTTAAGAGAGGAATAAGGCAAGGAGATCCAGCCTCCGGTTATCTGTTCAATCTGGCAATCGAGACGCTTGCAATCCAACTCAAAAAGTCGCAAAAGTTTCACGGAATAAAGATAGGAAGAGAGGAAGTACGTGTCTCACAGTATGCCGATGACCTAGTGGCTTTCCTAGAACCCAGTGAGAGGTCCTTGTTTGGCGTTCTGAATGAAATGAAACAATTTTCGTCAGTCTCGGAACTAAAGCTAGATATAAGTAAGACGAAATGTTTTACCCATTGGGGAGTTCCCTAAAGCGATCAGCGAAAATGCTTACGGTATACCTTTTGTCAATGAAATGAAAATACTAGGGATAAACTTCAATACAGATAATACCGGGATCACAGACAAAAATATTAAATACAAAATTACAGCAATACAGAAAGAAATAAAACAATGGGAGAGAATAAATTTGACTCTTGTAGGAAAAGTAACTGTTATAAAGTCTGTATTGCTAGCGAAATTAATTCACATATTTATTGCATTACCAAAGGCTTCCCCACCAATAGTAAAACAATTGAACAATGTGATATATACTTTCTTATGGAGAGGCAGAGGGGACCCAGTGAAACGCGCTAAGGTAGTGCAACCATACCATCATGATGGCTTGAAAATGGTAGATATCTGTTTATTCATAACAAGTTTAAAGATAGGATAGATTAAGCGACTCCATTACTCAATCCAAGATTGGACCAAGCTAGCGAGGCTAAGTATTCCCCCCACTGATGAACTCCTCACCTTTGGACCCAACAAAGTGATCTCTTTGGAAATAAAGTAGCAAATCCATTCTGGAAACAAGTACTGAGCTCATGGTCTGATTTCATTTATGTATACAAACCAAGCCGAGAAGAAATACTTTCAAGTTCTATCTGGTTCTCACAGTTCACAAAATTTAAAAAATAGCATTATACGAACCTGGTATAGCATAGGTCTAAGATTTATCGCTGACCTGTTTAAAGCTGAAACAGATGAATTGTACACATGTAACGAGCTTTGCCAACACTACGGAGTTTCAGGCACGTTCCTCTGTTATCAGTCGTTAAGGCGGAGCCTTTCAGAATGTATCCGATAAAATAACGCTGACACATCCTATTATACCGTATCAATTTTGTTTCATTAAGAGAAATGTAAATACGAACCGTATAGCATACAAGGAGTTCCTCACATTTTTAAGAGCCAAAAATATCGACACTTCTCAATCATGAAAACACGGTGGGAACGACATGGAATAGAAGATCCTTACGTTGGAAGCATGTTTGCCATTGCATCTATAACAAAAAAATAATTATTTACATTCTCTTCATTTTCGTATTATATCGCGCACCATTGCCACAAATCGGTTTCTCTACACAAGTGGACGAAAAGAAAGCCGATAGAAAAGAAAGAAAGCAGATAGGCTGTGTGCTCCTTTTGCTCTTCTAGCGCAGAAACTTTGACCCACCTCTTCTGGACTTGCCCAAAAGTAAAAATATTTTTGCAAAGTGTAAAAACATTACTTTTTGAAAGACTTCAGCTCAAAATCACATTCAAAAATCAAAATGGTTTATACCATCTCCGGAACTTTGTACAAGAGTAGAGATGTTAATTAGTACAATCGCCAAGAGCGTTATTTATAGAGCCCGCAGTAAAAGCCAAGAGCCACAGAAAGCATCGTTTTTCCACTGCTTGCGAATGGAAGTCCTAAAAGAAAAAACACTGGCGGAGTTGAATAGAAATATTCCAGAGTTTGATGATAAATGGGGTGAATTAAGTCCGATAACATACTAAATGAAACTAAATTTTATTCAAAAGTATGCTCTCCGAGCTGAATTATTTGTCCCTCTTCCTACCGACACCCCTATATGGAACATTATGCTGACAAGTAAGACCACTGTGGTACGATGCTCCTGTGAGACCTGTGCGATGAAGTGTAAAGAAACATTATTATTAAAAGATATTTGAGTGCCGCAAAATACTTTACTTCACTTATATCATAACCATAAATCACAGAAAAAATATGCATGCACATGTCAACACAATCGCAAAAACACACGCAATCACAATCCCATCCACACACACAGCACACCGCCAATACACCCGTCTCACACTCACTTATACACATACGCACCCCCACATCCAGACAAAGACACCCACAGAAACTCACACATTCTATGATAGTGTATCAGACACATAGCCGCTATTTTCTATTAAAAGTGTTTGTTGTTATGTGTTGAGTTGTACTAAAATAGAAATAAAAAAGTTGAAAAAAGATTCTAGTGCAAAACTACGGAGCCGATGTACCCTTACTAGTTTCGAAACCTGAGAGTGCCAATGTCGTGGTGGCTGCGTGTCATTAATCAGGTCGTTATGTAGAATTATATTTATAGGCTTTGGCAAGTATGACAGTGAGAAGACGTGAATCGCCCTGCTTTGACTGCTGTCCAGAAGCACCAGCCTGAGTGCTGTCCAATGACACTGGTTTAATGCGTATCTACTGAAGCATCATGTAGTTGGATCACTAGTTCCAGTGCTGTTAACACATTCCGCACCGGCTCATGTCTGTTGAAACTCAACGGGAGTATTGGTATTATATAGACTATTATTACCAGGGGCGTAGCCAAGGGGGGCGGCAGGGACAGCCGCCCCTCCCTGAGGACACAGCCGTGCGAAGCGCGGCTCGCCCGCACTATGCTCTGTGGCCAAATTTTGTATTTTATACCAGACAGGGCCCTCTTAAGCCCTCTTCAGCACTCTATTCTGTAGCAAGCAAGGCCCTTTTTACCCATCAGGGCCCTTTTGGCGCTGTCACAGAGGGCCTTTTCAGGGCGCCACCCCTCCCTGAGCGAAATCCTGGCTACGCCCCTGATTATTACCATCAGTTAGCCCTAAATCCTCCCTGTAAGCGCTGCGGCGTGTCTGGCAGCGCGTGGCTGCCGGTGTCTGACCTTCCGTGGAGCGTGCCGACAGAACAGCGCACCGTGTTCCACTCCACTTAGTTGGTCTGTTATCCCGGGGAATTAAGTTCCATTTCAGGGCGAAATCCAATAAGAAGAGCCCAAGAGATACAGTGGAATTGATCAAACAGCTAAAAACATATTCTTAAGAAATAAGCCAACGTGTGCCAATGTAGGTTTGCGTTCAGGATACCAAAACAACTCGATCAACTGCAAAAACGTATTGCTCAGATCGTGGAAAAGTTGGTTGAGCAAATCTTTCCACTGACACATGTGAATTAATACTAATGGTCCGTTTCTGTTGTGGTGAAATGATGAGCCGTTGGTTCAGTGGGCTGCCATCACTTGCTTCTAGGCCTCAGCCTTAATTTATATGGCTGAAGAAATGTCTAAAATGGTTATGAAGAGCACAAAGTTAAAGCTCCTGTGTTTCATACCCCGTATCAGACCAATAGGTGAGCTGCCTTACATAGCAAATTAGTTTAGCCGTGCTTTTTTTGTACGATACTTCCATAACAAGCAGTGGAAGCTGAAACCCTCGACAAGTCTCGACAAGGCCAGTATTGATGTCTTGTTCTGACCCATTCTCAGACTCTACCCATATCGTGGACTGTCAGCTGAAGCTCGTTCTGGGTCTGATCTGGACGCTGATTCTACACTACAGCATCTCCATGCCCATGTGGGAAGGCGATGATGACGTGGATGGCAACGAGCAGGGACCAGCGCCGAAAGAGAGGTTAGAAAGGGACTTGCAGGTACTTCGTTTTCATTTTCACATTTCTGAACTGTTTCCTTTGTTTCATTCATGTCCATAACCTTCAGTGGAACGTGACGCATGAGTCAGTCATCGCGTGGAACGGTCTGTTGGCAGACTGCTGAACTGGGTGAACGGGAAAGTGCCAGGGCTGCCCGTGAAGAACTTCACGTCTGACTGGAGGGACGGCAGGGCCATTGGTGCCCTGGTGGATGGCGTTGCACCAGGTAAGGAGGAGGTCAGGCGCAGGCCTGGATTCGATAGAAGCTGGATTTGGCCTGCGACCGGTCAAGCTTTGTGGAGAAAACTGCGTTGCGATTAACACCGTTTTGCTCCATGCAGTGTTTCCTTCATGACTAGATTTCACCCGAACCACCTCAAGGTTTTATGAGATTTTTCATTATATGGTGGAGTGTGAATCCAGGCGTGGATTCTGTCCCCCAAACTCCCGATTTTCACAAATTTCATTAAAAATATTGTTTTACCATTTCGGTCCTGTTAGCCCCCTCCCCACCCCTCCGACCTCAACGACCAACCCAGATCCGGGACGGGGCATCTACTAATAAACAGGGATGGCAACCGTGCACTCTCCCATCAACTGATGCTCGCTTCGGCTCTGTTTTGCCCAGCTGTTTTTTTTACCTTTGTCAGTGTAGTCCTGCGTCCATCTTTTGTGCTCATTGTGGAGCCAGTGTGAGTTCATCCACCACGCTATGAGCACAGAAGCAGTGTTTCGTCCAGACTGCAGTCAACCCGGTGACCTTTAACCTGAGGCACGCGAGCGGTCATGACACCGTGCAAGCTGATCCGACGCCTGGAACCTGAGCGGCTCCCGAGGCCGGCCCTGTATTGTTGTGACGTCTCCACTGTCTCGCACGTGCTGGTATGCGTCGATCACCGCATGACGCCTGATTGTCCATGGTCCAGTGCGCTCTGACAGAATTGAGGCACTCACTGTTTATGTCGATAAATCAATAGGCTTAGAATAGAATGGGCCATCGAGGCTGCCGCATTGTTTCATGTGTGGATTTACGCCTCCTGGTCCGCTCAGCTGTTCTGAGGCTTATCCTGTGTTTATAACGATAGGAAGAATCGTACGCATACACGGCAAGTTTGGCACAGCCACGAATGGTGTAATTTCGAAATGTATGAGACTGTGCCGCTTTTCCAGGGCTCTGTCCTGACTGGGGTCACTGGCGGCCGGAGGATGCCCTGAAAAACGCCACGGAAGCAATGGGCCTGGCAGACAACTGGCTCAGCGTCCCGCAGGTACGGCTCGTTTTCGGTGGCCTCTGTATCCGAGATGTGCTCATGTTCTATTGCGGCAAATAGTGGAGAAAAGTACACTGTATCAGCGGAAACAGGAAAATGTGTAGAAGTGATGCTTAAATGGCCGAACACCACACGCTTAGAGTTCAGCATGGACCAATAATTTTAGCATCCATCCTGTTCCTTACCATTTAACCCTATTAGTACATAAGGCATGTTGACCCGCCCGATTGGTATTCCCTGCTGATGTTAATACAAATGTATGTGTGCGCTCCTTAAAGGAAGTGTAACACTTGTATAATGGGTTTTGAACTGAGAAAGTAGTTTTGTAGAGCGTGTCGAGAAACCACTATTGACGTGTTTCGTTTCACCCAAAGCTCTGTGCATGAAATCTCCGCAAGCTTTAAAGTAAAAAGAAAGGGGCTTGCTACTTTATTTCAAACCATCAAATAAGCCCTTTCCATCTGGTAGGGCATGTCACGTGATAAATATTAACAAATTTCATGGTCACGCAACCTGACATGTCGCAAGCCACTGCTAGCCGCCAGATTCGTGATTGCGTGCGATGCGTGGATCAGCCCAGTGTAGTAAGACAATAGGCAATATTTTGGTTTAGAATATTTTGAGGTGGAAAAATGTGATTTCCTGATTTTCAGACCTGTTTTATCCATCCATTTTCCCTTTTATATTTTTTGATAAAGTGCCATATTCTCTTTAGCTGTTCCTAGCAGTCAATTTCACCTAAAATAATATGAAAGTAAAGTCTAGCTGGCCCATGAACAGTTTCAGGAACATTTTTCGGAGGGCATGTTGACGGGCTAACAGCCACCAGTAGTCTAATTATACCTTAACACGCGCATTGACGAGAGGGCAGGTACTCGCCCCCTCGGGTTTTTCGGAGATAGCAGAAAAACTGCGGCCGTAGCGCTGCCGTACTTGATATACCTTTTCCCTCATCATTTTTACAACTTCTGTGAAAATTTTAAGGTTAGGTCATCTCAGGTCAGGTCACCAGTACAGGCCAAGTGACCTGACCTCAAAACAAGTTTAAGATAGCATAAGTCGAAACAGGGTGAACTTATCCGATTGAAACTCATATCACATAATGGGCCCACCGAGTTCTCTAAAACATGTTCCGGTATTTTGATATCGATGACCTAAGGCCAGGTACGAGGCATGACCTCTCCGTTGGAAATACATGGGAAAAATGGTTTTTACTAAATAACTCAGTAACGGATGGTGATAGAGCGTTTATGTTAGCTGCATCAGACTCCCCTTGGCTCTGCAGTTCTAGTGATATGCATTTTATATAATTTGACCTTGGCCTGACCTCAGGTCAGGTTAAAGCCTTGATTTGACCTAGCAAGGTCAAATTATATGTCATTCGATTCGGCTTTCTGCGGGGATTCATATAGCTTAAGTCGTTTTGCTCTATCTTTACGTGTTCAGATGAAATGGCCGAAAAACTTAATTTACATGTTATCACTATGACGGCATATTTTGACCTCTCGTGACCTTAAATTTGACCTGACAAAAAAATGGTAAAAGTATTTTCGATGGAGAAGTGGATGGGCTACCCACCGCCGTTTACTGTTTTTCGCTACCTACCGTGGTTCTCGAGATCTTAGGGGGCGGGTACCCGCCACCCCCGTCAAAGCGAAGGTGGGTCAGACACTGTCAATGCGCGTGTTAAACCAGGAGATTTTCTTGTAATGAGGCCGTCGGTCCTTTTCAGCTGATCCAGCCTCAGGACATGGTGGACCCTAACGTGGACGAGCTCTCGATGATGACGTACTTATCGCAGTACCCCAACGCCAGACTTCGCGCCGGAGCACCGCTTCGCTCCAAAACCAACCCCGGCAGGTGTGGTGCCCACGAATGGGCCGTCTGTTAAATAATGGATGAACGAGTAAAACATTATAAGCTGAACTATGCTGTTCTAGAAGTGTTATTCGATTTATGCCGACTATGTCTCTATCTGTACTGAAAATCTATGGACTCTCTCTCTCCCTCCCTCTCTCTCTCTCTCCTCTCTCTCTCCCTCTCTCTCTCCCTCTCTCTCTCTCTCTCTTTCTCGTTTCGGAAAATTATTGTGCTGTTTTGATCACCTTTCTCTGTCGCTCACATATCGTACAGAAGGTGTTGGAGGAGTATACCTCTTATTAACATGTTTGATTAATGTTCAAGAGGATCTTGTGAGCAGCCACTCTTACTACCTCATTGGAGGGAAAATGGAATAAAGGAAGGGGATTGGTTGGCCCAGGGGGGATACGTTTTGTTATCAGGAGAATTTTCACATGTCCCAACCGCTTTTTTTTTACCGTTTCCAATTCCCTTAGTTGGGGAGGGCTAGTGGTAGAGCGAACTGAAAAATTGAAACAAAGCACCAAACTTTGTAATATACAGGCCTTGGGAACTTGTTCTTGATATCGGTACCGAAACATTGTGCGGACAATTTTTTTTTGTTAAGAGGGGCAGACTCTCCACCTCCTTTTCCCTCCTGATAGCTACGCCGAGAGATCTGCACAAGGCCTGGTCGCAATTGCGGCAAGCAATGTCATTTCCATGTTAAGTACAATGGAGTTTTAAGTGACCGTCCAACAAATTCTCAGAATAATGTTGTATTGCCAAATTCTAGGACGGCCATGCATTTCGAAGGAATGTTCTTGCCGATGTTCTTTGTTTCCAAACAACAGTTCCACCTTTCGAACCGTATTTTAAAACTACCTTTTGCCACCCACACTTGAGTCGGTTTCCGGACACTGCAATCAACAGGCCCTTGATTAATGTATGACAGAACCTGTCGTCTGGAAGAAAATAAATTTGAGGCCGGATGACAGATAGTTTGACAGTTTCCTCCCCAACAACTGCACGTGCAAGTAATGTTTTGTATCATTTTCTGTGCAATCTACCTTGCCGTTTTGCCTCGAACACTCAGCATGCGAATATTCTTACACACACTAAATAGTGCAGCACTGTTCAAAACTGGCGCGCTTTTCTAATCTTATCCAACCAAATAGACGGCTCGTCACACCACGTGGCACCCGCGAGATACTAGATAACGGATAGACCTGCACTGAATCTGCTCTGATGTCAGGGGTGGCGCGTATAGAGCTCACTAGTGACCTCACTGTTTGCAACCAGGACCTCGTTAGGACCAACCATATCGTGGTGGCTCAACACGATTTGCTCGTGCTCCGTTCTTGGAGATATTCTGACCTTCCACAGGATTATAGTTAATTGCAAACACACTAAAGCTCTTCCTGCAGCAACAAGTGCAATTATGTAACTGTAATGGCACGATGCTTCTATTGCTGCTCTCCAAAGCAGTTTTGTGATTACGATGCGGTGTCTAGTACTCTGTTCTTGGGTTTCATCTTCAACACCGAAACAACATTATTGTTTCAATATCAGGGCCAAGTTCGGTCAGACACACCAACGCTTTTATATCGCCTAGTACGCTTGCAAAGCTACGTGAAACCAATTCAGCTGAGTAAGTATCATTGTCACAGGGAGATCCAAGAAGAGGAAAGGGGCGTGTCCCCCAATCGACCTACGGTCAGCACCCCACACTGCGGCCCAGCGCCCCCTGGAACTGCTGCGGCGTCCTTCACCCCGATACGTCACTTCCCATCCCCTTCTAGTTGTTGAAAGTTGTGAACATTTGTATCTACCTTCAAGCTAAAGTAACGCATCGACTCGATTTAACCATCGCCCCACCGGGTCCATCGATGCCCCCCTAGGGTGTTTGCAGACTAATAGAAAAAAACGACGAGTTGTGGCACTGCAGTTGAGGGCTCTATATCTCACCCCATCATTTTCCCACCATGCCCGATATTTTTTACCCCGGACCACACTAGGTCAGGTCACCAGGAGAGGCCAACCAAGACCACCTCACTTCAAATTTTGAGCTCTACCATAGCTGCAATTCTACGCCGATGGATTTGAAACTTTCCACACTTAATGAACCCTCAAGGGTCTATAAAATTTATATCCGGGATTTTTTATTTGAGGACCTGCTATCAGGTCATGAGGTGACCTCTCCCATAGAAGAAGCATGGGAAAAGCTGTCTTATGAACTAAAAGTCACAAAAAGATTGAAAATGCTCAGACTTTTTAGAAAAATACTCTTGGCCACTTTTTTGACGGGTTTTAAAGGCGACGTTTGCCCTTTGATCTATCTGAGGTCATCGCAGGTCACCAGGGGTGAAAAACAGTATTTTGAGGATAACTTTTGACCTATTCAAGCTAAAGCGCTAAATTAAACGTCATCGTGTATGCATCGTCACTAGTTTTTATTTGGTGTATAACAAGGTCACATTTTGACCTACCATGACCTTAGGTCATGTTAGGTCAAGCGCTGCCCTCTGGAGGTCAAACCACTGGCAGGCTGTCATTATATTTCACATAGTGGAGAAAGCTCTCCTGATATTTTTCTATCAAATTTATTTTACCACACCTCAATAGCTCTAATGGCATGATAGCTATGCCCAGGTTTCTTAGGCATTGCATATTTTAGTGAAAATAGCCTCTCGAGACCCAACCTTACCTCTGGAGATCAAACCATTGACGTGAGAGCTAAAACATGTAAGTAAATCCATACTGAATTCACACGGGTTTTCCAACACCCCTTAGATATTTGCACTAACCCCATATTTCTTTTAGTTAGCGGGGGCCATCGATGGCCCCCAGTGGGGTGAAGGTGGCGTCGGACCCCCGTTGGGCATGGGTTAAGTTACAGCGTGTCACTGAATATTGGTGAACACGTAACTATAGCCATTGTAGTTTCCTAAGATATTTTAAAGAAATGAATAGTAGTAACTTGAATATGTACAGACGATATTCCATTCCAGGATTAATTTGATAAGACAGTGTAAGAAGGTGAGCAGCAAGGGATATGAACTTTTTTAATGTTTGCAAATCGGTGTTTTTAGATTCCTGAGCTCATATGTGACAATAAATTTGCCTACAGCTTTCCCCCTTTACCTTCTTGACGGTACTTGAAAAAGTTGCTACATCCCTCCCCCAATAACCGACGTCCTTGACTGTAATGATAACAAATTGTAGCAATTGAATGAGCGAAGCCATAACATTTCATGAACAGCGTATTATTAGAACCATAACTCGAGAAATAATCGCCACCAAGTCATCGGCAGTACATTTTACGGTGCCGGACGGACCACTGAGTGGCCAAGCACCATTGTCTGACGAACTCAACAACCACAGCCTCGGGTCTGCAGCCGCCACGGTAGCTTCAGGGCATTGTGGCTGATTGGCAGCAGACTTGAGCATCTGTTTGAATTGCTCTGATTTGGACGTCATTGGGAGCTATCTGCCTGTCTGACAACCATGCGAGATACAAACCAGGGCTGCCAGCAGGGATGGAGGGAGTGGGTTGGGTTCAATTTAACCAAGGGCCCTAAAAGTAAATGGGCTTTGTCGACTTTTTACCGATTTTCAACGCTTTTCCTCAACAAAACTATGTTTTTATGATTTTATCTGGGCTACCTCCTCCTCTTAAACATTTATCCGAGATCCGCCTCTGTCCTTCCAGCCTCGAATCCTTTTGAATATACTTGGGCCACTCAAACACTTGCATAGACATCAACCATTACTAAGCATGTCCTTAATTATTTTCTGGTTTGTTGTCTGAGGAGATGGCCAACTAAAATCAACCACCGCCGCGATATGGTTTACGTTTGGGAGGGGTACTTTGATCAGTGTATGCCGGCTCGGCCCAAAGTTGCATCAATTCGGTTAGAGGAACGCCATTTTTTAATTTGGGATCTATCAGGTGGGCACAAAATGGGATCCTTGGTACCCTAATTCTTGCAAGATTGGGGATGGGGCTAGTGACGCCTCATGATGTGCTGGAAGTGCACCTAGGTGTAGTGTGGGGCGTCGAGGAAAGCTTCATCGCGTGGAGACTGTACCTTGTGCTCTGCACACCTAATGTTTTATCGCAACGTTTCCTAACATTGCAGGTCTGTTTGACTTAGTTCAGGTCACCTGCCTAGGTCAAGTAACCTAACGTCTAGAAATGTTTTAACTAGCGCCAGTGATAATATGTATATACATATGTTGATATCATATATGAATGACATAATAAGCCCAATGTTGTATCGATGACCAATGGTTAAGCACTCTCCATTAGAAAAACATGAAAAAATGGGAAACAGACAAAATGGACCCCGTCACGTTAACAACCAAAATTGATATACAGCTTTTAATGGTTTCTTCTTCTCTAAATCGTCGCATCCTTGGCTTTTTTCGAGGGTTAAGTAAAACAATTTGACCATGTAGCCTCCGAGAGTTCATCTAGAGGAACTAGGCAGGTTCTCACACGCGGGTTAAAAACTTCGTAAGGAATTGTAACAAACATTTTATTTTGGACAGATAGTGTAATATATAAAGGAAGCTTAAGGCCAAGGCCGAAAATTACGGGTATCAGGCCAGGGTCAGAACAGGGTTCGCACCAGGTCGCCTGGATCGGAGGCTGAATGGTGACGTTACAGCATCATATACACTAGATTATATATCAAGGTCACCCAAAGGAAGTTAAAGGTCAAGGCCGAAGATCATGGGTCACAGGTCAAGGTCAGAACAACATTCTAAATGTTATCGTCCCGAATGATTCTCGTCAAATGGTGTTACCCAGTATGACGTATATTATGCTATGACGTCATACTTACGATAAATCAATGTACATGTTGAGGTCACAGGTCAAGGTCAAAAGCTGTGTGTCAAGGCCAAGTCTGATTTCCCACCCAATGGTTGATATGGTGCTAGGCGTAGCGTAATTATAGGGAATATATCGTATTGTGACGTCATAGGTATATAACCCAGAATGAACATGATCCCAAAATTTGATGACAACTTTTGGGACCTTTTTGGTATGACCATGGTCCGGGTTAGTACATTTTGAACTTTTTTGTGCTTAATCACGGCCGATGAGTCCCCAGCACGACCAAAGTTTAACCTTTATGACTTCGTTTGAGCCTGAATATATTGACCTAGGTCAATGAAAAAAATGGCTGGCCAATAGACCACCCAAGCCCCCACCCACTCTCCAACCGGCGTGTGTCTGAGCCTCTTAGTATCCGAGATACAGGGGGGTTACTGGGCCCCACCAGTGCGCTTTAGTGCCAGACCTCTCTCGCTCGTTTTGTTGTCTGGTTTACGTGTGTATTCACGAAATACAAATTCAGATTCTCTCTCTCCCTCTTTCTCTCTCTCTCTCTCTCTCTCTCTCTCTCTCTCTTTCTCGTGTTAGAATTATGGTTTGACTTTAATATGTGACCTTTGACCTTAGCCTTTATGCAAGGTGTTCTTGGCATATCATTCCGATTACATGACATTATGGTGTCACCACTTGGTCTACAATGTAGGTGAGCTGATCCGCCCGCTTAATTTTAATACTCTCCAAATATATGAAGGTCTGATTGCAAAAGTATTTAAGTGAAACCGTCTGAATTTCCACCGATTGACGCGTCCATTCATTCTCTCAAATTTAGACAAGGAACGTTTTTTCAGTCCCGTACAATTTTCCAGTAACCTCGAAAAAAATTGGTGGCAGTTTGGGACCCCCTCCAGTGTGCTTGTTAACACGTATGGCATGTGAGACACACATGACTCCATCACCTTGAGCTTTCGGTAGCTGAACGATAACTCGGGGGGAGGGGGAGGGGTTGTGATTGGGATTCGGTTAAGTCAGCCAGATCATGTCAGGTGATGTCAACTCTACATTCGGGCTTAGCTTGGATGACTCTCCCTACACTTTGAACCCGGTCAGGTCTCTGATAGTCATGACTCTTCGGGTCCCAGTGGGATAACTTAGTTTTCTTTCTGTTAGAGGCAATTCACCCAAAGTTGATTAATGAATTTAGAAGCATGTATTACAAAGCGAACATATTGGCATATCCAATATTTTCCAAAAGTAGGGGAGGGTGCATTGAGACCAGGGGCGCCGCTTTTAGGCGAAAAACTCAGGTGGGCGCCATATTCTTTCGGAAGGAGGGGGTGCTGATTCTGGCAGCCTGGGGAGTGGGGGGGGGTGGGAAGCGACATTTCAGGGGGCGCAATAAATTTGTTCAGGGGGCACCGAGGCCATTTCAGGGAGCGGCGAGGGTCGATCGTGGGGGGAAGTGCCCCCACTGACTCGCTGGATCCGCCAATGGTATAGGATATGCATATGATTGCTTTCACGGTATGGAACGCAAATTCGGATTTTATCCATTTGGAGAGATATAATATTGCGACCATGTTCAATATTGAAGGTATTCCTAGATTGTTACTGATGGGGTCGTCTTCTATTAAGTGAGAACAATGTGCTTATTTTCAGAGGACCAATGTGCAGTCACCACTCATTGTCGTCTGGTCCACTCTGTCAATCAAAACCCACACAAGCCACTCTGGGGATTAGCCTATCTAAATACGAGGGATATTTATGATAAGCCGTTCAAGATATGAATTATCCGTGTCTAGCAGTAGGCCTGTATTTGGAAATATTAATCACAAATGTGTTATTTTGACGTCGACTCCCTGTTGAGAAGTATGATTGGTAGATACCCAGTTACGTGAGCTCGGCTCTCCCCGTTTTCTCGCGGGCGTGCGCAGGGTCCGCTGTCATGGTCCCGGCGTGGAGTCCACCGGCCCGGCGGTGGGGGCCGCTTCCGTCTTCACCGTGGAGACTGCGGCCGCGGGGAGGGGCAAACTGGAGTGTCAGCTTCTGCGGCCCGACGGAGGCGTGGAGCCGGTGCGTGGAACTGGAGTGAAATGTCGGGAGCTTAACCCTCGCCCCACCGGGGGGCCATCGATGGCCCCCCTAAGGTTTTTCCGGGATAGCAGAAAAACGACGAGGCGCAGCACCGCGGTTGAGGGCTCTACCTCTCACTGCATCATTTTCCCATCATCCCTGAAATTTTTACCCCGGGTCACCCAAGGTCAGGTCACTAGACGAGGTCAACCAAGGTCACCTCACTTCACCTTTAGAGCTCTGTAAGAGCTACATTTCAAAGTCGATCGATTTGAAACTTCCTACACTTCATGACCCCTCCAGGGTCTACAAGGTGTATATCCGGGATTTTTCGATTTCGTGCCCTGAGGTCAGGTCACGAGGCGACCTCTCCCATTGGAAAAGCATGGGGAAAAGCTATTTCATGATATAAAAGCCTCAAAAATGATTGCAAATACTCAGACTGCTCAGAACAACGTTTTTGGGCACTCTTTCACGGATCCCAGGGGTCATATTTGCCCTTTGACTTTTCCAAGGTCATCCAAGGTCACCAGAGGTCAAAAACAGTATTTTGACAATAACTTTTGACCTAATTGAGCTAGAGCGGTGAAACAAACACCATTGTGTTTGTCTTGTCACTGGCTCTCATTTGATATACGGCAAGGTCACTTTTTGACCTTTCGTGACCTCAGGTCATATTAGGTCACGAGGTGACCTCTGGCGGTCAAACCACTGGCGGGAGGTCTTTACGTTCCACATAGCGGAAAAAGTTCTGGCAATTTGCTATCAAATGTACTTTTACCAGGCCTCAATAGCTCTAATGACATAAGAGTTATGCCCAGTTTGCTTAATCATTGCATATTTGAGTGAAAATAGCCGATCTTGACCTAATTTGACCTCTGGAGGTCAAACCATTGACCTGAGCACTAAAACATGCGAAGTAATTTCTTACTGAATTCACGCGAGCTTTCTATTGCACTTTGCAGATTTGCGCTAACGCCCATATTTTCGGAGTTAGAGGGGGGCCATCGATGGCCCCCGGTGGGGCGAAGGTGGCGCCGGACCCCCGGTGGGGCGCGGGTTAATCTTTGTTGGGGTTTAACGACGCACCAACTGCCAGGGTTCTACGGCGTCGCCAATTCTTACTCTATTGGGGGAGATTCGGGGGATTAGATCAGCTCTCCACTAGAAAAAAACGTAAAGGAATCTGACCTTTCGGCTATATTTTACAAGCCTTCGTCAGCGTTAATTTAGAACTGGATCATATAAAATAATTGGATCAGATTAACGATTATCTGATCCGATTCAAACTTAACGCTGACAAAAGTTTGTTAAATATAGCTGAAAGCTCCGGTTCCTTTACCTTGTTTTCTAGTGGATAAGTCCCAGCACTCTACATAAACATGCAGGACTCCACTAATGCCAGTTCGTTGATCTGGAACGGGAAATACTGTGATTTATTTTAAACTTCTTTTGAAATGGCTGCTACATTTTGATGGATAAACCTATATGATGTGCACCGGTCAGGGCGATTCCCTGACACCTTGGATAAGTTAGTCTGTTGGATTCATAGATGAGATATTTGTATGTATTTCCTTGTAAATGCCATTAGTGCTTAACCCTGATCATGTTTCAGATTGAAGCAAAATTCAACGGTGACCGAAACATGAGCTACACCTGCTCTTACGTCCCGTCCGTGGAGGGCCGACACCGGGTCATCGTCAAGTTCTCCGGAAGAGAGATCCCAGACTCACCCTTCGATGTTACCGTGGAGGGCTATGCTGGAGATGCTTCGAAGGTCACCGCCTCGGGACCGGGACTGGAGCGGACCGGAACGCTGCTGGGAAAGCCGACTTTCTTCGACATCTTCACTGCTGGTAGGATGCACGAGGTCTGAGAAACCGCCTCAGATTCGGTGCAGAAGAGATAGTATAGCCTGTGCTGAACGCAGGCTGATGGTCAGCGCTCGCTCGAGGCAGCGCGGCATGGTGGCAGGCTGAGGAGTTGTAATGTTTTTAGAGAGGGCTGAGAGTGGCATGCTAAATGTTGAACGGTATGTGTGGAGACGGTGCATTTTCCTCAAGTTTTTTCTGGATACCAAGGAAAGAAAGAGCAATACATGTCATAACACGCGCATGGACGGGGGTCTGAACCACCTTCGCTTTGACGGGGGTGGGTACCCGCCCGGGGTGGGTACCCGCCCCCCTAAGATCTCGAGAACCACGCTAGATAGCGAAACATGGTAAAAAGCGTTGGGTAGCCCATCCACTTGTCTATCGAAAATATGTTCCTTTTTTGTCAGGTTACATGTACGGTCACTAGAGGTCAAGATATGTCGCCGTAGGGATAACATGTAAATGAAGGTTTTCGGTCATTACATCTGAACAAGTAAAGATAAAGCAACACAATTTAGACCATTGGAAAACTGAGGGACTGAGAGGGGAGGGGAAATTGGAAGGAGCAGTGTGGGGGACCAGGGACTAAAAGTGGCCCCCAGATTGTATGTAAGAAATGTCATGTTTCGAGATTGTTTTTCCTCTACGCGGCTTAATGAAGTACCTACTTAATTGAAGGATTGCCTTTTTTACTTAAATCCTTTTGTGATGGTTGACGTGAATGTAATAGAAAGTGAAATTCTTTAGCGTTCCTCCTGCGACCTGACCGGTGCTGGTGGCCGGAATTCTCCGCCAGGGGCGGGACGGGGTTCGCCGGAGGTGGTACTGCTGCCGCCTGGTGGCCGGGACCGGAAGCTCCCCCATCAGCTGTCGCAGCAGGAGGAGGGCAGGTGGCGCTGCAGCTACACCCCCGACCAGCTGGGACTGATATCTGCCAACGTGTTGTTCGCGGCAAATCCGATACCGGGCAGCCCCTTCGGAGTCAGGGTATCTCCAGGTGGGTGAGGCGAGTAATGATAAGCGGGAGGGATGCCACGCTGACGGTGCTGCGGACATCACCATCAGCTCAACAGAGTCGGATCTCAAATTAGGTCACCGGAAGGGATGTTTAGTTGAAACGGCGCCTAAGCTATTGCCGCAGAGCTAGAATGACGCTATTCAATGGCCCAGGTGTGTACTTGCCCCCACCTTCTCCCCCTGATTAGGCATCAATGCCCCACCTCGTAGAAGCAAGTAAGAAATCAATTCAATTCTGTAGATGTAAGCTGTCTGCAAAATCATGTGTTGTCGCTGATCCTGGTTTTGCTGATGTTAAACACAAATGCAGGACAAGTATCTAGGAAAATACTCTTCGTATTGAGTGTAACTAAAAAACAATTACCAATTTTATGCTATGCCTTCCAACTACACCATGTCTATTGCTAAGTCACAGATGATAACCTTGCCGCTGAATACCCCGGCCCTAACTGGGTATTTGTATTTAATTAACTGGGCACGTCCCACAGCGAATGACCCGCGGCGGGTGCGTGCCTCGGGGCGGGGCCTGCAGCAGCACGGCGTCAGGGTAGGCGACACCGCCGACCTCAAGCTGTGGACCAACGGCGCCGGCGAGGGCGACCTGCAGGTCCAGGTCATCGCCCCAGGTCTGTCCACGTCAGGTCCAGGTCATCGCCCCAGGTCTGTACCTCAGATCGCCATCGCAGTTTTACGGATAGTCTTACGTGGTCAGGTCACCCAGGTCTGTAGTCAGGTCCAGTCATCCCACAGGTCTGTCACGTCGGGCAGGTCATACCCTAGTACTGTACGCGAGTTTAGATCATTAACGTTCCCTCAGCCCCAGGTCTGTCACGTCGTCGTCATACCCCAGGTCTTCCACGCTCATTCCTCTGTACACGTCAGGTACAGGTCATCGCCCCAGGTCTGTACACGTCAGGTTCAGGTCATTACCCCAGTTCTTTACACGTCAGGGCCAGGTCATTACCCCAGTGCTGTACACGTCAGATCAAGGTCATCGCTCCAGGTCTGTCCACGACAGGTCCAGGTCATCGCCCCAGGTCTGTCCACGTCGGGTCCAGGCCATCGCCCCAGGTATGTCCACGGCCCCATCACAGGTCACGGTGATGGGGCATGGCTGATGGTAACGCTGCGGGCCGTTCTTGTTCTTTAGCTGCTGTGGGTTTCCACGTCATGTGAGGGCTGAAGTTGGGAGGGAAGTGTGAAGTCGGCCACAGTTTTTAACGGAATAAAATTAGAGCAGCAGCCTTTGGCTTATTGTGCATGCTTCCTACCCCACCCAATTGAAGCTAAGTTGAAGACAATACATGCCCTGATTTTGCCCAATAATTATGCTCACTGAGTTGGTCAGTATTGCGAGGGTCTAGATAGAACATATTTTCCCTAGAGTCATTACACAGTATCCTATGCATAAGATGTAAGGTATTCCGTTTTACACGCTCGTAGACTGGTGGATATTTGGATCCAATGTTTCAGGAATTTCTCGACAAATATAATCCATTTATGAAAGCGGTTGATCTATAACAAAGATGCAGTTGATTATGATACTGAAAGTTTCATGCTCGGCAAATGGCCGCACAGAATCCCGAAGAACAAAATAATTAACCAGTATTTCAGCTTAGCAAATTATACAGGGTATTATGTGTCCGTGCAAAATCTAAGCAACTGGGTGGTAGATGTGTATAGCATTTAGCAGAGGCCTGGTGATGCTAACATTTAGCAACGCCGAACATGTTCAAAGCAAATAAACCAGTGCTTTGGAACTGCCCCGCGGGCTGTTGTCTCACCTCCGCGTGTTCGCCCACAGGCGGCTCCAGTGAGACAGTGGACCTGCGGGAGTGTGACGAGCGGACCTTCAGAGGCTCCTACCGACCGCGCCTGGAGGGCCGCTATATCGTCGCCGTGTTCTTTGGGGGCCAGGAAATACCTCGGTCTCCGTTTGAAGTCAACGTGCTACCACCAAAGGCAAGCTCGACACAAATGAAGCTCCACTTTGCATCGGTTGCGATATGCAGAAAAAGTCAGTCGACAGTGGGGATAGCTAGAACTGCATCTAGGGAACCCCTTAACCTGTTCTACCACTTACTCTTCTCAAGTTTCTGGATATTCCAGACGTGTGCGACGACTGCATTCATGATCTGGGTTTGTTGGAGAAATTATATTGTTTTGCTTTCAGACAAAGTTTCAATATTTAGATTAGACTTATTTTATAAAAAAAATCCGGGTTCTCCGCCAACCATAGCGGATGCCCTTTTCCCCAGTTTGTATTTCTGAGCAGTATATGGAATGGTATACGACTCTATATATTTTTATCTTATACATTAAGACACCCATGATGCTTTTGTAATCAAGTTGCTCAGAACAAAATATACATGGTTTTTTATTTAGAATTCAGAATGTAAATTCCGCCAGTTCCCGCGCCATTTCTGGCAGAAGCTGAATTCAAGCTCATTGTTTTATACTTTACGGCTAGCATTTCTTTCTGGAGGAATTGGTATAGATAGTTCGACCTTCTAATTTATACGGTCCTGTTTTGAAATATTTTCACTTTGGATATGTGGGTTGAACGTGCTTTTAAACAAATCATATTATTAGATCAAAATCTCTATTTTTATTCGACTCTGACTTTAGAGTACCCGACCCATATACCACATCTTGCAAGTGTAACGAGTTGTTGGCATGACCGAAAAGTAATCTATGGCTTATACTGGCCGTGGCTGTTCTTCTTGCTTAACTTCTGGCTATGTCTTCAGGAATCTTCCATCCGGTGTTTTGGGCCTGGGCTGAAAGGTGGCGTTGTGAATGCTCCGGCAATCTTCACTGTGGAGACCAACGGCGAGACGGGCACGCTGGGGTTCAGCGTAGAGGGCCCGTCCCAGGCGGCGATCCAGTGCAAAGATAACGGCGACGGTTCGGCTGACGTGACCTACCTGCCCACGGCACCGGGGGGAGTACGCCGTGCACGTGCTCTGCGGACGGGAGGATGTGCCGCACTCTCCCTGGATGGCGGACATAGCGCCGGGAGTCGACGGCGACCCCAGTAAGGTAACGCTGGCCATACACTGCAAGTGGATCTAGCTGAGGTGATTTAGAGCAGAATCCGTCAAGGATTTTATATCTGAATGGATGTTCAACCCAGTTTATCAGCGGGTTAGGTCAGACCGGATTGGCCAGATGATACGGGTAGTTTCAACTCTGGATATTAGCTTGTATTCCGATTTTTGTAAATTTAATCGAACCTTTTGGATGTGAATTATATTTGAATTGACAATCATGGTTAGCAAACAGGTTGGCCTGCATGTTTGGAAACTCTGGATATGAACCGGACTAGATGTGTAATCTAGTCCGGTTACGACTAGTCCGCGACACACTAGTTTGATTTGCTTTACTGGACGCTTCACCCGCTCTCCCGGAGCGCCTCCAATTCGCATTCACGTCCAGTGAATGCGAATTGAACACTCCTCTGAACGCTCCCCTTCCAACCCGGCTCCTACCAAAAACAACAAAAAAACAAACGGAAATGATGACAGATGACCTGTTCGAAATAATATACGGATCCAGAGGGGTAAGGGCATCACTCCCCGAGTATCAGCGCCCCCTGAAATGATCACGTCGCCCCACGATAGGTCGATGGTGCCCTTCTAAAATATCACTGTCCAATCCCCACCCCCAGGATGCGAGTATTGGCACCCTCACGGTAGGACGCCCCACCTGATAGGTTTTGCCGTCCAAGAATGCTTCTCTCTGACCATGTTCCCCCATGCGAAATCCAAGATCCGCCTATACGAGAAATATTGCAAAACTTGATGGGCAATTTGTTGCTTCAAGTCAATGTGGAGGTCATAACGGCTCAAAGCGGGTTGCATGTTAGCGAGAGCTTTTGGCTGGGTCAATTATATTATATAGGTCAATATATAAATGTGACCGTGTGCAAGGTCTGACCAAGTTTACAATCTAACCTTAAATAGTTGTGATGCGTATCACAATTAATGATATTACGAACGAAATGACGCATACATGAAAACTCTTTCACCAATTTTTTTGCGAAACTTTTAACTGGAGTTTGATGTCCTGTTAGTAGTCCTAGTCCCAGATGACCTCTTAGGTCCGGTGTTGCTGTTTTTCTGCTATCGAATCACGAGTTCGGTGCCGTGATGGAAAGCTGAGTAAGACATTGTATGGTTACACCATGTCCCGATGATGCCAGGTGGAAGTCTCCGGCCCCGGAGTCCAGCCGGAGGGGGTGGCGGCGGGTGAAACGACCCGTTTCCAGGTGGACACCAGTCGGGCAGGCAGCGCCCCCTCCAGGTCACGGTAGGTAGCGGTCAGCCCCCTCCAACAGCAAGCGCAGAGGACCGGATGTGACGTCACACCTCATGGCATATAACATAGGAAAATTAGGTGATTAAATGTCCATTTTTTGTAAAAAGAGGCCCTATAATCGAAGATGCAATGCATATTTATTGCATTTGGGAAAAACTTGATTGCTGTGTATGCTCACAAATTTGTAAGTGGACAGTGCCATTAGCATCACTTTGACGCACGGCCCAATGGTGAAGTAATTCCCTCACGCCCGCGTGACGTCATGTGGGCGTGAAGGAATCCCTCTTGAACGTACCGTTAAGTAAAGGTATCTTGGGTAGCGGTGGTTAATGCTCCTCTGACGTTGTTTCCAGTGATGCCTCATTATGACTCTTCCGTTCGCTAGTTAGTTGGTGTGGTTCTTTTGGGATTGGTATGATTTGTCAGTGCCACTATACGATTGCCTTTATTTGCGAAAGTTACTTGTGTCGCTTAAAGTTACCTGGATCATTAACCAGCCATTAGTTGGCACTTTATAGAAAGCTAAAATTATTTCCAAGTGCTGTAGTGTGTGAGGTAGGTTTTAAGTATTGACGTTCAGCATTATTTTTTGTAAGTGCTGTAAATTGTGATTGGAAACTATTCGCGCGCAGTTCAAGACCATCCAAATTCCAAGGATCTAAAAATGGAAGTTGGGTCGATGAATGTTCTCAAACATCCGGTTTTTTTCAAAGGTAACGGACGACGTGCACGAGTCTCTCCCAGTGGACATCACAGAGCCGGAGCCGGGGCGCTTCAACGTCGAGTACACCGCCGCCAAAGGAGGAAAACACACTGTCCAGGTACGGACATAGCAGACATATTGGAGTGTGTTGACAGAATCATCCCCAGAAACACCAAAGACTGAAGTCTGCATCGTGATGGCCCTTGACCCTGTCAGCCAGTTTACATAAGAATCTTCAGTAAAGAGGTCCACATGGTCATTTTTATTGTCTTAAAGTCACATAAAAATGACCTGTAATCACTTAGCAATGCTTTCAGATGAGAACCGAGTCGATACAACTGTCTCCCCGCCGAGCGTTGTGTGATGACTCAGCGGGAGACTTTACACCCGATCCCCCAGGAGAGGGGGTGACTGATATCTCCCTCCCCAGCGGGTGGGATGGCTGATGACTCCCTCCCCAGCTCTCGGGGCGACTAATGACTGCCTCCACCGACTGGATGCGTGGTTGATGACTCCCTCACCAGCTGTCGGGGTGACTGATGACTTTCTCCCCAGCTGGAGGCGCGGCTGATGATTCCCTGCCTGTCAGGCGGGGTGCCTGATGACTTCCTCCCCACCTGGATGAGCGGCTGATGACTTTACCTCCCCGGCAGGTGGAGTACAGCGAGGTGGCGGTGCCCGGCTCGCCGTTCCGGGTGAAGGTGGCAGAGCGTCTGGACGCCTCGCTGGTGCGGCTGCTTGGTCCGGCCCTCCAGCCGGGCGTCAGGGCTCTGCTGCCCACCAGCTTCACCGTTGACACGCACGGCGCAGGCCGCGGTCAGTGCACGCCCCGGACACCGGCGATTCTCTTTTGCTTGGTTTAGCCGTTATTATATAATCTGAGCATTGAAGACTGTTGCACTCAGCCCTGTATGTGGTGGACGCCTTGCACAATATGTGGATATTTTTCACAGGTGCAAACATATTTATGATGTGCCAGCTGTTCAATAGGTTCTTAACGGCGATTTCATGTTCCAAATCCACCATGTTTCATAAACAAAAGTTTTCGCTGAGATGTTTAGTAAAATAAGTGGCCCAGGTCTTCAAGGTAGTGGTAACAGATTATTGTTAATGGAATGTCCAAGGCCTCAGGTTAGAGGGGTGATGATGTTCAATATCAGATTGATAGCAGTTTGTCTAAATGTGAAATATGCAGTAGGGAGAAGTATTCTGAAGAAATGTCAATCTGAACTTTGTGTCATGCAAGTATGGTTGGATTTATTTCCAACCAAATTATTTTCCCCAAAGTCATGTATTGTTAAAATAACGACGGTGCAGAATATAAGCCTGTATCCGGTCAGGTATGTCTCGTTACGGGAGGTACATATCGATGCGGCCTTGTAACAGTCTCTCCTCGGGTGGCTTATGTGTGACGTTACGGGAGATGTGGCCTTCTAACATTGTCTCCTCCTCAGGTGACCTGGGTGTGACGTTACGGCTGTTGCGGACGTATAACAGTGTCTCTCCTCAGGTGACCTGGGTGTGACGTTACGGGAGGCGCGGACCGGTGCGGAGGTGCCGGTGCAGTTGGTGGAGCGGACAGACGACACGGTGCGGGCTGACCTCGTGTTCCCGCGGCCTGGGCCCTACGCCCTGGAAGTGACCTACGGCGGACAGCCGGTCCCTCAGAGTCCTCTGGCACTGACTGCCGCCGCTGGAGTTGACGTCTCAAAGATCAAAGTCGAGGGACTGGAACCGAGTAAGTGATTGTGGAAACCACAATAGTGTCAAATAGTATTCGTATTTTGTTCTATTCTTACCATGGCACATCATTTGCCTTCCTGGTAATGCGTTTCTCTCGACCGTGATGTCATCCCTTTGGTAGTGAAGTAGTTCCTCGCATTCTGTTCATCTTACGTCAAAAATCTATCTTGAAGCTCATTGAGCGTTTTCTTTCCCCAACGGTAGAGGCGCACCCAGGTGGCCTCTAACGCGGGCACACAGGTGGCTTCTAACGCAGCTCCGGTGCCGCCGGCCGGTCAGCTGTGCCCCTGATGAGTCGGCAACAGCTGGTGGTACGTCCCCCGGTGGGAGTTCGTGCCTCCGAGCTAACCGCCTCCGTGGCCGACCCGTGCGGCACCCCATCGCCCATCAGCCTGCACCCTTCCACCGGCGGCCTGCGGGTGACTTTCGTGCCGGCTCAGCTGGGTCTGCATTGGCTCTCGGTGCGTCTCGGTGACGTGGAGGTACTGCGACGTCAGCTGACATGTGTGCCGGCCGCGGCGCGGGGGGGTGCGGGTGCGCGGCGCCGGCCTCCGCGGCGGCCTGTCCAACCGACCGGCGGCCTTCGTCATCGACACCCGCACCGCCGGCCAGGGCGGACTCGGCGTCACGGTGGAGGGGCCTAGCGAGGCCACCATCAGCTGTCGCGACAACGGTGACGGCACCTGCGACGTCGCCTACCTTCCCACCGCCGCCGGCCAGTACAACGTCAACGTCCTCTTCAACGAGGAGCACGTGCCCGGCTCGCCGTTCACGTCTGTGGTGTACGACAGCGCGGGTGTGAACGGCCGGCCGGCAGCGGCACCGGGGAAGGACGCACCTGGGCTGGACGTGACCGTCTCTGGATCCGGCGTGGGCTCCTACGGTACCGTGGTACAGACGTGCTGGAAGCTGGCCCCTGACGGGTGCATGTCGGCTGGCTGGTGACCAGCCTGCTTTGTGCGCGTCTGATTGTCGTTAATCCTTTTGGACATGGCTGATTTCGTGCACGGAGTTAGACAGCATGTGCTTTTGATGTCTACGTAGATGATGCTCTTTTTAAACACGGATTGATACATCTATCTCGATGCAGTTTCTTATTTTTGTCTGGAAGAAGTGTAACAGAAAGTGCCTTGCATGATTGCTAATGCTGCTTCAACTTCAGCTAAATCAATTAAAAAGTTGTGACATGTGAGTGATACTATGTATTGATACTACCTGATCCGTATCAGTCAGGTGCTGTGAACACTGATCTCAAAATGTCTGTGCCCTCCAATTGTATTCAAAGTGTCTGGAATTTTCTTCTTAGGACTTGATTTATTGCATGGTTTGACTTGACACCTGTCTTCGCCTTAGCAGAGCTTGCGCTGACTGCTTCACTTTCTTGTTTAGATATTAAGTCTTGCTTATTTCACGGTGGTGAATATTCACCGTTGAGCAGGGATGGATCATAACCATATGTTATGTGGGGGTCGGGTAAAATTGTGAAAATATCACCTTTTAAGCTTAACGGTCAAAATCGGCTCAAAGTGGAACAAAATTTCAGCTGCCTTGGAGAAAACAATGGTAGGCCGCCTCGCCCATCCCTTAAATTCGCCCCTGCAGTACAATTTATCATGTCTTATTCTCGTTTTATTTCCGAAAGTTCTGCTTTCCTACTACCGGTTAATATGTTTAAGTGTTTCACCAATCTCTCAGTTTGAGACGATATTTCTGGTGCATAGCAGTCTACGGACACGACTGGTGGTTGGCAACCAGGGGGGGAAAAAACCCCCACCCCCCACACAAAGAATTAAAAAAAAAACCCAATAAAAAAAAAAAAAAAAAAAAAAAAAACAACAACAAAAAAAAAACACAAACAACCAAAAAAAAAAAACCCACCAGGGCCCGCGCCCTTAAAACACAAAAAAAAAAACAAAAAAAAAAAGAAAAAGAAAAAAAAAAACCCCTTCCCCCCCCCTCCCCAATAAATAAAAAAAAAAAAAAAAAAAAAAAAAAAAAAAAATTAATAATAAATATAAACAAAAATTAAAAAAAATATTTTATATTTTTTATAATTTTACTAATTATTATTTTTTAAAAAATTTTAATTATTATTAATAATTATTTTAAATTTTTTTTAATTTTCGGTTGGCAACAATACATCAGAACTCACGTCCATGCATGTACCAAAACCAGCATGTGAAGTATATGACTGTTTTCCTGGTTTTTGTTCTCTGGATCATGCACTCCATTACTTGTGTCAATATGTATATTGTGTTTTAAAATGTTTTACACTGACTGGTCGCCAGTCCATGTAAGCAAGGAAATGCCTGGAGTAATTCCTGGGAGCAGCGTTTATTAAAACTAATTAGCCAGACCTGAGAGTTAATTAGGTCCTAGGGCTACCCGGACTGCTCTGTCCATGTGCATTCCCTGAATGAGCCTGTGGGACATGATCTGGGTCGCTGAGTTTCCGGCTGCGGCCGCCAGGGGTGTTTGTCGACTCGCCGGCCGATGTTATGGTGGACGCGCGCGCGCTGAGGCGCTCGGATGCGGCCGGCGTCATCACCTGCGAAGTGGAGGGCCCCGACGGAGAGAGGAGCCCGGGCTTCGTGCAGGACAACGGCGACGGCACGTACGGCGTCAGCTACACGCCCAGCAGAGAGGGTGAGCTGGTGCGCCGGCCTGTCTTAGTGGTGGAATGTATCGATCCGGTTCAAGAATAGGTATACCAGAGCACTTAACATAATTAAACTGGAATTATGTTTGGCTCTCAGTTCTGCATTGATCCTAAACTGCTTCATATTAAGGATCAGTGCCGTTCAAAATATCGGGAACAGCAGAGCTCTCTTTCATTGGGCAAAGCCGCAATACCTTTTGCTGAAGGGTGTTTATAGTCCAATCCGGCAATATGAATTAGCTGACTACTTTCGAACCATATTTTATAGCTGTACAAATGAGGTGTGTTCACAGGCGTCAAAATGTGTCCATAAATCACCAACAGTGCCTTTATGCTGGTCTCATTCCGTCTAAACGTCTTCAAAATTGCATTTATCACTCAGGTTTGTATTTTCATGCTGTGCGTCCCCTAGCTATTTACCTGCCATCATCTACTCCAGCAGTTCCATGTCAGTTACAGCAACAACAGATTCAGATAATCTATACTAAGCGGTTGTGAGATAGCGTTTGTATAACACCCACCCGGCCGTACAGGTCGACACAGGGTAGAGATCTGCTGCGCCGGAGAGCCGGTGCCCGGCTCACCGTTCCAGGTGACAGCACTCAGGGGTAGTGACGCCTGGTCGTGCCAGAGCCTCGGGCCCCGGCCTCGTCCAGGGACTCATCAACAGGACCAACACCTTCACCGTCAACACACGTGGTACGCCAGGCACGCGTACAGGCGGGTCCAGTATTTCCGATTGGAGGGGACACGTTGGGCTGCGGGCACCAACTGAACCTAGTTGGGGCGCCTTTGGGTCAGGAGCGTCCATTTTAAAGGTGTGACCTATCAAAAGGGTGCCGAAGTTTTTGGGGCAATTGTTTTATATCAGAGAACTAGGGGTCACTTAGATACTGTGACACGTATATTTAAAACTCACGACGAAATTGGCTAAGTTGGAATGATAGAGTTGCGGGAAATGGTGTTATTTTATTTTTGAAGTCATGGTGTTTGGTTTGAGGCTTTAGTTCGAGTTTTTATATATTACGACCAGTGCTCAGGACCGACCTTAGATCGTCAGTTTTAGGATTTTACCCGGCACGGTCATGTGATTCATTATTTGAGCGGGCCTCATGATAAAACTTCCACTTTTTCTAAAACACTGTGTCATCCGTTATGACAAAGACTCGATTCTCCTTTTTATCTCTGTTAGATCATGTTTTATACATAGTGGCCTTAAAAGTGACCTCACCATAAAACTGTTTACAATATGTTCGGTAGTGATAAAGACAGGCTCTTCCAACGCTACTTCTCATTTTTCGCTACTTAGTGTGTTTTTGTGTTCTAGATGGGGGTGGGTTGGGAGGTGGGAGGTAGGGTGGTGGGTAGGGTAGGGTGGTGGGTGGGTGGGGGGTGGGGGGTGGGGGTGGGTGGGGGTGGGTGGGGGGTGGGTGGGTGGGGTGGTGGGGGGGTGGTGGGTAGGGTAGGGTAGGGTAGGGTAGGGTAGGGGTATACCGCTCCCCGTACCGGTCAAGGTGTCGAAGATCCCATACCGACGCGTGTTAAGCTAAGTATCCGTCCACTCTGCAGGCGCCGGCACGGGTGGCCTCAGTATGGCCATAGAAGGCCCGTCCGAGGCGGTCATGACCTGTGAGGACAACAACGATGGTACATGCACCGTTAACTACGTACCCACGGAACCGGGAGACTACCAAGTCAACATCAAGTTCGACCACCGACACATACCGAACTCACCGTTCAAGGTTTGCGCCGTAGTTATGTAGTGTTGCTTGTCTATTCGTTGTCGGCTTGCTTTATGTATGAGTATGTATGTTGTATGAATATGTATGTATTAGTTATGTGCCTGTGCTCATATATGAAACCTCCCACTTGGCAGGCACGGTGAACGTTTAAAGAATTATTTGTTATCCTTGCCTCACACGCATATTTGTTCTGCAGTGTGGGCTCCCATGTTTATTTCCGAAAGTTGCGGTCGATTTTGAATAATATGTCCGTGCTTTAAAGGCTAGAATTTGGAAATATTATGTATGGAAAATCCCTTGGTATGCTTCCCCTATTACCAACGTTATGCAAATTGACATCCACGTTGTGCTAAGGACCCCTTCCTGGGAAGGATGAAAAACGACAGCTAGTATAACTTGCAAGCTACCCATGATGTCTCACACTTCCGTCGCCGTGAAACTAATGTTAGATTCTCTTTCTCCTCCTATTAAAAATAGAAGAGCCAAAGTCAAGGTTCCTGGGGATGACCTTTGCGGGAGTTTTCCCAGTGATACCCCACTCTCTTCATGCTACCACCCACGTGAATGGCGTGTCACCACGAATGTTACCACACTTGTCCCTAAGCCAGGCGTTTGATGGGCGCCCAGGTGCCAGTACAGTGTCCGGTGGACGCGTCGGTAGTCACGGCGCGGGGGCGCGGCATCAGCGCTCGGCAGTGTCGCGCCGGCATACCCGCCACGTTTACGGTAGACGCCACCCGGTCGGCACCAGCGCCCCTGGTGGTGGACGTCCGAACTGACAGAGGTGAGACATTTCTCCTCTGGTGTTGAACATCCGAACTGATAGAGGTGAGGCTCTTTATTCTCTGGTGGTGTGCCTCTAAACTGACAGAGGTGAGACTCTTTCCCCTCTGGTGGCGACGTCTGATCTGATCGAGATGAGACTCTTTCCGAGACTCTTTCTCCTCTGGTGGTGGCCTCCAAACTGACAGAGGTGAGATTCTTTCCCCTCTGGTGGTGAACATCGGAACTGGCGGAGGTGGAACCAATCCACCTTATTTGTCAGGACGCGTTGGGTGCACCGTCCTGTCAAAGGGAATCATCCAAGTCACAAGTGTGCTTCATCGCATTAACCGAGGGGATAAGAGTGATCTTGGATTGGCAGGTATGGTGTCTAAACATTGGCTTCCGTTCTGTGCTGTGTATTGTTGGAGAGGTGCAAATGATTGTATTGTCCTTGCCATCACGGATGCTTGATTTTTCCCCAATCCATTATATTTATTCAATTAAAAATGCATATGCTTAACATATATTGGGTAAGTGGGTTAGCAAGTTATGTTTTTGCTTCAGGACCCATTCCGAGAATCCCATCGGTGCGCGACAACGGCGATGGCACGTATGACGTCACCTACTGCCCGCCAGCTGACGCTTCTGTCAGCACACCGCGTGTCACCTGGGGTGGAGAAGACATTCCGGGAAGGTGAGACCAATGCACTGATGGAAAAGTCACGATCTGCGTATAAAAGGGCAGGGTAGGTCGTGGTAAGGCCTGGCGAAAGGATTAAAGCATAACACCAGAAAATGAAGAAAACAAAACGAACACCTGGACAGTTATCGTCGGTAACTGCTAGTGGCTAGCGTCAACATACAAATAAAAAATTGTACTATTTTTAACCGTATCTTGAACCGTAAAAGCGTAATTACCTGTGCTACGCTGCTGTGTTTGGTGAACTGTATCCTGCTGTTACACTGCTGTCTCGAATGAGTTGTACCCCGCTGTTACGCTGGTGTGTTTGGTGAGTTGTACCCCGCTGTTACGCTGCTGTGTTTGGTAAGTTGTACCCCGCTGTTACGCTGCTGTGTTTTGTGAGTTGTTCCCCGCTGTTACGCTGCTGTGTTTTGTGAGTTGTACCCCGCTGTTCCGCGGCTGTATTTGGTGAGCTTCACCCTGCTGTTACGCTGGTGTGTTTGGTGAGTTGTACCCCGCTGTTCCGGACAGTCCGTGGCGTGTGCCGCTGTTGCCGGAGTTTGAGCCGGCTCTGGTCCGGTTGCACGGTCCCGGCCTCTCCAGCCGCGGAGTTCCAGCCACCGTCCCCGCCGAGTTTACTGTCGACGGCCGAGATGCCGGCGTCGGCCGACTGCGGGTCGAGGCACGGGTGAGAGGCGCCGGGCACCGAATGTCACCAAACTCAGAATAAGAAGATATAACTTTTTTTTGGTAGAGTCATTTGCAGGTGACACTGATATTTTGCATTTAATTACCTCCCAACTGAGGTTCGACTCAATTATATCTATTGCTGATGTCATCTGATATCCGTTCCGTTTGGTCGTGAACACGTATAGAACGTACCGAGCGAATCACAAGCTTATCAAAATGCTGCAGATATATTGTTAATGATACAGAGAAAGTATGCGAAGCCTGCAGTGCAACAACAATATGGACTACTTTTTTACACTTTTTCCAAACATCTCAACAACACATAAATATCAATGCATCGTGTTGTGACCTTTGGCCAGGGTCCGGACGATCGCGTGCTACCTACTGAACTGCAAGAGCAGGAGGACGGCACATACACGGCCAAGTACACCCCTGAAGACTGCGGCCGGCACCGTCTGACCGTCACACTCAACGGAGAGGAGGTGCCCGGCTCACCGGCCATCGTACCAGTGTACCCCAGCGGAAATGTACGTACTAGTCGCCTGTAGGAGCCCAGCTGGGTGCAATAGCACTGCGAGTGCAATTACGTGTTCCGAATATGGCGGCTGACTGATGCTAGATGTTTGACGAATCGCTGAGTTACTTTAATGTGTAAATTACAGTTTGAAGGTGGTATGTCCCTCTTGTTCTTATTTGTAAAGACGATTCTGTTTAGATGTGCCACTTTTCCACGCCCACAGGTGCAAGCTGCATTCCGTTTTGTGCGCCTGTTTGCGTTTAAACTCTGTTATTGTTTGGGCAGAGTCGCTGAACACTCCAACCGGCGGGGAATTTCGGGGGGCGTGTTTTTATTGTTGGAAGCCGGTAGAACGCGCCGACTGATGACTGAAGTGCTTTGTTTTGAGACTAAGCACCCACTTAATTCTACCAGGCCTGGAGGAGAGCAGGCAGTGGGTTCCTACCCTTACCCCTCCCTTGGTTTTTGTGCATTATTCCGAACCAATTTTAATCAGATACGTATTATTTTTCCTACCTAGCAGATGATCGATTCGGTAGCAGCTGGATAAAAGCAGAAATTCTGCTCAGATTAGGTCAACTTGTTCTGGTGTCATGTCTACTTCCATGTAGAGCGATTGTGCGCATCTAAATCATGGTAGACGAACCAGTGTGTAAATCGGTTCCCAGAACAACTAGATCAAGCATCTGAGCGACATTGAAAGTATCCTGTAAATATAAATCGTTATATTGCCAACCATTTTAAGGTCAGCTCAATGAAAAGGTCAGAAAAAATGACCAAGTTTTACGTTTTTGAACTGTTTTGTGCTTATAAATATTAGGCAAAAACAACATGCACCGATAAGTCTGAAATCATTGCGATCAAAGGATTCGAAAAGGTAGCAATATATATATATATATATATATATATAGATAGATAGATATCAATCGTATCACAATAGATCCCTGGCCTTCCAGTAGAATAGAAATGATATTCATGAACCCTACATGTATTGCACCGCGGTGACTGTCTATCGGGCATAACCATTTCGATCGCACGGTAGAAGTTAGTGTAACATTCAATAGATGGCGGGCCTGGGCTGGCGCCTGCTCGTCACTCTTATACTGTGCCGCAATTCATGTATGTATTGCGGTGCAGATCGCTCGTGCCAGCTCCTCATTTCGTGGAGAAATTCTTCAAGGTTTCCATCCCTGACAGCATTGTTTCTCTTAACACGCGCATTGACGGGGGTCTGAGCCACCTTCGCATTGACGGGGGGCGGGTACCCGCCCCTAAGATCTCGAGAACCACGGTAGGTAGCGAAAAACGGTAAACGGCGTTGGGCTGCTCATCCACTTCTCCATCGAAAACATTTGAACCATTTTTTTGTCAGGTCACATTTAAGGTCACGAGAGGTCAAAACATGCCCGTCATAGGGATAACATGTAAAATTCAGTTTTTCGGGCATTACATCTGAACAAGTAAAGATAGAGCAAAACGACTTGAACTATATGAATCTTCTTAGCTAAGCCGAATCGAATGATATATAATTTGACCTTGCTAGGTCAAATCAATGATTTGACCTGACCTGAGGTCAGGTCAGGGTCAAATTATATAAAATGCATATCATTAGAACCGCAAAGCCCAGGCGAGTCTAATGCAGCTAAAATAAATGCTCTACCACCATCCGTTACTGAGTTATTCCGTAAAAACCATTTTTTCCCATGTATTTCCAATGGAGAGGTCATGCCTCGTACCTGACCTTAGGTCATCGATATCAAAAATACCGGAACATATGTTAGAGAACTCGGTGGGGCCATTATGTGATATGAGTTTCAATCGGATAAGTTCACCCTGCTCCGACTTATGCTATCTTAAACTTTTTTTGAGGTCGGGTCACTTGACCTGTACTGGTGACCTGACCTGAGATGACCTAACCTTAAAATTTTCACAGAAGTTGTAAAAAGATGAGGGAAAAGGTATACCAAGTACGGCGGCGCTACGCGCCTCCGTTTTTCTACTGTCTCCGAAAAACCCGAGGGGGGCGGGTACCCGCCCCCCGTCAATGCGCGTGTTAAAAAATGGCAATCATGTATCAGTTAGTCCCATGACAGTTTGGATAAGCTGCAGATGGTCGCCACATAACTTGTACGCAAAGGGGAGGAGAGGGAAAGCCCGGCCTGGTGACAGCGGAGGCTGGTGGTAGGCGTAGCCTGGACTTACTAAGCGTCTTCAAGGGTCTTACCTGACTCAGTGTCTACCCGGTAGGCGTCATCCATAACCTAGGGCGTGCCCGACAAGCGTCTGCCCTGATCTAGAGCACGCCCGTATTGTATTCTCCCAGACCAGGAGAGTGCCCAACAGGTCTCTTCCTGATCTAGAGTACGCCCGTATTGTATTCTCCCAGACCAGGTGAGTGCCCAACAGGTCTCTTCCCTGATCTGAGAGCACGCCCGTATTATATTCACCGAGACCAGGAGAGTGCCCAACAGGTGTCTTCCCTGATTTAGAGTACGCCCGTATTGTATTCTCCCGGACCAGGAGAGTGCCCAACAGGTCTCTTCCTGATCTAGAGCACGCCTGTATTGTATTCTCCCGAACCAAGAGAGTACCCAGCAGGCGTCTTCCCTGATCTAGAGCACGCCCGTATTGTATTCTCCCGGACTAGAAAAATCCCCGACAGGCGTCTTCCCTGATTTAGAGGATGGCCATAATGTATTCTCCCGGACCAGGAGAGTGCCGAACAGGTCTCTTCCCTGACCTAGAGCAGGCCCGTATTGTATTCTCCCGGACCAGGAGAGTACCTGACAGGTGTCTTCCTTGACCCGGAGCGTGCCCGGCAGGCCTCGGCTTGTCGCGTGGAAGAGGGCAGCTTACGTGGCCGCGCGCTACCCATCGGGGAGGAACACTGTATTGTCGTCAACTCTAGAGACGCCGGCGAGGGAGCGCTCGCATGCAAGGTCGCTCCGGAGCTCCCCTCAGAAGCCGGGGCGCCGCAGGGGTGAGTGTTGTTTCAGTGAGGTGCGCTAGTATTAGGGACGGTGCAACTATAGTTCGTTTTTTTAAACCTTGCCGGTCATTTAAAGTGCAAAAGTAAAAAGAGCACGCTGATAATGGAGAAGGGGTTGAAGAAATCAAGAAGTAGTTTTGAAGTGATCCACCAGTAAAGAAGACCTAAATATCTGAATCCAGAGCAGGGGAGAAATAAGTGTATACTCGCAGTTGTTAACAATTCCGCTCGAAAGTGCTAATTTCGTAAAAGAACAGTAGCGTTCCAACGAAAATTACTGACAAAATTAAATACCCAGGGAACATTATTATCGATCTAGCAACATCTAAATTCGAGCGATAATAAATTTTCATAAAAAAGCCAAACTTGCTAACACAATTGAATCAGGGTTTTTTTCGGGAGCATGACCGCCCGAGAAAGGTGGTTGTTGTCTCCTCCCTCATACCCTACCCACAATCCAGAAAACAAACAACGTCCCCGAAATTCCCTCAGACACTTATCCTTTTCCCCGGTCCTGGCATGCAATGGAGAGTTCACGACCCACATCTGACATTAGGTCATCGTTACAAAAAATCCCGTTACATATGCTGAAGAACTCAGTTGGGCCGGTACGTGATAACTTGTAAATCGATAGATTAACCCTCTTTTTACTTATGCCATCCTAACATTTTTTGAAGTGGTGTCACTTGACCTGGCCTGGTAACCTGACCTGAGATGCCGCAAACATATAATTTTCAAGACAGTTGCGAAGTAAATCAAGGATAAGTTTTGCCAAAAACGGTGGCGCGCCCCACCGCCGTCATTTTCAAGTACCATGGGAAATCCGGGGGGTTGTTCAAATACCCCCCACGCAACCTGGGGAGCGTTAAGTACCGAATGATTTGCAAGGTCACCATGTACTGCCGCTGGCACTTTATATGACTTCACGCTTATTGGAAGCTGCAAAATTTTGTTTTGTTGTGGTGGCATTACAGGTTCGAACACAAAAGTATGAATGCAAAGTTACACATTTATTAAAGCTTTAACAATACAACAAACCACGCAGTTAAGAATCAGTAAAAGAACGTCCTATCCGATCAACTCGCATGTAAGTTGAACACTGTTGAACTCTTCAAACCCCTCATTCTTCACTATCATCACTTTCATCACTACTGCTATCCTCGAGCGTTATTACAAACGGCACGATGTCGTCAGAGAGCTTCTCCCTTTCCCAGTATTCCAGCTCCTTGGCTGCGACGTGCTCACAGCACATCGCCCATGAGGCAGCGGTGATGTTTTGAGCAGAGGCCTCGACAGGTTCCTCTACATCGTCGATACGGCCTCTGGTATTCCTCTTCCGCATGGAAATCTTCATCTGTGCCCAAATCAGCTCAATAGTGTTCAGGTCACAGTGGTAAGGTGGCAATCGCACCACTTCGTGTCAGAGCTATCTTGCCATACAATCCACGAAGTATGCCTTTTCGTGGCCACTTTTTCTTCACGAGCTCTAAGAGCTCTGACTTAAGCATATCCTCTTCATAGTCGATATTCTTCCGGGATAACCAGTCTTGAATCTCCTTCTTCTTACTTGCTGATGTAGATGCCTTGTCTAGTTGTCTGCTATGATAGCTGGCGTTATCCATGACGATGTAGGTGCTGGAAGAGAGAGTTGAGAGAAGCCTCTGGAACCATTCCTCGAACAGGGTCGCGTTCATAGAGTCATGGTAGTCCCTGTTTTTGCCACTGGTCCAAAGATACAGCAGTGCACCGTCCATGAAGCCATCTTTGCATCCGGCGTGTACAATGATGAGACACTTCCCATCCCCAATGGCATCTCTGGTTCCGCTTATCTCTGAAGCATCCAGCCACGCATCAGTAATCGTGTCATATTGATTGAACCATGTTTCATCGAGATATACTATCTGACTCTCTGGATGTTCGGAACATATTTTTCTCATCTTCCTTAAGAACCGTACTCTAGAACTGGTCACATCCGGTCTCTCCATCAGTATCTTCCTCTTATTCTCTTTCCTGTACCGGAATCCGTTACTGATAAGAACTTTCCTTAAAGAGCTCCCGCTTAGCGCCACCGATATGTTTGGAGATACTTTTCCGGGGATGGTATCAAGGGTGGCATGTTCGCGGTTTAGGTACATGTTGAGAACATTTCGGCGGATGCACTCGACGTCGAAGCTGTCGACATTGCCGACCACCCGAAGAGGTTTTGACGGCGTGACGTTGTCCGTGGTAGCACTCTCCTCGCTTGCCATGATCTTTCGCACCGACCTTTCACTTATTCCTACCATGTGTGACACTCGTTCCTGCAGTTTTGTTGGTGGCACCAATAAGTAAGTCGTGTTTCCTTCATCAGAAAGCTTTTGGAGCTCCTTTTCCTCAGTACAAAACGAAATCACATTCCAAACGATTTCCCTTACTTTGGTCAGAAAGAGCCACACCAGATCTAAAGTGTGATGTTTCAAGAGTACCACTCATTTTACTGAAATGTGACGCATATGATTCTGAAACTATATCGAAATTAATGTATTTTTCAAATTGTGTTTGTATGTCTCCAAGCATGACCAAGCAAAATTTAAATCACTTGATTTTGTGTGTCCCCGCGTGCTATAATGGCTGAAGTGCTTTAAGTGACCGGCAAGGTTTAAAAAAATGAACTATACTAACCTGGTACCGCCTGGGCTCTTCTCGTATACACCACCGCCTGGGGGATCCGATCGGACCCCCTACGATCTGGGGAACTGGAAATGATACGGAAAAAATTGAAGAGCGCTGGAAACGCCTTACCCTCTTATACTCTGGAGCCAATTTTAAACTATATCTCTTGATCCGTGTCGTCGCAGTGGGCTAAAATGGTTCAAATTTAGACCCATTTAAGAATTCCTATCTAACTTGGGAACCATTAGACCTAGAATAAAACAAAATACATCTATGTGTTCGCCTTGACCCAATAATTTTATAATATGTGGTATGACCTTGTAAAGTGAAATCATGACCTTGGCATTAGGTCAATGTGAAATAGGTCAAGGTCAAGTTGCATATCGTTGGAATCCAGCATGGAACTACCAGCAAGGGGTGAGGTGGCTTAGTGGATAGCACCCTTTTCTTCTAAGCCACTGGTCCCGGGTTCAAGTCCCGGCGGAGCCTCTGAATAAGTTGATCTGATCCCCAAAATCCCTTCCAACAGGGTGAGAGTTGGCGACGCCGTATGACCCTGGCAGTTGGTGCGTCGTTAAACCACAACAATTATTATTAACTACCAGCATGGCACAGATTTGACCATTATGACCGTGTTTAACCTTGAATATATTGACATAGATCAATGAAATTAGATAAAATGAAGACTAGTATAGCCCTCACTGTATCCCAAAGCGGCGTCTCCCTACTCTCTTGATTTCATAGATCCTATTGGGGACGATTAGGCTTTCGTTAAACACCATTAATATTTTTGCGGGATGTGCGATTTTGTATTACATGGTGAGGGTAAGTATAAGCACACTCAGCGAATCTAAAAGTTTTCTAAATGTCATGCAATTTTGCAGGGACGTCGACGTTGACGTTGAAGATCTTCTGGATGGAAAATACAGAGTTTACTTCACCATTCCTCATCCCGGCACGTACAGCATGGACCTGAAATTCGGAGGGGAAACCATTCCAGATGGGCAATACACATTCTCGGTGAGTACAGAAAACTGACATGAATATGCTCATGACGGATGCCGCTTTGCTCTCAGTGTTTTGTCCAAAGTACCCTTCTAGTTGAACTTTTGAAATAACAGCAAATTCTGTACTAAGCACTAAGTTAACCCTTGCCCCACCGGGGCCATCGATGGCCCCTGAGGTTTTTTCGGGATAGCAGAAAAACGACGAGACGCAGGACCGCGATTGAGAGCTCTATCTCTTACCCTATCATTGTCCCACCATCCCTAAAATTGTTTACCCCGGGTCACCCAAGGTCAGGTCACCAGGCGAGGTCAACCAAGGTCACCTCACTTCAACTTTTGAGCTCTATAAAAGCTACGTTTCTCAGTCGATCGATTTGAAACTTCCTACACTTGATGGCCCCGCTAAGGGTCTACAAGGTGTATATCCGGGATTTTTCGATTTTTTGACCTGACGTCAGGTCACAAGGTGACCTCTCCCATTGAAAAAGCATAGGAAAAAGCTGTCTTATGATCTAAAAAGCACAAAAACGATTTCAAATGTTCGGCTTGCTCACAAAAGCGTTCTTGGACACCCTTTCACGTATCCCAGGAGTTATATTTTCCCTTGACCTCTCCGAGGTCATCCAAGGTCACCAGGGGTCAAAAACAGTATTTTCACAATAACTTTTGACCTAATTAAGCTAGAGAACTGAATCAAACACCATCGTGTATGTCTCATTACTAACTTTCATTTGATATACGGCAAGGTTACTTTCTGACCTTTGGTGACCTCAGGTAAAATGAGGTCACAAGGCGACCTCTTGGAGGTCGAACAACTGGATGGAGGTCATTACGTTTCACATAGCGGAAAGGTTCTGACATTTTCCTATCCAACATACTTTACGAGATCTCAATATGTCTAAAGGCATAAGAGTTACGCCTGGTTTTCTTAAGCATTGCATATTTGAGTAAAAATAGCCTATCGTGACACCTGACCTCTGGAGGTCAAACCATTAACCTGAGCGCTTAAACATGATAAATAATTTCTTACTGAATTTACGCGAGCTTTCTAATGCACCTTGCAGCTTTGCGCTAACCCAAATATTTTCGGAGTTAGAGGGTGGGCCATCGATGCCCCCTGTGGAGGGGCGAAGGTGGCGCCGGACCCCGGTGGAGCGCGGGTTAAAACATATATAACGATATATACTACTATGACTGAAAACCAAGTCAATAATAGAACATGCATCATTAATATAATATTGTATCCAAGTAATTTGAAAGGCATATGTTCTTCTACGACGACATTTGCGCAATATACAAATGCCCAGCTAGTGGAATCTGGACTTGAGTCTGAATATTTCGTCTTCAACCAGTGTGCACCTATAAGACCAGCCAGATCACGACTTCACATGATTTGCTTATACTTGTAGTGCTTGTTTCTTTCGAGGTTAGCATTCAGTGTATCAAACTGTGCCTGAAATGACTTGCGATAGGTATAATCTGTCATTTAGTTTCAACCACTGGGAACATTTCTGGAGGGAAGTTATTATATGTCACCCCCATTTGTAAGGGAATTATTTCCTCTGCGGTTGTTCTGCACTGTTGGTCATCTATGGTTACATATTACGATTAATCGGTCGTTCTTATTGTCTACTATGACAGCAAGTACAAGCACAACCGTACAGTTCTACATGGCAGGGCAATAAAGAGTGTCAAAAAATATATTTGCTTACTTTTTTCGCGTGGTGGCCCAACTTGGTTTGATGAGTTAACACGCGCCCTGCTGGGGTCCCTGGCATGACGCGCTCCGCTGGGGGGCGTTAATCGCCCTCCCCTCCGTGTCTCATTTCCCTGGAAAGCTAAAAACGAATTACGGACGGCGCTCGAAAGCTATTGACGAGACGAAGAAAAATTATTAGAAGTGTTTTGATTTCAGGTCAATATTGAGGTCGGCATAGGTCAAAGCAGGTTCCATAGGATTACAACAGGACAGTGTAGGTACGTTTCCCCCTCTAGATTTATACTCAGCAGAGCTAAAGACAATATTTATGCATCATTGGATTCCTCTCATCGTGGAAAATCTAATGATTTATAATATGACCTTGCTAGGTCAAATTCTGAACATGAACTGACATCGAGCCAGGTCAGGGTCACAGGGTGACCTGGTATGGTCATGTTGCATATCAATTGACTTCCCGTGTCAACATAAGCACAATGCAAGCAAAATAGGAGCTGTATCTCCATTCAGTAATCATTTATTGACAAACAATCACTGCATGCTCCCGTAACCTGACATGACCTTTGAGAGGTCAGACGGTGAAAAACTCAACTATATGGTCAAGATCGTGGTAAGAATAGACGGTTTGAGGTTGTTCAGCTTTATAAATTGAGCATTTACTAAAAACGAGCCCTTTCTATTTTTCATCATAGATTTATAATGGGGTGACCAAAAATTGACCCCACCTTAGGTCAACAATATCAAGATTCCGAGCCAGGATATCTGTAGACCTTAACCCGCGCCCCACCGGGGGTCCGGCGCCACCTTCGCCCCACCGGGGGGCCATCGATGGCCCCCCTCTAACTCCGAAAATATGGGCGTTAGCGCAAATCTGCAAAGTGCAATAGAAGGCTCGCGTGAATTCAGTAAGAAATTACTTCGCATGTTTCAGTGCTCAGGTCAATGGTTTGACCTCCAGAGGTCAAATTAGGTCAAGATCGGCTATTTTCACTCAAATATGCAATGATTAAGCAAACTGGTCATAACTCTTATGTCATTAGAGCTATTGAGGCCTGGTAAAGTTCATTTGATAGGAAATTGCCAGTACTTTTTCCTCTATGTGGAACGTAAAGACCTCCCGCCAGTGGTTTGACCTCCAGAGGTCACCTCGTGACCTAATATGACCTGAGGTCACGAGAGGTCAGAAAGTGACCTTGCCGTATATCAAATGAAAGCCAGTGACAAGACAAACACGATGGTGTTTGTTTCACCGCTCTAGCTCAATTAGGTCAAAAGTTATTGTCAAAATACTGTTTTGACCTCTGGTGACCTTGGATGACCTTGGAAAAGTCAAAGGGTAAATATGACCCCTGGGATCCGTGAAAGGGTGTCCAAAAACGCTGTTCTGAGCAGTCTGAGCATTTGAAATCATTTTTGTGGCTTTTATATCATGAAACAGGTTTTCCCCATGCTTTTCCAATGGGAGAGGTCGCCTCGTGACCTGACCTCAGGGCACGAAATCGAAAAATGCCGGATATACACCTTGTAGACCCTGGAGGGGTCATGAAGTGTAGGAAGTTTCAAATCGATCAACTTTGAAATGTAGCTCTTACAGAGCTCTAAAGTTGAAGTGAGGTGACCTTGGTTGACCTCGTCTGGTGACCTGACCTTGGGTGACCCGGGGTAAAAAATTTCAGGGATTATGGGAAAATGATGCAGTGAGAGGTAGAGCCCTCAACCGCGGTGCTGCGCCTCGTCGTTTTTCTGCTATCCCGGAAAAACCTTAGGGGGGCCATCGATGGCCCCCGGTGGGGCCATCGATGGCCCCCCCGGTGGGGCGAGGGTTAATGACTTGACTACTTCACCATATTGATCTGATCGGTTGGCTGATGTTCGTTAGACGCCGCTTTAAACTCGTGATCCTAGGTTTTGAGATCGGGTCGCTCGACCTTGAAAAGCTCCTTGAGCTGACATGACCTGGACGAAAAAATTTGGTCAGATGCGGAAATATATCAGGGATGAGGTACTGTAAGTTTCGTTTTTCTGCGTCTCTTTGTTTTTGCATTATCTGGGGAAAACCGGGAGTGGAGGTGGCGAATTTCGCCCCCTAGCGGGGCGTGTGTTAGGCATCTGGTGCAAATTTTGTTGTTCTTGGACACCATTTATGGGTTGAGGCAAAACCTTAAGTTTTCTTGTTTCTACATAGAAACCAGGAAATAACCTGTTCATAGTAGGTGAAAAAGTCTGCCGTAACTTAAACTTCCCGAACCCGTTTCTGGCGCAAGACACTATGACAGCAAGTCAAGTACAAGCTATACCTCTTACTTGTAGTGCTTGTCTCTTTCGAGGTTAGCATCCAGTGTATCAAACTGTGCCTGAAATGACTTGCGATAGGTATAATCTGTCATTTAGTTTCAACCACTGGGAACATTTCTGGAGGGAAGTTATTATATGTCACCCCCATTTGTAAGGGAATTATTTCCTCTGCGGTTGTTCTGTATACCTCTTGTTGTATAAAGATTCTGGTGGGATCTTGAACAGACCGATTCAGAAAGTGTTTTATTTTGCAGCTTCCACTCCTAGCTTTATTGCCGAAATAATTGTAATTGATTTAAATTGTAGTACCAGAACTTACCTTAGTTTTACAGTTTGTAAAATTCGTTCATTTAGAATGAACTGCAGATTACTTAATGAACTTATTGTCTGTATGTGGCTTAACCCGCGCCCCACCGGGGTCCGGCGCCACCTTCGCCCCACCGGGGGCCATCGATGGCCCCCCTCTAACTCCGAAAATATTGGCGTTAGCGCAAATCTGCAAAGTGCAATAGAAAGCTCGCGTGAATTCAGTAAGAAATTACTTCGCATGTTTTAGTGCTCAGGTCAATGGTTTGACCTCCAGAGGTCAAATTAGGTCAAGATCGGCTATTTTCACTCAAATATGCAATGATTAAGCAAACTGGGCATAACTCTTATGTCATTAGAGCTATTGAGGCCTGGTAAAGTACATTTGATAGCAAATTGCCAGTACTTTTCCGCTATGTGGAACGTAAAGACCTCCCGCCAGTGGTTTGACCGCCAGAGGTCACCTCGTGACCTAATATGACCTGAGGTCACGAAAGGTCAAAAAGTGACCTTGCCGTATATCAAATGAAAGCCAGTGACAAGACAAACACGATGGTGTTTGTTTCACCGCTCTAGCTCAATTAGGTCAAAAGTTATTGTCAAAATACTGTTTTTGACCTCTGGTGACCTTGGATGACCTTGGAAAAGTCAAAGGGCAAATATGACCCCTGGGATCCGTGAAAGGGTGTCAAAAAACGTTGTTCTGAGCAGTCTGAGTATTTGCAATCATTTTTGTGGCTTTTATATCATGAAATAGCTTTTCTTCATGCTTTTCCAATGGGAGAGGTCGCCTCGTGACCTGACCTCAGGGCACGAAATTGAAAAATCCCGGATATACACCTTGTAGACCCTGGAGGGGTCATGAAGTGTAGGAAGTTTCAAATCGATCGACTTTGAAATGTAGCTCTTACAGAGCTCTAAAGGTGAAGTGAGGTGACCTTGCTTGACCTCGTCTGGTGACCTGACCTTGGGTGACCCGGGGTAAAAATTTCAGGGATGATGGGAAAATGATGCAGTGAGAGGTAGAGCCCTCAACTGCGGTGCTGCGCCTCGTCGTTTTTCTGCTATCCCGGAAAAACCTTAGGGGGGCCATCGATGGCCCTCGGTGGGGCGAGGGTTAAGTTCATACGCGTCGGAAAAGGGGGGCCAGGGGGCCTGGCCCCCCACTTTTTGGCCAAAAATTTCCTGATCTCAGTCAAAATGAGAGAAAACCGGACATTCTTATATCCAGCCGCTGCGGGAGGCAAAGAAGAGCCCAAATTCAAACAGTTTTTGGTCCTGACGTTGAAAGTCTTCTGTCAGCATCAGGGTGAAGTTTGACTGCCCCCCCACTTTTTTGCCGGTGGCGACACTTATGCTTAAGTTCATATAATAATTATTTCAGGGCTTTCCGATTTGCTGTCCCTCCAAAAAGCCGTCAAATGTCGTGACTTCTACTTCAATCTCATATAAACATGGATCAGGAATTCATTACTATGTACTGCTCTCCGGGATTTGGGACGGCGGTGTGGAAGCCCAGCATGCTGCTGCTGCACCTCTGCACCGCTCTTTCTTGGTCCCACAATATGAGTTCACTTACATACATCAACAATGGAGAATGTCCTCCTGAGGATGTCGCCTTGCCTGCAGCCCGTTCTAGCAATTTGAAACTACAGAACACTGCATTGGTCCGTGGCTGTCAAAGACAGGAATGGGGGTCGAAATAGTCCATTGAGCTGCCACATAAAAATTAAACATGAAATATATCTTACTTCAAAAGACCCTGCATCAAGTTTTTACCGGGCGTCAATCCGACAGGTGAACATATAGATGCCTGTGATGTACATATGTTTTTCTCTCTCGCTCTCGCTCTCGCTCTCGCTCTCTCTCTCTCCTCTCTCTCTCTCGTTATGCGTCACTAACTGCGGACAGACCATGCCAATTTTTTATAGCATGGAATATTGTCCCACCGTCAGCCGGGGCGGGGGAAGTGGGGGGTGGAGAGGGAGAGAGACTGCCATAACGACCCTATGAGGTATCACAATAGGTGCAACTCTGCAAACGTGTGCGATCTTTACCAGTAACCACTGACAAATATATATATATAAGCCTTCCCAAGTTTTTTCTTAGTTATCTGGAGGGGTAGCAGGTAACAGAATCCCCTGACTGCCTCTCGGGGTGGAGTATTACGTGGTGTGTGCGCGTCGGTGCCGCCGGCCGCCGGGTGGGCTCTGTATTGGGTGTGTTGTGGTTGGCGGCGCGGCGCGGCGGCCGACTCCGATGTGCGACACGCTCGTTGCCAGAGCCTGTCACGCGGCAACAGATGGTGCACACAGCTCCCGCGGTGCACCGCCGCCTGGAACGCCCCCCATCCAGTTGGACCCGGCTCAACAGGCTGCCGAGGCTGACGAAAGAACGGAGGCGGACGCTGCTGCGGGAGGGGCGCGCTTAACCCTCGCCCCACCGGGGGGCCATCGATGGCCCCCCTAAGGTTTTTCCGGGATAGCAGAAAAACGACGAGGCGCAGCACCGCGGTTGAGGGCTCTACCTCTCACTGCATCATTTTCCCATCATCCCTGAAATTTTTTACCCCGGGTCATCCAAGGTCAGGTCACCAGACGAGGTCAACCAAGGTCACCTCACTTCACTTTAGAGCTCTGTAAGAGCTACATTTCAAAGTCGATCGATTTGAAACTTCCTACACTTCATGACCCCTCCAGGGTCTACAAGGTGTATATCCGGGATTTTTTATTTCGTGCCCTGAGGTCAGGTCACGAGGCGACCTCTCCCATTGGAAAAGCATGGGGAAAAGCTATTTCATGATATAAAAGCCACAAAAATGATTGCAAATACTCAGACTGCTCAGAACAACATTTTTGGACACCCTTTCACGGATCCCAGGGGTCATATTTGCCCTTTGACTTTTCCAAGGTCATCCAAGGTCACCAGAGGTCAAAAACAGTATTTTGACAATAACTTTTGACCTAATTGAGCTAGAGCGGTGAAACAAACACCATCGTGTTTGTCTTGTCACTGGCTTTCATTTGATATACGGCAAGGTCACTTTTTGACCTTTCGTGACCTCAGGTCATATTAGGTCACGAGGTGACCTCTGGCGGTCAAACCACTGGCGGGAGGTCTTTACGTTCCACATAGCGGAAAAAGTACTGGCAATTTGCTATCAAATGTACTTTACCAGGTCTCAATAGCTCTAATGGCATAATAGTTATGCCCAGTTTGCTTAATCATTGCATATTTGAGTGAAAATAGCCGATCTTGACCTAATTTGACCTCTGGAGGTCAAACCATTGACCTGAGCACTAAAACATGCGAAGTAATTTCTTACTGAATTCACGCGAGCTTTCTATTGCACTTTGCAGATTTGCGCTAACGCCCATATTTTCGGAGTTAGAGGGGGGGCCATCGATGGCCCCCGGTGGGGCGAAGGTGGCGCCGGACCCCCGGTGGGGCGCGGGTTAAGCTTTTGCTCCGGGAGCTCCCTAAACACAATTTTCGATACTGGTTATTGATATTCGTGGACATGCTCCAAGATAGCACAACATTTGAATTTGTATGCATAATATTTATATCCTGGAAGCGTTAAGGCAGATTATGTATCCAGGGTAATTGTGCGCTGACAATAAGGAGGGTCCGGCTTTTTTGTCTGCCAATCGCGCCTTCAATTTCCAGATACACTTGTACTGTTTGTCCAGTGGCGATCCTGTAGGAGTCCATAACCATCCCACTTTTTAGGTGTTTCCGATCTTGTTGGCATTGATGCGTTGTTCGCTTATGAACATGCTGGCATGTTCTCTACGTGACCTGATGTAACTGCACTAATCGGTCACTACTATCAAGCTCAATACGAAACAGTATATTTATTGACTCCTCCGATGTGTTTCACATCAAACGAAAATATGCGTGTTTGCAAAATAATGGCAAAGACACTGCCATCCACTAGCAATGAACCCTGCATAGTAAATGTGAAGACGCATCGGAGCCCATGGGTCACTAAGTTTAGGATGCCGAATCCCGCAAACCTTAAAGGCACGGCATCCGTCCCTGTCTTCAACAACATGCGAGATTGGCTTAACAATCAGCATATTTGTTTTGAGGTAGTAGTGCCGACTACTAATTTTCCTTATTACTGACTCATGATCAATTTATGTATTTTGATTGCTACCATTTGGGCTGATGAGTAACACGTAATAAAATTATATTCACTTTTCATGCCAATCAGCGGTCGGCTCTTTACAGCCTCCCATAAACCCACCGATTTGCTTCGAAGGAGCTGGTTTCCGAGTGAAGAATGCGCATTCTTTGGTTGTGTTTGTTGGCAGAGACCGAGGTGTGGCCTTGGGTTCGCAAAGTGTGTATCAGCCGTGTGAAACAACGCGGAAACCTTCCTGAGAACTGGACGAGACTAGCGTAAACAAATATCGCGATATTTGGATACAAGATTACACGCGCCGAAATCTTTCGTCAAAAGTCCTGCAGTATTTCGATATTGGTTTTGCTTAGGACGATATGTAAACCGATGTGATGGAGTTATCGTGAAATGTTTTTGCTCTATGGGTCTATAACATTAAAACTAAGATACTGTTTATTTTTTCTTTTTCAAAGCTAGCAAAGGCTTTAAGTGCTGGTAAAGCTGTTGGGCAAAGGCGTCGGTAATGCTAGGTGAATCTGCTCTGCAGACCATTCATTGGTTTAGCTGGAGGGCACTTTCTCAAGGCAAAAACAAATTCATATTACAAAATTCTCGCAATTCGTGCATCCTGTTTTCTCGTGCAATGAGAAAGACATCCATAAGGTGGCTTGCAAAGTCAAACGTAAGTACAAATACATCTGTATCCAAATCGTCAACTTGTGAGTGAGTTAAAATACTGTTGCATGTCTTTCTCTTCGACCACAGACATAAAGATACATGGAAAAATATGAAGTGGCAATTCTAAGTTAAGCATTTTCTGTATGGTACGAGAAGTAGGCTACTTGCGCGCAGAAACATCCATTCTGACTAGTTCTCTCTGAAGGCGGCGTTTTTGATGATACGGCGCGGTACACCTCCTGCACACATTACACCACTGAATGCCAGACTCAGTCAGAAACTTTCCCCCTCATGATAGTTGAAAGGTGACAGTGTATTATACCGCAGCAGTTAAATGTAGTGTATCGACGGGGCGGCTGGTGCTGTTAGCGTTCCGTTAAAGTTGTGACATTGGAGCACGCGCTGTTAGCGTCTGTGTAAACAGCGCCCGAGTCTTTTCTCTGGCAGGGGCACAAACCCCGTCTGGACCAAAACAAAACAGTGTTATTCTAGTTGTCAGTCGGCCACCGTTTGTGCCCAGCCCGTGGTCATAGGGTACGAGCACAGAAAATGCAGCAGTCGGTATGGGTGGCTGACGAGGGCTGTACATGCAGGACTAAGCGACGTAATGTATCACAGCAGTTTGTTTGTTGTTTGTTTGTCAGCATGTTTGGAGCAGCGGCAGAAAGTTTTGGCGGCTTACGAGTAACAAAGACCCAGGACGCGGCCCTTGAAACAGATGAGCTGAATAAGCCTTTACACATTCTCTTTAAGCTTTGCATTGCTAAAATGAAGCAAGGTTGGGACACAACCTTGGTGTATATACCTTCGTATTGCTTTTTCAAACCAATATAAGGCATTCCAATCGAACTGTTCCATATTTTTTCAGTCTACAGTCATTTGTTTACATCTTGGTCATGACATTTATATTTCATGATTTTTACCAGGAAATCTGCATATCTCTGACAATTGCAATGATACACTTACACACATATGCTCTCGCTGGAGGCTAATTTCCCAAGATGATATAAACATGTCACAACATTCTTCAAAACGTGCTTCCCTTAGACATTTCAGCATATCTTTATCAAGAGTGGGACCTTCTTCTATTGCATCTTCTAATGACTTTTTAATTTAGTTTGATATAGTCGAAACATGCATACATTCACTTATTAAGGGTGATTCCTTGAATTGAAAGGGTGTGTAAAATCAGCACAGTCCCGTTTGAAGAACATTCAAATGAACTCACAAGATAACTGGTGCCCAGATATGCGTTGCAACTTAAAAGCTTAAAGCTCTCTATTGAAACTTTGTTCAGCATTGTGAATTTGTATTGATAATATATTTTTGAAATATATATATATATATATATATATATATATATATATATATATATATATATATATATATATATATATATATATATATATATATTTTCCACTACACATTTTACTTACAGAGGTCTTGTGGAAACGTTAGGAATACTGGTCTAAAACAGAAAACATACGTGCAGAGTTTCTTTCGTTCACACAATTCTTAACGTTACGTTGTCACACCTTCCTGCTCAGAAGCTTTCCTATCCGCACCCCTGCGTGGCACGAAAGAACAGGAAACCTCACTCTGCTGCACGTTTGGTGCGTCAGGGTGCTAAGAATTAAAAATTGATTGTTCTGCCGCGCAATGGGAGCCATTAACGCATGCACTGAGAAGCCTTCTACGACTCAGACCTGTTAACGTAATCTATTTGCCAGTTTTGGACGCCATTGCGTGCTTTTACACAGTATGGTATGCATTTTTATAATGTGCATTTTATTGAGTTTTTCTTTACGGGAATATTTTGTGCTCTTTACAGACTCTTAGGAAAATTTTTCCTTTATTACTTCTAAGTATATTTTAGCTTTATTTTAAACTGATGAATTGTATAATCACATATGATGCCGGCGCTTATCCAAAACTTCTTGTTTAAGCGTTTGTTGTATATGTTGTTATAAGTGTGTTGTATGCGACTTGAGCTTGTAACTACTATGATTTGAGGTAAAGTTGAGAGGCAAGTTCTTGCTGATTGTTGTTAAATGAATACATAATCTAGCCCAAACTGCATTTAAAAAAGCAAGGAAGAACCCGATAAGTTTTTCCCATCAAATAATATTTTACATAAACTAAGGGGGAAAGATGAACCCAGATGATATTAAGCCAAAAGTTGTTATGTGTTTGATGCATTCTGTTTGAATTTCATTATTTATGAGTACGTTCAAATAATTTGCCTTTTCATGTATCGTGTGGAATATTTGCGTAGTAACAAAAACACTTGCACGCATGCAATCCTTATCATGCCGACATCAGCTGCGCAGTATTGTCCTCTGTCATTCTTCACACAAGCGTGCCGACACAGTTCAAAGGGTGTTCCGCGCTACAATTTGTCGCACAAAGCCCAAACTAGTTCACAATAGATCCCTTGCCGTTCTAATTTACTTTATTTTGTAATTACGAGGCAATTGGGCTAAGTCCAAAAATCAGCAGCTCTTATACCAAGGCTGTTATGCATCTTCCCTGGGTTGATGAGAAAAACAAGTTGGTTTGGCTTCAGGCCTCCTATAACCAGAGGCGTTGCCACGGATTTTATTCTCGGACAGGGGACAGATGTGACATCCCCCATGATTCAGTAATTGTGGGGACTCGTCACCCCATCAGCACACTTTTGATCCCCCATGCTTGTATCTCTCAAGACCCCAAGCGTTAGAGCAGTTTCATACTGTGGACATCAGGCTCAGATCAATGCCAAGCTTGACGAACTAATCTTAGTAATAAATACTACTTCACGTGAAGAATGAAAATTGAATAACCCATCCTCGGAGTTCGAAGCATTAAAATCTTCACGTAGTTAATCTACCAATAAAAAATAGTGCAGTGTGAAGCTCCAACTCTGCTTTTTTTTACTGAGGAAGTCCTGGTCCAAACATATACGAATTCCACTGTATTGTCATGTATTGTCAAGATGAACGTAGTCCACGGAATCCACGGAAACGCATGTGGATTAGAGATTCCACTTTTTGCAAGTCTCCGGTCCCGGCAAGCCCGATATGGGCCTGGCAATGGTCCCACAAAATGACACTTGCAAATGTATAAAATCCCAGAAACAATTGAATATTGGCTGGAGCCCTGGCGATTTGGGTCACTGGCCTGAAGTATTTTTTTCGCCGATTTAGTGAGCCAAACAAGTGAAGAACTTATTTATTTTCAGCCAAAATTATGTTCGGCTTCTGTGCTTCAATGCTGGAATTGGCCAATGATTTGTCATCACGTCCTGGATCCAGATCGCTCTCATCAAATACAAATAACCAGTAATTATATCTGTGGCTGAACTTCGCGCATTGCCCGGTACCATTGAGTTTAATTCAATCCTGTCAAAGTCGTGGCAAATATACCATTGGTCTCGGTGGATTTTTGGCCGAGACAGGCATCAGATCCCCTTACCGGGACGCTCTGACCAAAAGCAGAACTTCTAGTTGGTATGCTAATGTATTTGTAGCTTATATCTCTCTTAACCCGCGCCCCACCGGGGGTCCAGCGCCACCTTCGCCCCACCGGGGCCATCGATGGCCCCCCCTCTAACTCCGAAAATATGGGGGTTAGCGAAAATCTGCAAAGTGCATTAGAAAGCTCACGTGAATTCAGTAAGAAACTACTTCGCATGTTTAAGCGTTCAGGTCAATGGTTTGACCTCCAGAGGTCAAGAAACGTCACGATAGGCTATTTTCACTCAAATATGCAATGCTTAAGAAAACTAGGTATAACTCCTATGCCATTAGAGCTATTGAGATCTGGTTCAGTACATTTGATAGGAAATTGCCAGACCTTTTTCCGCTATGTGGAACGTAAAGACCTCCCGCCAGTGGTTTGACCTCCAGAGGTCACCTCGTGACCTAATATGACCTGAGATCAGGAAAGGTCAGAAAGTGACCTTGCCGTATATCAAAGGAAAGCCAGTGACAAGACAAACACGATGGTGTTTGTTTCAGCGCTCTAGCTTAATTAGGTCAAAAATTAATTGTCAAAATACTGTTTTTGACCCCTGGTGACCTTGGATGACATTGGAAAAGTCAAAGGGCAAATATGACCCCTGGGATCCGTGAAAGGGTGTCACAAAACGCTATTCTGAGCAGTCTGAGCATTTGCAATCATTTTTTGTGGCTTTTAGATCATGAGACAGCTTTTTCGCATGCTTTTCCAATGGGAGAGGTCGCCTCGTGACCTGACCTCGGGTCACGAAATCAAAAATCCCGGATATACACGTTGTAGATCCTGGAAGGGTCATGAAGTGTAGCAAGTTTTGAATTGATCGACTAAAAAATGTAGCTCTTATAGAGCTTCAAAGTTGAAGTGAGGTGACCTTAGTTGACCTAGTCTGGTGACCTGACCTTGGGTGACCCAGGATAAAATTTTTTAGGGGTGGTGGGAAAATGATGAGGTGAGAGATAGAGCCCTCAACCGTGGTGCTGCGTTTCGTCGTTTTTCTGCTATCTTGAAAAAAACCTTAGGGGGGCCATCGATGCCCCCGGTGGGGCAAGGGTTAATCCTGGCAAAGTCGTGGCAAAGATACCATTGGTCTCGGTGGATTTTCGGCCGGGACAGGCATCAGATCCCCTTACCGGGACGCTGTGACCAAAAGCAGAACTTCTAGTTGGTATGCTAATGTATTTGTAGCTTATATCTCTCTTAAAGTTCCAGGACCGTTCCATATTTTGTTTTTACCTTTCTGGTAGTTTTCCGTGCATGTTTGTACCTCCACCTGCCCAGTCGTCACGTCATCACCTGCATCCGTCGGAAGCGTCGCGATGCGGCAGTGCAGTGATGTGACGCTGGTGGTGTAGATGACAGATAGGGCCACCCAGGTAGGCGGCTTTTATTGCCGGTCCCGCTGGCTGATGCTGCCAAGCCGACTGTCTGCATTAGTAAATATTTGGTTAATTGGTCATTGCCCTCCTGATGGAGATATTTCCGTGCCATCGGTCTTCTCGCTGGTCACTCCAGCGGTGGAAAAGTCAGCTTTCTTCGCGGACCAACAACATACCACTTTCGGAGCAACACGGACGGTCTTGTGTCCGGAGCAACACGGTTTTATACCCAGACGGTCCTGCGTGACAAATCTGGCCGTTTATCTCAAATCAGCGTGGGAAACCATATCGGAGGGGTACCAGACGGACGCCATTTACACTGACTATTCGGCCGCTTTTCAGAGCATTAATCATGAACTCGTAATTTACAAACTAAAAATCATATCATCTCCAGGACACAGCCCTAAAATGGTTCGTCTCGTACCTCTCCGATAGGCGTCAGAGGGTCATTGTCAACGGAAAAATTTCTGATTGGAGACCTGTAACTTCTGGTGTGCCTGAAGGCGCTCTTCTGGCCCCTTTGCTCTTTTCTCTGTACATTAATGACCTTCCGGACCTCATTCAGAGCGGCTGCCTCATGTACGCCGACGACGTCAAAATTTTTCGAAAAATTAAGTCACCATCTGATGGACGGCTGCTGCAGGGGGACCTTGACCGCCTCGCAGCGTGGTCTGTCAGGTGGGGACTAACACTAAATCCATCAAAATGCAAATCCTTGACGATGACCCTCAGGCGCGCACCCGTCCGGACCAACTACTTTATAGGCCCCTCGGTGCTGGAGCACGTTGAAACAATTCGTGATCTCGGTGTCATAATCGATTCTAAACTCACCTTTGCCAATCATGTAGATAATATAGTTAAGCGGGCCAATCGATCTCTCGGATTACTCATTCGATCTTTTCAGACCGGTCTCATGACGGCAAAATTCAACAGTAAAGCTCTGCTGGCTGCATATTACTGCAACGTGCGTTCTATTTTAGAATATTGCAGCGTTGTCTGGGCAGGGGCGGCTGACTCCCACAAGGTTCGGGTCGATCGGGTTCAACATAAGTTTCTTCTGTGGCTTATCCACCACATTCCATCTGGACAACCACTCTCTCTTTCTTACGAGCATCTTCTAACACATTTCAAAATTTCTTCTCTCGCTGCACGGAGGGTACAGCACGATTTACTTTTTACTAGAAACATAATCCGTGCAAAGCTCGATGTACCTGCTCTGCTCAGCTGCTTTCTCTTGCAGGTGCCTGCCCGATCGACCCGCAACCTGACGTTGTTTCACATTCCCCGAGCACGTGTAAATACTGTACAGAGCGGCATGTTTTGTCGCCTCCCTAGGCTCTCAAACATGTTTTTATTCAGCCGTGATGTTGAAGCCGATATCTTTGCAAATGACTTAGCCACTTACAGAAACCATGTTATAAGATATGTAGCAAGGTTGTGACGCTTGTTGGCCGTGCTGGTTCATCTTTTTAGGCCTTTTTCGTCTTATTTTACTTTTATGGTGCGCGATTTTACCGCGATCTCTTTTAGGCTTATTGCTAAATTTTAGTCTTGAATTGTTTTCATTTTTATTTTTACCTATTACTTGTTAGTATGTATACTGTCTGATGTGTTCAACTGTAAATACGCTTTTAATGCTTGGACTTCGCCTGTAACTGGATTTATCTGTTGGCGATGCTGCTGAATAAATAAATAAATAAATAAAAAGACTCTTGATCAAAAGCTCTGACGCTGAACGTGTGTGTCTTCACCCGAGGACTAAGAGGTTATATATAAATTCCATCTTTACAATTTGTACGCAGCTTAAACAGCTTCAAAGACCCACCTGAGAAATGAAATGCGTGAGTAGCCTTGGCCCAGTTGCAACATCAAAGTCGCCATTCGCGTTCGGATCTGAAGTCACCAATCTACCAGAGTACTGTGGTGTATCTCCAGGCAGAACTCACCGTTTCTTTTAAAGCGGCATGTTACTGGGCCGGACGTGCCCTGGTAAAGGTGCATTTAATAGCGGAATCGCAGCCAGGCCATTAAGAGAGCGCGGGCTGGCAGTTGCCGCACTGTAAACACTCTCGTTTGCCCAGTTTGTGGGATGGGCCGACCAGTTGGCTCTGAAGCCACCGTAGTGCCGCTGTCGCAGGTATGTGGGGCTGCCAGCCCCCCCGCCCCCTCCCTGCACGTGATGCACCCGCGCAAATGATAAAGCTCGCTGGATATATTTAGTTTTGTTTTGCTCTGCATTTTCTGAGTGCCTTACAATCCACATTTTCTTTCTTTCTTTACTATACAAATAAGCATAGCTTGCCTTACAATGTATTAAAAAGAACAGTGCAAAACAATTTTGAGATTGCGATTTGTGGAACTACATGTGGAAAAGTAACGATAGGAAGTAGTGGAGTAGTGGGTAGCAGTTCCACGATTTTGAAAAAAAGCGTTAGTAGCGGTAACGGTTCTAGCTAGCCAATGTAGCGGAATTGGCGGTAGCGGTTTTGTCAATTTGGCAGCGGCGCTCACCTCTGAATGGGTTATAGGTTTCTCATGCCAGCTAATTCAGCAATTTTAAGCTGGTATTGTGGGTTGGTACTCAACAAGCAAACCATTGGATATCAATTTTTGCAGACATTTGATAATTTGGGAACAACAGCAGTCTGCATGCTGCTCGCTTTTGTTTTGTAAACCTGATTTTTGGTAAACTGTTTTTTATTTTTTGTAAACCTTGCATTACAACCGCTAATTTTGGATGTTATATATTTTCAAACATAACATTTCGTGAGATGTATCAAGAAAACAGTAAAAGGTTTGTGTGAGAGTGGCTCTTTAGTTTTACATTATAAGAAAAATAAGCGATATTGGATTTGTGGACTAGTGGTTTTGTTATTCAGAAAAATAAAAAAAATAGTAGCGATAGCAGTTTCAGTCAGTCAAGGTAGCAGAAGAAGCGGTACCAGCCTCAGCAATTTGGTAGCGGCGCCCATCTCTGCTGATACCTACGGTAACAATAGAACAAAATCAAATGTTTGTGGTCAATGGCAAACAAATCTGTCATAGCCTATGCAAATAGGCCTTTCGTCACGCAGGGCTACGGCTTAGTTAACGAGATATAGTTAGAGTTAGATACTAAGTTCGAACTATATTGCACTTTGGCCGTGATATAGATTTGTGATACACACATCGGACAATTGTTATTTTTTTAATCTTACATTTTTAACCCACTATCCCTTTAATAGGTAGGCAGGAGTGCCCTTCCATACCCCTGCGACCCTGCTACTAAAGTTGCATTATAAACATGTCAATAAATATTAGTTGGTACAATAGGGTCGCACCACTCCCTGCCCATTTGTTTATTAATCATGCTATGCCAACTACTTAATGCTAGTAAATTATCCCTGTGGTCCTCCGAAAGAATAGACGATCTAGTAACATTCGCGGGAACGACCGGGGTCAGAGTAAGGGCATTATAGGTTTATTTCTATAGGTAAAAATCTGCTACAAAAGGCAATCGAGATAGTGAGACATGAGCACTACTTTCAAAGAAAGATACAAAATAAGGACGAATATAGACTCAGTTTTATTTATCTGCCTTCTGGGACGGTAATAATATGGAAACCGGAAATACTTCGTGCATCTAATGAGTTACTCATTTACACCGACTCGAACAAGTTGCTCCTTTGATGTGAGGGGATATTGCAACATAACCACAGTTATAGGCGCATTTCATCAGGGGTATTGCTCATCACTTCTCGTTCCATCGGGATCAAATATTCGTTGGAGGCTGCCTTGGCCTGTCGTTCAGGCACACGTGCCGATTCATGGTTAGGCACGTGGGGACTTGGTATGTACTGAAGTCACTGCTAACATCTCGCCGCGTGCCTCGCAGGGTGCGCAGTTCGAAATTGTTGGGGACAAATGCAGCTAGGAGTTTGAGGACATTGAACAGGTCTCATTGTTCGTGGTTTAAAATGCACCAATCTCGGGTTCCTCTCTGACCTATCTTACAATTTTGCAAAGACTCACACGTCCTGGTGGTTCTGCATCGGTTTGGGTCTTGCCATTAAACTCACTTGCCTTGTCTTGTTTTTCATTTACGATTCAAATCATTTGAGGCGTATTCAAATATTGTCCAACATATTAATCATAATGTATTTCCTCCTCGGGTAAATTATTTTGTTTTGTGCGGGTGATTTTAATATGCTCAGATTTTAATAGATTGCCTTCCTGGCAGTGCAACAGCTAGGTCTAAAATGGCTGCATCGGACAGTGTAGTTCTAACAAAGTCTTAATAGAACCTAACATACTCAGGCAAACATTATTATTCCCCAGTGCACAGCCACTATCATATCCGTCTTCCGAGCATTTCACCAATTGTTTCAGCCTTTGCCTGCTCCTCTGTGGCCGTTGACGGGTCCATTTCCGTGAACTGGATGCCCGCCTCTTTGGCAGCCGCGCCACATTCTGGTGGGCTCATTGTCGGCGGCTGGCATGGCTCCTCGACAGCTGGCGACCAGAGCTGATAAATGTGCCGCTCTCGATAGAAGCACAGGTAGCTTGGACACGGGCAGATCCAGTGCCTAGGGGAGGGGGTGGTAAATGTGGCAGGTGCCCCCTCCGATCGGGTAACTGGAGCTCCCACATTGCAACCAGGCGTCTCCTGAAACTGTCCCGGTGCGCCTTGAATAATTCCTCCCCTCGAGAGTTAAGGTATTGACACCCTTTCAATGTTATTTGGCGCTCCACCCAATGTGTCGCACCTTATAAAATGAAGCTTCGTCGGCCGAAATGGCGCCCCCGCGGGCCGAAAGGGAGACCCCCAGACCAAAAAATTCCTCCGCATCACGAATCCTGGATCTGCCTGTGAACCTAGACTGCAGCCTGGCAACGGCTCACAGGGCAGCATCCATTACTGATCTTTCACTAAGCTGGCTTCAATTCCTACCTCAGAAAATACATAATCCCGTAGTAGAAGTCCGCTTGATGAGATGGTTCTCGATGAAGGGGAGGAAAAAACCTCAAACCTTTCGCCAACCTCATGTCTAACACCGAAAGCTGTCGCTTTTAAGTTGTAAATATAGACAATTACTGAAGCACACATAATACAACAAATGGTACCTTCATTGGTACAAAACAACCAAGCAATAATACTCATGAACTCGCAGTGAGGCTTCCTGGACGTGACATATGCGTAATTCTGCCACCCGTGTAAAAGCTGCCACAAACCCTGCAAAACGGCACTGACGTCACACGGAAATGTGGGCCTCCCAGGATTAGAACCCGCACTCCTTGAATTTAGAGTTTAAATCCCCACCAACTGAGCTGCCATCACCTTGCAAAATTAGTTCGAGAAGCTACATATTGATAATAATTAATAATCGACGAATGAGCCAGCGCTTCCGACAGAGAAGTGAAGCAACCAGCTGTCACGAGTTGGAGTCGCTTTATTATAAGCGCTGTCGTCGCCCATGTAAGTGGCAACATTTGACTGTAGTATGCTGTTGCTACTGTCTACCGCTGCACTGTGGAAGATTAACGGGAGGGGAGGGATGGAACTACTAAATATTCAATTTGTGTCCATTTAAATATACTGACCTCACCGCCATTTTTTGGTCATAAGTTTAGGAATAGTCATAAGTTTGGTCATATGGTTTTGGTCATAAGCATAAGAAAACGGCTTGGCACTTGGGGCACGGTGTGTATGACACACCTTGTCCTTGATCAATTCTGCCACTTACTCCACAATTTTTTAGGTCAGGTAACGTCAGGTCAAGCCACCAGTGCAGGTAAAATGACCTCACCTTCAAAAAAGTTAAGGTAACATAAGTAAGAACAGGGCTAATATATCCCATTGAAACACGTATCACATAATGGGCCCACCGAGCGTTACAAAACAGGTTCCAATATTGTTCATATCTGTGACCTACGGTCCGGCACATACCATCTGATCTCTCCGTTAGAAATGCATGGTAAAAACATAAGTGGGCTGTGTTTGTGCAGATACAGCTGAGAATAGCTCAATAACCTTGGAGAGGTTATTGAGCTAATGAGGTCATTATTGGCATGACCTCAATATTGAATTGAGCCAAAAAGTGACTAATATAGCTACTTCATGTATTTGTATGAGCTATACACCAGCCTTCGTGTTTTTCGTTATCCTGCATAGGTGCCAAGTTCGAGGGAGGTAATTGAACACCCCCCCAACCACCATGGCAAAGGTGGCTCGGAGGCCCTACCGGGGCGGGTGTTAACCCGCGCAGTGGAGAAGGATTTGGCGTCAATGCGTCCTGGAGGAGGGTCCTAAAGTGACACCCCTCCCCCTTAGATCTCGGAAACCAAGAGAGTTATAAAAATATCCGTTTTGGGGTTATGAAGATAATAGTTTAAAGCTCGCCTTGGTGGGGGTCATTTTATTCCCCTCCCCGGAAGGTTTTCTCTGATGATGCCTGGAAAACGTGGGCGTGCAGCGCCAACCTAATTCAATTTGTTTGTTTTTTTACTATTTCTGAAGTTTTGTCTTCAGGCCATGTAAGGTAAGGTCACCAGGTCAGGTTAAGTGACTAAACCTCTAACAATATTCAAAGTGGCACGATAGAGAGTAGTCTATCCTTAGCGTAATCTATTAATCGGACATTTACAGCACATACAAAGGTTGGCGAGTACAACAATACGTGGTACTGTAATTCTCAATATCGGCGACCAAGAGTCATGTACGGGTCATGACCTCCTCATTGTAAACCCGTCATAAAATTTTGAAATGTCTGTAGTTTGAAATGCCTGTACGTCAGCCCGCAGACCTCAGATCAACCTAAAATCTTCAGGATCATGTGTTTGTGGCCTATTACTTAGGCTGACTTTGAAAATATTAGCCCGTGTCCTTCTCGAGGTCATTTGAGGTAAAATAATAAATTCTAAGGAAACTTCTTTATAAATTTTGAATAACAATGTTGCAATTGCATGTATCATAATTGTGTGTGTTGTGCCAAACGACATTTGTATCTAAATTCCACAACCCCTCCACCAATCGTGGGAGGGATGCAGTAATTGCAGAAAAGGAATTCAGAACTGCCAGCCATCGGAGTCCATCAGTTTTGATTATCGGAAAGCACTCACACCATTATAATGGGGGGGGGGCGGGGCTGCACTGGTGACTGAAATGTTTACATTAACCCTCGCCCCACCGGGGGGCCATCGATGGCCCCCCAAGGTTTTTCCAGGATAGCAGAAAAACGACGAGGCGCAGCACCGCGGTTGAGGGCTCTACCTCTCACTGCATCATTTTCCCATCATCCCTGAAATTTTTTACCCCGGGTCACCCAAGGTCAGGTCACCAGACGAGGTCAACCAAGGTCACCTCACTTCACCTTTAGAGCTCTGTAAGAGCTACATTTCAAAGTCAATCGATTTGAAACTTCCTACACTTCATGACCCCTCCAGGGTCTACAAGGTGTATATCCGGGATTTTTCGATTTCGTGCCCTGAGGTCAGGTCACGAGGCGACCTCTCCCATTGGAAAAGCATGGGGAAAAGCTATTTCATGATATAAAAGCCACAAAAATGATTGCAAATACTCAGACTGCTCAGAACAACGTTTTTGGCACCCTTGCACGGATCCCAGGGGTCATATTTGCCCTTTGACTTTTCCAAGGTCATCCAAGGTCACCAGAGGTCAAAAACAGTATTTTGACAATAACTTTTGCCCTAATTGAGCTAGAGCGGTGAAACAAACACCATCGTGTTTGTCTTGTCACTGGCTTTCATTTGATATACGGCAAGGTCACTTTTTGACCTTTCGTGACCTCAGGTCATATTAGGTCACGAGGTGACCTCTGGCGGTCAAACCACTGGCGGGAGGTCTTTACCTTCCACATAGCGGAAAAAGTACTGGCAATTTTCTATCAAATGTACTTTACCAGGCCTCAATAGCTCTAATGACATAAGAGTTATGCCCAGTTTGCTTAATCATTGCATATTTGAGTGAAAATAGCCGATCTTGACCTAATTTGACCTCTGGAGGTCAAACCATTGACCTGAGCACTAAAACATGCTAAGTAATTTCTTACTGAATTCACGCGAGCTTTCTATTGCACTTATCAGATTTGCGCTAACGCCCATATTTTCTGAGTTAGAGGGGGGCCATCGATGGCCCCCGGTGGGGCGAAGGTGGCGCCGGACCCCCGGTGGAGCGCGGGTTAAGACAGCACCA